>VUYV01000115.1:628380-737177 GCA_008711295.1 Anarhynchus alexandrinus
CCCCCCCCCCCCGCGGGGGGGGGGGGGGGGGGGGGGGGGGGACCGGGGTTCGCCTGCCCATGCGGGATGGTGGAAGGAGAAGGGCACATCCCAGGGGTCCCTGACTCCGGGGTGTCCCCTCCCGAACAGGAGCAGAAGGCGCAGCTGGAGAAGGAGGTATCATCCCGCAGCCGCATCCCCCGCCTGGTCCTCCGGCCGCAGCAGAAGGTATCCCCAGCTTCCGAGTCGCCTTTTTCGGAAGAGGAGAGCCGGGAATTCAACCCGCCCAGTTCCTCCGGGGGCTCCGGCAGGACCGTCAGCAGCAATAGCTTCTGCTCAGGTACCGCAAAGAGACACCCCTCACCTCCCCCCCCCCTCTCCCCGACTCGGTCCTCAGCCTGGGGGGTCACCGAGGCTTTGCTGTCACCCCCAGACGCAGCATCCGTGCGTCGGGCTCCTATCGAGCCTGCCGAGCATCCCGCTTTGCAGATGAAGAAGGGCAACCATTGATTTTTCCAGGGAAACCCAGTATCTGTTCTTTTAATACGTGTCCGTAAGCGACACCAGATGTTTCCATTTCGAGTTCTGCTATCCTCTGCTAAAAAGTTGGCGGTTTTACTGCGGCAGAATAGTTGCTTTAAAGAGAAAGATTTGCCTTAAAAACTGCAGCGTGGGGTTTGAGGCGTTCTGAAAAGCCCGTACGTAAGCCAAAGAGTCTGTTATGCAGGGGAGTTGCTATTAAGGGCATCAGACATGGGTCAAATACTGCAATTCCTTTTAGTTTTGTGACAATGATCTCCATGCGTGAATCAGAACAAAATATGTAGGTGAAGTTTTCACTGTCTTATTGAAATGAGTTTTGTTTATTTGAGAATTCAGTCCTCTCCTGGCAAGCACGTCGCCAGGCGTGAAGTGGGCACAATGTCCTCTCTCTAGAGAGAGCAATGGCTGGGTGGTATACCAGCAGTAAACTCCTACTCTCCAACTGTAGACCACAAAAGTGTCATTTGCTCTTCAAAATTAATATATCCCTTTACTTCAGGGTCAACTTGAAACCGGATTTTTTTGTGTTAAATATTTGTCCTTTGTAGAGTTTAGCACAATTTAAGTCCCTCAACTAGCAGTGAATGACTCAGATACCTACTAGTGGTGAGTAATCTTTTAATTCAGTGAAACTCTTCACTGTGTATGACATTATGCACGTGGATAACAGCATTGGGGGTCACATCATGAACACCTTGGGCTCTATATGAATATGGCAATTTTAAAGACATTTTGGTGACTAAAAATTTGGGTTTCATAGTATTTTGGATAGCATAGCATTCTCTGTCTAAATAAAAATCTGAATTATAACAGGTATTTTTTTAATAGATAATATCAGAGCAAATTCCTGAACTTCCTTTTTGTTTGTTCATAAACTATTTATATTACCAAAGGTTTTCCTGAGAACAACCAGAAACACTCATATTTATCTTTGTCTTCACTCCAGTGGATCAGATTATTTTTTAAAATTTCTTTAACAAGAAGCAGTGTATTGAACACTGTGTACAAGAACAGTCAATTTTCCTAAATGAGGAACACAATATCCCTGTTTGAGTCTACCATTTCCTCCTTAGCTTGGATAGATTTTGCAATTCAGGCTCAGTGGAATGATCTATTTGGTTATTGTTTAATGAACAATGCAGAGTACTAAACAAACAGCATGCTGAAGCCTTTTCCCATGCCTTTTGAATCCCACCACCTTACCTGTTTGAGTTTGCCTGTTGTCTCGTAAGAAACAAAGGAGTAAAATCTTTTGAAGCTTTCTAGAAATACATTATTTTTATGATCTCTCCCAAATGGCTGCTTTTTATCCGGATTTTTTTCCCTGTGTGTTGACAAGCCTTTCATCCTGGTTACTGACAATTCCTTTTTATGATCTCTTTTGGGTTTGTAGCATGTTCTTCAGATCTACTCAACACGGAACTGCCAGAGTAATACCCTTGCTGTCCCACTGCACTAGAAGGGCAGTGTCTTGAGTCCCAGCAGAGCTTTGCATTTACTCTGGGTGTGTCTGATCTCACGGCTTGACAGTTTTAAGGCGCCTTTCACAGAGGTATTCAAGAGTGCGATGCTGGTCTCTTAACCTGTCTTTTAAGCCCAGCTGGTCATATTTTTGTTTCCTTTATTCATCTTCTATTCTTCCATGAATGCTGCGTTGATTCAGTTTGATTTTTTTTCCCCACGAGATCTCTGTGCTTCTCAAGCCACCTGCAGCACCTGTACAGGTATGCGCTACCCAGGTGGACTGCTCTGAATCTTCAGACCTTATGCAGCCAAGAATCAGCCACCGCACTGTCCTCCACCCCAGTATGTGGTTTTACTGTTGGTAGGTTTGGTGGGCTTTCACTGTGATGCAGGTATGACAACATCAATACTCTGACATCTCTTCCCTGTCTTCTACTCAAAATCATTCCGCATCATCATATGTCTGATGTAGGTTGAAATTCCCCAGCGGCAGCAGGTGGCTTCTGGTTCCCATTTCTGGGGAGGGGATGGCAAAGAGCTGCGTGGAGAGGTGAGTGAAGGAGCCACAGGCTCTAACCTGCCTCTCCTGGTGCTTGGCTAGGCGCTCACCATCTTAACTGAGAAGTGGCACGTGCAGAAAGGGTATTTAAAATTAGCAAGTAATAAATTTGGAAGAGGTGAGCAAATGAATAATATGATGAATGATAGTGCGATGGCAGTATGAAAGAGCTCATGAGCATTTGGATAAATGTCTTCTTTGTAACTTCTCTGGAGCATTAAACTCCAAAATGTTCTTGATAAGCAGCAGATAGTGTGAACTGACCCCTGGAAAAATTCCTTTCCTCTTTACCCTTCTCATGACAAGTTGCTCTCTGCCTTTCTTCCTTTATTATTGACACCAAGTGGTTATGATCAGTAGATTTCTTTTTCCCCCAGTAGAATTTTTTTTCCTCGTCCATTTAAATATGTGTTTCCTGCTTGATTCCCTAGAGCTTCTGAGGTCGTCCGTTTTCCCTGGGTGCTTACATTTGCCCCAGCCCATAAGTGAAGGCTTGGGAGCTCTTTCTCTCTAAATGAGAGCAGCGGGGTCTTCCAGGAATCGTTAATGTTGGTTTAAGTAGGGGGAACATTTGGGAACCGTGGCAGTGCTGTGAGCATGGTGGCAACAGCAAAAAAATACCTCTCGGCAACAGACAAGAGACACTTTGTTTTAATGTTTGGTTTCTTTTGAAGAAGTTGTTAGTTCTGGCTGAGGTAAGTTTTAAATTTGCATGATCAGCTCCCTCTTTGTCTTGTCTGACTGGATCAGAAACTCAGTTGGTCGTGTTGGTCAATTATTTACAATTTACTTTATGTCAGTTTTGCTTTGTAAGTCCGTATGAGACATGGTGAGACTGCTAATCTTATCTGTGAAGTTCCTGGTAAAATGT
Source organism: Anarhynchus alexandrinus (assembly GCA_008711295.1). Classification (NCBI taxonomy): domain Eukaryota; kingdom Metazoa; phylum Chordata; class Aves; order Charadriiformes; family Charadriidae; genus Anarhynchus; species Anarhynchus alexandrinus. Next base: position 631,797 of record VUYV01000115.1, read on the forward strand.
GGTTTTAATATTCTTTGTTTCTGCCAAGTGAACACGGATGCTGTCTGGATGTTGTGTAGGCAAGCCGGGCCTTTGTATCCGTATTCACCATGCGCATTCCTTCCTTAAAATCGTAGCGCATCTGGGGTCCTGTTTGTCATTCGATACGGGAGCACTTCTCTTCCTCCAGCCGCTGCCCTCCTTCGGCTTGGATGTCGGCCACAGAACTCGTGTGATGTCAAACGGTGAAAAAACACTCTCCCAGCAGCTTCCTCTGGCTCGGCTGCTACCGAGCATTTGCCCGTGCTGTGTGTGTTTTCCCCATAAGTTGTGCTTGGCTGGGAAAGGTCTGGGTGCGCTTTCCCCGTCAGCCGGGAGGTGACCGTGGCGTTAAACGTCACGAGCAAACTGTCCACCCAGGGGTGTGTGGCACAGGGGCTGCTGGGCTGCTCGTGGCAACCCCAGTTACGGTGCTTGCCTTGTAGGAAATACAATACTTAGGGCGGGGCGTTGTCCCTGATTTTTGTGTACATGTCTTTTTGATACCAAGCCAGCTGCGTATTGGATGGAAGGCCACCTGGACGTGCTAAGCTCAGTAGCAGTCTGTTTAGCTTTTCATTTTAAAAGGAAGTTAGTTTGCGATACGCTTTTAAACTCCTCCTTATGAAGAAGAGTTGTTACGTGCTACCTCTGTAACGATGGCCAAGCTTCCCTTCAGCCTCTCGGCAGAAGCCAGACGCCTGAATTTCTGCAGGTAATGCAGCGGTGCTTTGTTAACGGAGATGCAGCTTCTCAGGAAGCGCTTGTGCATCTAATAATCCGTTCAGCAAAAGACTTCCTGAGCCAGAGGACCCGTTTTATACCCACAGCAAATGGTTCCTCTTTTCTTGGGCTCACCTGCAAATTGCCTTTTTAACTAGAATGCGTAGTACTACGAGCCGTTGAAAAAAACAGTAGCGTCTCTGTATATGAATGGTTGTGACTCACTCCAACAACGTTTTCAGAAACAGGAGTTGAACTTCTATTTTGCTTTTTCTTTCACGTTTCAAGGTCTGGGTTCAGTGCTTATTTCAGAACTTGTTCTTTTCTGGTGTAAAGATTTTATTTAAATCTTGCTCTTTACACGCGTGGCAGAGTAAATATGCTCCGGTACCGTGGCCGCTCTGTAAGCCGCGGGCTGCACGTGCTGCAAGAGGCGTCTCAGTGTTACCATTCCCTGCTCACATGCTCCTGTGCACGGTCCCCTTGAACTCGGAGATTATTTGCCAGCTGGCCCAGCTCTTGATGGATGCTGGGGCTGAGCTTGCAGTGCATATGTCCAAAAAAAGCATGTAGGCTTTAGGCAGGCTTATTAAAGTTAATGTGAATGTGCTACCCATATTGCTAGACACAGGTGAGAGAAGTGTTGAACTGGTGTTACTGGATGAAATGCTGTACCTTCACACAGTCCGGTAAACAATTTCTTTCTTTCTGAAGCAGGTTGTATTGTAAACCAGCTAGCCTTGGAGCCTACACTATTAAAGCATGTGTACTTACATACATATTTCTGAACAGAAAAAGATAGAGGAAAACAAATTTTCAGTATTTTACCACATCGACAGATTGAGGCCAGAGAGTTATTATGAATTACTGAAAATAATTACCTCTATTATTTGTGTGTGTATATGTTTATGTATGTACATATGTATGTATTATTATGGAAATAGTGAGCTCTGGCATTCTTCTTGTTTCTTGCTATAAGAAGAAATATTTTGTTTAAATAGTTCCTTACTGGTTTATTTGTCATTTTTTCAGTCTGAGTTACTGAATCAGAGAGATATGCTTAAAATCGCGCAAGTATGTGACACTGAAAGTTAGCTTCTCTTTCCTGCAGTCCTTTATGCTACGCTTTTCCACAGTCCCTTTGCCATTTTTCCAAACTTCTGAAGTGGAGGTCTTCTCCGGCGCATTGGTTTGCAGCACTCTGTAAGGCAGTTCAGTGATCACTGTGATATTAATTTGCAAAAATGTTGAAACAAAATCTGCTTTCAAAAATGCACGTATGGCCTTTGCATAAGGGTGACACTGGTGACATGCTTCCTTTTCTCACTGCTGCTTCCCTGGGGAATTTCCTGCTGGGCCGGTTTACGTGCAATAATTTATTACTGCTTCATGTTGTTAACCACCAGTTCTGTTTCTGCGGCGCACAGATCTGTTCCAAACATGGAAATGAGAAAAGTGCCTAGGTACTAAAGAGCAAAGCCTGCCTGTTCCTCAGTTTTTGGCCTTTCCCTGCTTCCCTTTCAGCTTCACTATTTATTCCCTCTTACTAAGTAACGATCCTTTTGTTCCTGGGCCACGCAACAACATCTGGAAGCCAAAATATTTGACCTTTTGAATATTTGTTGTTAGCTTTTTATGTGTCTGTCAGCATGGTGAACCTTTAAAGCCTGACCCAGAGCCTCCTGAGGTCAGTAGAAGAGTTCTCATTGTCTCTGGCACATTTTGGATGGTGTCCTGAGAACAGTCAGTACCTCGCCCTTTCTACTACCCTGTTTGTCGCAGCCTGCTGTGCACTGTGGACTGAATTCTAAACTATATCGTGTATTTTCTTTGCCACCAATCCGTAATGTAATACTTCTGTTTTAAAGTGCTTGCCATGCAGTTTTCTGTTGAGTTGAATGGTGCCGTGCATATCGAAGAACATCACGACTTGTAGCAGAAATAAAAGTTTAATCAGAAGTCTTTGATTTCTTTTGTATTAAAAGAGAATCTTGCTATTTCAAAAGAAATTCTACATTACATGTTTTAACCCTAAATTTTTGGGGTTAATATATGTCCTTGAAATTTTGAACAGTTTTTAACATATATGTTTTACCAAGTACAGCGAGTGAGTTCTGTGATGGTGCTAAGAACCATTCCGGCTTTGGTGGCAATTAAAAAAAAACCAAAAAGCATAAACCAACAATGGATCAAATATATGTGGTTTCCAAGTATCTTTAGAAGGTAAACAGTGCAACATCATGAGGTGATGTTGAAGCTGTGAGGGTCACAGTCTTATGCTGTCAGCCATGGGGACAGAGCTACATAAGAACAAAGGAGTAGAACGTGTTATACCATTTGAGGAAAAGATACAAATTTCTGTGTGGTTTATTGAAGATTTTTATTTCCAAAAATGATACCTTCAAAACTGAATAGGATATTTATAATTTCTTCCTTTGCTGCTTAAGTGAAAGCATGTAAAACCACACACAAAGAAACCCATCTATACATACATAAATTTCACATAATGTTGATATGAAATGGGTAATATTTGTTGCACTTGATGTAGTCAAGGCTCTCCCACCAGAGGTAGCAGCAGTGGCTCCACTTCCAGCTATTGGTCGCAGAAAAGGTTAGTGAGGTCTACTAAAGTGCATAAAAACCCCCTGCCTAACAGCCAAAACTCTTCTTTGTCTCTTTTTCAGACTCCTTCCTCTCCTGACCTTTAGTTAAAACTTTTCTTTAAAATTTTCAAATAGATTTTCAGTCCTTTATCATCTTAAACCCCTTGTCCAAATGTTAGGTGTGGTTTGCTATCAAAACTCTAGGAGCTGTGCTATTCCTGACCACAGTGCTCTCCTAGTAACAGTACTATTTTTATTGATAGCTTTACTAGTAAGCTTTGATGTTTTTTTTCTGTAATACCAATACCATTAGTGGTGCTATAAATGTAATGACAAAGCTGTTAAACCACAACGATATAGTCCTTTTTTCAGATGGTTTCCCAGAACTCACGTCAGTCCTGCTTATTAGTAAAGTGTTCAAATAGAAGGAAGATTAGTAGGGGCATCATTTGCTGCCAAAGCCAATTAAAATTTGCTGCTTCCGTGTAACTTAGCTATTGTACAGTCAGATGAAGGGCTGATACCTCTAAGGACATGTTTAGTGGAAATACTGCATAGTAAAAGGTGCCCAATCTCTAGGAGCAGGTCAGTCCATCTTCTTTCACCTTCCTCTCGTCTTTTCTACACAATACGAGCCTGTTACCATTTATGCCATGCTGTGAGCAACCAGAGAGGACCTGTTGTTGAATTCCATACTAAATTTTCAGTAGTGACCATTAGTGGTCACCCTCTGGGTGTGATGGAAGCAAGGTCAAAGGGGCTGGTGAGGAACAGGTGTAAAAGTTCCCTGTATATTCATGATAGGAACCTCAGCAACAATCAGGAGTAGAAGACGTTTACTCTTGATTTTACTTAGTTATCTACTGATTAGATTGATATAATATATTGACATAAAATGACATAAAATGACACTCTACTGGGTTAGATTTTATGACTACAACATTAACATCAATAGTTCCAGCTTGAAAGATGGTCTGGGAAAAACAAGGTAGTTCCCAGCTGTGGAATATCTAAAAAATGTAAAGGAAAGTGTGATCCTAGGCATGCAGGTTGTATGGGACCTGTGGAGATCATTTCATCCAGCCTCCTTTTTGAAGCAGGACTGTTTCCAGCACTATGTCACATCAGCCATGGCTTTGTCTAACTGAGTCTAGAAAACCTTCAAGGACAAGAGTTTGCACGGCCTCTCTAGGTGACCTCAGGGAGCGGTGGAGCTGCTAGCCTGCCTTCATTCACAGGCAAAATGGAGCAGAGTTAAGTTCTGCCTGCAGAGACTTAGAGATTAAATGTGGAATTAATTTGCTTAGCAGGATTTTGTGTAAGTAGGCCTTGTCAAATAAACCTCCTCTTTTTTCCTGACAGGGCTATGGGTTTTGGTTGCTCTTCTGCTTTGTTTTAGTGTGTTTGACTTCTGGTAAGACACTTTGCTCACAAGCACATGATATTCTGATTAATTTTATTAAATACAAACCCCAACAGATCTTTAAAATAGCTGTAAAATAAGTTTAGGATTGATCAGAAGGACCAAAGCTAGCAGCATCTTTAGGATTCTAATTTTAGTGAAGTTATTAAATATTTTTTTCAACAGTCTATGTGCTTTTGCAGGTTTGCAGGTGAAAAATAGTTTGTAGCAAATGACTAAACTTCTGGAGTGCATAAAATCATCTACTGGAATGGCTGCAATAAAAATGAAATATTTTATTACAAATAGGAGCTGAGGAGAATGTTCATACTTCTTACTATATGCTGTGCTCCCTAAACCATTGCTGGGCAGGTGCAGGAGCCTCCAGAGGGCCATTCAGTGTCATGATGAGGTAGGAGTTAGACTCCTACCTATTGCAAGCCTGATGGTGTCCACATGAATATGCTCCACCTCTGTCTTTCTATGTGTACTACTCGTTTTATACTATTATGTTTCATCCTGCTGCTTTTACTGTGGTACTTTGTGTTGCCCAGTTGTTCCAGAACGACATTGTGAATCTCCTGTTAGCAATGGTTTCTGACTGGGCAGTGAGCCCTTACACCTCACCGGTTCCACTGCCCAAGTCAGAAAAGTGGTTGCACTAGTCAATGGAAAGAGATGAGGTCCTCCAGACAGTGACTCAGAGTAGTGGGATGACTGGAGAAGCATAAATTGGGCTGTCGTTCTGACTCATCCTTCAGAGGAGGCTCTTTCTCTCCATTTAAAACAGAAGGAGCCTTTACCAGGTGGAAGTTGGGTGATACATTCCCTTTGGTGTCTCTCAGCAACTTTCATTAATGCATAAAACACCCCTGTGCTAGAAGACCAGTCACAAAAAGAAGACCAAAGCAACACGTAGGGGGTCAAAAAATGGGGAGCACACAACGAGAATGGGAGATTATCCTGAAAAATGCTGAAGTACCTTTGGTGGTTCACTGTCAATAGCCAGCTCTCAGTGTGCCATTCTGGCAGAGCCGTGGCTACCTGGACTAACAGATCCTGGGACGAACAGAAAGGGAACCATTAGGAAAAGTCAGGAAACAGTTTTTGCCTTGGTACACAGAACGGGTAAAAGTTCATGAAATGCCCATGTTTAACTCTGGAATCCACATTTCTTCATGGAAATACAGAGTATGTACAGCCTGAACATTGGTCAAGGGAACCTTAAAAGAAGATGAAAGGGGGACAAAGGGTCAGGTAGGGGATGGACAGTTCAGACTCATAGGAGTGTATAACTAGATCTGGCAGCTGGGAGTGAAGGTAGAAAAAAGTCAGTGGTTCCTCAGCGAGAGCATCATTAATTATTTGGATGGATTGTATAAGGAGGCTGTATATTCAGTATTTCTTGAAGTCTTCAGGAAAAGACAGTATTTTTCTAAAGATGGCTCTAAGGCATATTGCAGTGAAACTTCTAAAGTCTCTGTGCCCAGAAAATCAGAGAAAATTATCAAGTCACAACATATGGCCTTTAAGTCGATGAGAACAATATTTTTGTCAGTTCTTAGAGTATTATTATCTTTAACACTGTTGTTTATACTTTGACTTTACTATTTGAAAGCCAGTCAGTGCATGCAAATGTCAGAGTGCTCTGAGCAGCTTCCCTGATTGTTTGTTTGAGGAGACGCTATCCCGTGCTTGGCTTTGAAACTTGGCAAGTGCGTCTGATCCGGGAGAGGGGCTGAACGTAGAGTTTCAGTGATGAAATCCAGCTGATGTTCAAAGGGAAAGTCTACTCCCAGAAGGCTCTTAGGAGGCCACTGTGAAAAAAGACACCATGAATATTGCTAAGAAAGCAATGAAAGTCGTGTGTTATAAATTTATGTGGTTTTCCCTCTTGTGCAAGTAAATAATGCAGGCAAGATCAGAAGTATGGACTTTCAGAGCAGTATTTGCCAGCTTGCTCTCTTCTACTTTCCTGATGCTCATATGCCTGAGAAGGTAAATCAGGTCTATCTGTATTCCTGAAATCCTTACTGGGGCAAAACTCTTGCAGAGTTATAGGACTGAATCCTTAACTGACCTTGCTGAAAACTACATTCACATCATATCTCCAGCAGAAAGCGAGTCCCATCGTGGGCTCGTCTGCTCCTGTTACTCCATTGCCTACTTTGGAGATAGATTCCTTCTCTTGGCCCGTTTCTGGGTGGGTGGAGGTGGAGGAGCCTACAGGTCTGTGGGAAGTACTGAACCCTCCCTGCGGCGGTTGCATCCTTCCTCTTGCGGACGCGGAGCGGAGCAGAGGTGTTCGCTGCAGCAGTGAGCAGGCAAGTGGCCAGGCTGCCTGCGGGACGGGGGGGGCATCAGCTTGGTGCACCATCAGGGTCCACGGGCAAGTCTGCTGCTCTTCTGTGGGGCGTTCACCTACAATATTGAACACAATTAAATAGCCCTTTCAGGCTTCGGTAGCAGGGAAGAATAAAGACAAGTGCAGGCAATTTAGCTTGCACTTTGGATGGCACCTCAGTGCTCACCAGGACTTTTCCTTGTGCCGGAACGGGGAGCTGTAGGTGGGCTGGAAGGTGGATCCCCTCAGTGTACAGCAGAGCTTTGCTTGCTTTTGGTGGTGGGCACCAGCATTTCATATGCAGCCGTTCCCTTCTGTGATAGTAAACATTTTGATTATTCAAAAGGCCCCACAAAAAGCTGACACAGAAAAATGTTTCTCTGCAGCTTGCCTTAGATTTGAAAAATTTGTAATTTTGTTCACATTTCTGGGTAATACTAGGTAGAAGGAGTAGGAGTTACACATTACATAAAGAATAACAAACGATCAGAGGAGAGGGAGTACAATAAAATAATTCATTTACTTCAGCTGGAGTGGGAATGCTCACCTGGTTATTGGTGTGTCTAAAGGTCACCAGTGGTATGAGTAGAGAAGAGCTATTGTTCTTTGTGCCAGGCTCATTTGTTCCTTTAATAATGCCCCATTGCAACGAAAGCTGAAGGCCTTAAGGGTAAAACGAGGATATGTAGGTACGACATAATCTGATCATACAGTGTCAGCAGTGTGATATCAGAGACAATGGCAGGGAGGGGTGGTAATTAAAATATTTATTTTTTATGCTATTTTTGTATGCTTTGTTTAGCTTCCCTATTTTGTTATTGCAGTTAGATTTACATATTTGGTTGGGTTTTTTTTTTAATGCTCTAATTCTTAACACTGTAGTTTATCTTTTTCATTGTTTAAAGTTTTTATCAGCTCCTGAGGTTCTTCCAGGTAACATCTCTACAGCTTTGGGAGTTATTTGTACATGAAGTCTCCCATGTAAAACACATTTGTGAGGTCTGCAGAACCTGTCCAGGTATTGCAGTGATTTTATTGGTGGAGAGATGAAGTTAATTAGTTTCTTGTCTTTTTTTTTTAAAACACAATGTTTTGAAAATAGTGCCACATAGAAAAACATCCAAAAGGAAAGGTCATAATTAGAAAGAAACTGCATGAGACTGCGCTTTTTTCTGAATGTATTTGATTATAACTGTTTTTGTGCTTCTAAAGAGAAATCTTTTTGGACCCAGCTAAAGGAGCTGCTCAAATGCAGTTCAAAAGCTCACTCAGCAGTGCTGATCCACTGCCCTGTAGGGAGCGTTCATTCAGCCTCCAGAAGAGACTCTGAACCCTTGAGAAAAGGAAATGGGTGCTGATCTGGGAGGAAATTGCCACCTTCTCTCTTCTCTCTGTTGAGTTATATTGTGATGTCGATGGGAATGGCAAAAGATAAAAAGTAAACTAAAAATCATGTGGGCAACAATGCTGCTTTAGTCAGGATGAGGGTGGGGATGGGCTGAAAACCTTATTAGCAGTCTTCTCTCTCCTGTTATTTTTCTAGGAACTAATTCTGAATTGCAAAAGGCAGCAGCAAGATGGCAAAAGGAGATGCTTGTAGGCTTAATTGTGCTGGTTTGAAGGAATCAAAGATGATTAAGCTGGATTAGGCACTTTGCACCGTTACTGCCCTTTGTGCCTTGGGAGGTAATTCTGGCTGGGCTGCCCCCGTGGCTTGGCTTCGCGTCTGGCAGTTTGCAGAGGCTGCGGCAGCAACACCTCCGGCTGCTGCTGCGTGCTAACGCATCTAGCATGTTTTGGATGGTCAGCACTTTTAGGTACCTCGCTCAGTATTGGAGACAGGACACAGAGAAATGAGAAGCAGAACACTAGAATAAATAGGTGAGGGTAGAGTAACTGGCCAGGCACGAAGGGAAACTGGTTCACATGAAAAGATGAGGTTATTTTACTGTCCTGAGGGAGCCAATAGTTAATAATAGCAAAAGCTGCTCTTTCCTGCGGAGGGGAGGAGGGCAGGGTGGGGGTTAGATAGTTATGGAGTGCTCCTTTTGGCTTATAAATGCACAGTCATATACTGACTTTTTAAACAATTTGTCCATGCAAAGCTCATTGCAAGATCAGGCTTGACCTAAATTACGAACAGGGTGGAAGTGGTAAGTGCAATATGGTCATGCAAATTATTTGGCTCAGTTGCAGGTACTTCTTTGAGTTTCATGTTAGGTAAAGATAATGCACGAGGAGCAGAATGCGATTGCATAATTAAGATGTCAGCTTTCATTTTGTCCTGGGAAAGAACAAACAATTACACTTCTCCAGGAGAGTAAATATTCGAGGCTTCCCAGTGTCAGAGTAGCCTGTTTGTTTTTGTTGTGTATCTCTAAAACCACCATGACTTTTAGGGGAGCTGTGATTACTCAAGATTACAGGAGATGTGATTAGATGAGGGGGATGTTTGATATGTGGATTTCACCTGGACTCAGACTTCTTATTTTGCATTTAATTGTTAAGAGCTGGGGTGTTTGTATTCCTGGAGGTCAGGAACGTGGGTCTGTTCATGAGGTGGCTGCTGATGCGTCAAAGCGCTGGTGTGCCCTCAAGAGGAATTTGGCTTTAAAGAAAAACAGTCTGTGTATAACACACCCTCCTCAGAACCAGGTACCTCACAGCCAGTTGTCAGGAACGGATGAGCTCTGTGATCGTGGTTGCTTTAAAAGGAAAAACAAATTTGAGAAGCCTTTCTTAATTCCAGCTAAATGGAAGTCCTGACTTTCTGCATATAGGCTGTAGGTCGTTCACTTGTTGTTCAGATAGGTACATATCTTGAAGGAGAGCATGTGGCCCATGCTTGCTTTTCATCCAGTGTGCAGTACACAAGCCATTCTCGTGTCTTAAGTGCATTTCGTCATGCCGTAACATTCCCTAACCTGGCTGAGTCAAGCAAATTTACCTTAGATCGGAGTATTTCATTATTTCAATTTTGTATTTTGTCAGACTTGGTGAAACAAGTGCTTGCCATTTTAGTCTGCCATAAGGTATCCAAGACTTCTTCACAAAATGGGAGAAACTAATAGCTTCCCAGCAGGTTTCAGAGCCCGGGTTGTGCATATCAGGTAACTGACTGTAAACAGTTGTAGTCCAAACACTTTTTCTTTTTTCTTTTTTTTTTTTTTAATTCTGCTAACGTTCATGTACTTATTAGTTAGAAATTTTGATTTTTTCCTTTTTCTCTTCAGATGACACTGGCTGTCCTAGTAGCCAGTCAGTATCTCCAGTTAAGACTCCTTCTGATGCTGGAAACAGTCCAATCAGTTTTTGCACTGGTAGCGATGGAGACTTCTCCAGGAAGAAATTCAGTCCAGGGACAATGAGTGAAGGGAATCCACAGCTGGCTCGATATAAGAAGGAGACAAAGACAAGCCTTGTAAAGCCCGGTGAGTACAGTATGGTTCCTTTCATTTCTTTAATTACACTTTCTAATTAGCTAGTACATCTACAGGTGTCTACATACATTGTATTGTGCTGCCCATGATACCACTAATGCTGATAGTAAATAAAAAAAAAATAGTTGGGTTCTTTCTGTGGAGCCACCTGCAAGATTTGAAAACACTATCAGTATTAGCTTCTTCATGGTAATATAATTAATTGACATGTTCACTTTCTTTTATGAGGCTCGATGGTGATGTCAAATAACAACTGAAATGGATTTTATCCTATTTCATGGTAATTGCACACATATTTCACTGTCCAAAGATAAATGACTCTCACTACCAAAGCAAAGAATTATAGTCTTCTGATGCTAGATTTATTGTTGGATCCTGCCTAAAGTTTATGCTGCCAGGCTGTGATGGCTCTGGGCATAAAACATGTCAAACCAAGGCAAGATAATGGGCAGCCTACATGTGGGAGGAAGGCAGATGTAGATCCATACCGCATTGGTTGGATCAAGAGCATGTCTCCCATTGCCTCCGGCTAATGGGCCACCTCAGACCACCAACTAAATCAGCACCTGCTTGTCGCACATCCAAGACTAAATATCCTGGTGCGTCATTGGCTGCTGTAATTTTAGCGAGTAGGTATAAAATGTTTTTGTGATTCATGTACAGGCAGCTCTTGATCACAAATGGTCAGGGTATTTGTGCTGTTATTTAATTAATCATGGAGACAGAGAGGCTTTTGACCCTGTACAGAGGCAGCTGCAGAACTGACAAGCTTCATGAGCTCAGGTACCTTCTGGCTATGCTGTTTCCAGAGTCATTTTACCTCTGGAAGCAATTTAGATAATTTCATGAAGAGCCAGCTCAGATTTACCAGCACCATGTTTAATCCAGAAACAGTAGAGAATCTGTTGCAAAAACTCACCGCTGGCTTAGTCATTGAAAGGGCTGATTAAATCTGACTTACCACTATCCCTGCAAGTTCTTCAGCTCATTTCATAGCACTGTGTTACTGGAGTGTTCCCAGTCTCCCATTGCTCTGCATAATGGATGCTAGATAATATGTTTTCATGGTTTGTTTTCTGTTCCATTAAAATCAAGGAATCTAATGCAGGCAGAACGCAGTGAATATGGTATATGACAGTCAAATCTGCAGCCATGGCTACCACAACCATTTTGTATGTGAATATAGATATAGCTTAGCAAAAGGTGGATAAAGAATTTTGAAAGTGGGTTGTTTTTTTTTTTTCACTGAAGAGTCCTATACGCATGGAAAAAGAGTTATGCACTTGTTTCAATAAATTACTTTATTGGTTTTGGTTATTACACTTAAATTGACCTATAATATCAAGTTATTAGTCTTTTGTAGTAATAGTCAGAGTCACCTTCATTTTAGATGGTGGTATTATTTCAAGTCTTTGAATGGACTTAGTTTAGGTATTCAGGTATTCTTGTAGGTGGGCTGTTCTGTAGCTGTTGGTACCTCTGTATTGACTGATCTCTAAGGCTGGAAAACTGGTCTCTAGAGTTCAAGCATATCACTCCTGAGAGCCATCAAAACTCTCAGAGTAGAAACCAGGCCTGATTTACTTCTAAGTTCCTCCTGCCAAACACCTTGCACCTTTTTAGTGGAAAGTTGTCAAAACCCACATCGTAGTCAGTGTGAGAGCTGACACAGGTGAGGGACATTCCTGAAATTGAGAGCACGCCAGGGAACAGCTGGGGTTCATTTCCCTCACTGTTGGCCACAGGGGTTAATGTAATTCTCTCCCATTGCTATCTCTTGGCTTCAGGTGGATCCAGTCCCTTCCCCATGACCTACTTGCGCATGAATTTCTGGTGACTCAGTTGTGAAGATCTAGGCCTTGTGCAAAGAGGAGGTACCGTCATGTAGCAAAACATGCAGGGAGTAACAGGGGAGCAGCAGAAGGGAAATGGGACGTGGGAGGAGAATAACAGCAATGTGTCCTTGTCATAGATAACCCAGTTCTGCATACAGCCGCATACCTCAAACTACAGTGCAAAAGGAGTTGTGCATAATATCTTTCTCTCTACCAAAAGCCCTTACTGATTTATGGAGATAATCTCTACTTCATATTTATCTGAAACGTCTTCTGATAATGACTACATAGCAGGAGCCAGACATGAGAGACGAAAATCCAGCCTACCACTATCTTTTACAGACTCTGTCCTGCTCTACATTTTTGTAGGCAAGTACATCAATCAGTGTGCACCTTCAAAATGCCTGTCATTTTGCTGAAAATTTATGTTTCCAGGATTGTTTTCTTGGAACATGCTGAATCTCAGAAGTAACACTCACACAAATATTTAGATAATTCAGGAAATGTCAGAGTGGGATAGCACTGAGAATGAACCCTGGGATTTTTTTTAGGCTGTTCCCAAGCTCCAATGCTTTTCTGCTACTCTAGCAACATCACTTCATCTTTCTTTTCTATACTTCAAAATATGAAATACAGCATAGTTTTTTTTTTCTCTCTAACAGCCTAAGGCATTGTTATATGGATCTAAGTCATCTTCATCTCTTGAAGTATTAACAAACTAGATTTGGATATCATTCATAATTCATGTTGTTTGCATAGTGAACCATATTTAATCCTGGAATGCATTTTCACTGCATCTTGCTAAACCTCTGCAAGATTTATAATGATGAGGAAATTATTCATTTGGGATAGCTGGTAATGGTTTTTATTGTGCATTAAATTCGAATCACAGCAGTGTTATAGGTGAATTTGGCCTAAAAGCTGTGCCTGCTGTCACAGGAAAGGCTGGAGAGGACAGGAACATTAAGGAAGATACATAGCATCCACTCCAGGAGAAACTTACGAGCCTCTAAATTTCAGGATTTTAGAAGTTCTTCCTCTTTTGGATGTGATTCATCTATGCAATATTAAAAACATTGGAAAAAGTGTTGCAGAAAATGCCCTCTCAAAAAAGCACGAGAAGCTTAATTAACACTAGTCTTAGTTTTTTATCAAGATGCTGTGCTGAATCCTATGGTTTCTGTAATTGAGTAAACAGGACCATAAACACTTCCAGATGTTCACATTCTTGGTGTACTCCTGCAATGATCCATCCTGAATTTGGGCAGCTAATGTGCCCATCTTGTTGAGAATGGTGGGAACTGTTTTGCTTTCTTTGACAGTCTTCCTCATCTTGTTTTTTGACTTCCATTAGAATGCTTGGTGCAAGCATTCAACATCTGGATCTGCAAGCTGCAAAGTATTGATAAACTTCCAAAGACATATGGATAAAGAAGGGAATCTTGGGCAAGAGTAGTGTCAATAACTTTTAAAGGGCTTGCATGTTTAAAGTAACACAGAGATGTGTTACTTCAGTACTGCGTCCAGCTCTGGAGCCCCCAACATAGGAAAGACATGGCTGTTGCACCACAAAGATGATAAGAGGGCTGGAGCACCTCTTCTATGAAGACAGGCTGAGAGAGTTGGGGTTGTTCAGCCTGGAGAAGAGAAGGCTCCGGGGAGACCTTATAGAGGCCTTCCAGTACCTAAAGGGTACCTACAAGAAAGCTGGGGAGGGACTTTTTACAAGGGCATGTAGTGATAAGACAAGGGGGAATGGCTTCAAACTGTAAGAGGGTAGATTTAGATTCGATAATAGGAAGAAATTTTTCACTTTGAGGGAGGTAAGGCACTGGCACAGGTTGCCCAGAGAAGTTGTGGAAACACCATCCCTGGAGGTATTTAAGACCAGACTGGATGGGGCTTTGAGAAACCTGGTCTAGTGGGAGGCGTCCCTGCCCATGGCAGGGGGGGTTGGAACTATATGATGGTTACGGTCCCTTCCAACCCAAACCATTCTGTGATTCTATGTATTTGTATTTAAATGTCTGTAAGCATCATAATTGGAGAAGGGCACCTGATCAGCTGACTGTGTTCAGCATTTCTGGCAAAAGTTCTGGTCTTTACTTTCTTGCTTTTGGTGTCATAGGCACACTTAGGACACTTTACTGAATGAGCTGAGGTTACTGTTGGAGCTGTCTCTTAGACCACATGGATTTGCTGAAGTTTCACATGCAATTATTAAGACTTAAGATAAAACATTAAGACTGTCCCAGACTTGTCCCTTCTGCACCTTCAGGAGCCTGCAAAGTAGAGGTGGAAGCACCACTGCATGAAAGGGGAGTTGGACTAGATGATCTCTAGAGGTCCCTTCCAACTCTGAAAATTCTGTGATTCTGTGAAAAATTCTGTGAAAAGAGACCATGGTGCGCCACAGCTAGGATCAGCTCCCAAACTTTGTAAAGGCTGGCTGGCAGTCAGTCACAGCTTGGTTCAGTGATAACCATTCCAGGTAGCAGCAGACTATGCAAAAAAAATATTATTTTCCACTGCTGATAAAACATCTGGCCATCTATTACTGATTCTGGCTAAAATAGTAACATTTTGGATTATATGGCAGTTGAACTGCAATGGATTGTATTTTAAGAAGGACAGTCATCGACAATTCTGGCATTAAAACTTCAGCCTGTTCAAATTAATGGGTAAATCTCAGAGGCTTTCACCACATAAAGTACCTACATTTGTTGGACAGTAGGCAATGAGCAGAAACTAAGGAACGTGAAATTCCACATGAACACAAGAAAGCATTTTTTTTACTGTGACGGTGGCCAGACACTGGCACATGTTGCCTGGAGAAGATGTGGGTGGAGTCTCCATCCATGGAGGTACTCAAAACTCAACTGGACGCAGTGCTGGGCAGCCTGCATCAGCTAGACTTGCTTGAGCAGGGAGTTGGACTAGGTGGTCTCCAGAGATTCCTTCCACCCCCAGTGATTCTGTGATTCTGCATTGTCCGGACCTTTTTTCTCTTTAAATAGTGCATCACCCAGATCTGTATTTAAGTGGTTGCAAGGCAAAATTTGTGTTTTTCCTGCTCTATCTTTCATGTCTGTGTGTTGTCATTTCACTTATAATGATTCATAGAAATGAAAGAATAAAGAAAAGTAACTTTTAACAATCACTATTCAATTAAAAATGTCATTTGACTTTGAGCCATAGGAAGTGATGTTATACTCCGCATGTGTTGCCGTTATGATCTTCTCTACTTCTTGATGGTGAATTTGTCAAGTCACGAGTGAATGAGCCTTGGGTTAGGATGTCCCAGTCTGAACACATTAATCTTTGAAGGCTTTAGGACTATTAAGAGTTTTAGGAGAGACAGGTGGAGCAGACTGTATTGGACTTGGTTGCGGCAACGGTGTAGGTGCAGGTGCTTTTTTAATCAGCATTGGAGCTAATTGTAGTTAACAAAAAGGAGGAAAGGGAAATGACCCTGGGCAATTGGGAATATTACAGTTACAGCTAAATAAACCAAACAGATTAGACAGTAAATGCAGGTATTAGCTGCAAATTATGTCTCGCTGTTAAAAATGTCTAGCTGTTAAAACATAATTCTCTTCCTGCTGATTTTTTTGTATCGCGTGGTGCGTGAGGGTTAGATTCCAGGATACTAAATGTCCAGAAACTCATTCTTGGGGGCACCCTGTGCAAGCAAAGAGTAGTGGCTAGATAATCCATTAGTGTAAAATTAGCAGATATGTTTATCCATATTGCTACTCCATTTCCATATGTGTCTGTATGCTAAAGGCAGTCACTTTGGTTGTTTTAAAAACGAAACATAAAAGCTCTGTTTTAGGTTGTATTACTGACATCTGCCTGTATGATTTTACAGCTCTTTTGTCAGCTCACTCCCTCTTTTCAGTATGATAGTGTGGGAATAACAGTGTCTGACTGATGTGTATGTATGTATGTGCTTCACTTAAAAAACAGATGAGTTGATGTATAAGTTCTGCGAGACGATTTTCTTAGAGGTAATGCTGGAAACATACTTCACTCTCAAGAATTTGACCTTTCTGATTGCAGAAGGATGCAATTATAGGACTTTGTTTTACCTTGGAAAGACTGATAAAATATTAGAAAGACATGTTTGACTGGTGCATTTATCCAAGAACATTGTATCTTGTATTTGCATGGCTTTTGTTCATTCTCCGTACCAAATATCTGCAAGCAGTGGGAAAAATAATAGAACTGTTGTCCCCGTTGTTCAGGAACAGCGGTACAGAATATGAAAACCAAGTTACAGAATGTGCTAACTTGGATAGATCCTATGGTGTGCAAAGAGGTTCATTGTTCTTTATAACTACTAGTTGGTACTTCTACCTCTTATGTTGAAACACTTTTTAAAATGCTGCTGGTGCACTGTGTATTCTAAGGCAAAGTCACATTTTTTGGTTGTCTCAATCTGCCTTGACTGTTCCCTAAAATAAATTGGTGTGCTTCATTTTAAAAGCAGGATCACGCAAAGGTGAGAGCGATGAGAAGACTGGTGACCTCAGTGTAATGTGTCTGTCTTTCTGCTGTGACTGATTTAGCAGTACTTTATAACCCACATTCCAAGACTGCACCTTTTCTGGGGGAGGGATAATTAAGAACAAGGGTGTGTCAAAGAACATTTAACCCGGTTACAAATGCAGGATTTAATCAGAGTACACCATGCTCCCATCCTTCAATCAGTGATAACCTTACTTGTGCTGTGAAGATGGGGAGATTCGTGCTTCCATTCCTGAGAATATTCAGACGGTTAAATATGTGGCTGATGTCATGTCCGTAAGAATACTGATATTAAGAAATGAGCTACACCTGATTCAGTGTACTTTAAATAATTGGTCATAGAACAAAAAAATGGTCTGAAGATTGACCGAGTGAAGTAAGTTGACAACAAATGATGGAGCATCTTGCCTATGACCGTAAGTTCTCCATTTATTTGGGTTTTTGTACCTCCTTAAAGTATTTGAATTAATAATAAGCAATCTCTTGATGTGCCCATGTTTATTAGTAAGTGTAAAGCATAAATTCTCAGGGGTGCAGAGGAGCTTGCATGTGAAAAGAGAAAGAGCAAACGCCCAGGTTCCCTGAGTAACCTAAACCTTATGAGGATGGCTTTAACTTGAGCATTAGATTTTTAAGCAGCTCAATATTTGGCAAAAAGCAGATACACAGTGGTCAATTACACGTGCTTGTGGAAGGCTTTCCATCACCTTGGCAATAAAAAGGGAGGAAGCACTTGAGCAGCTGTCTTCTTTCCCAGATGTAAGCACATGGTTCGAATGCTTCACTTCTATCCCACACGTGACAGCAGGCGCCCTGACATAAGTGTCCTGACATTCGGATCCAACAGTACACAACATTTATTTCCTGTACAGTTTTAATCTCACTCTTCTCCCTTTCTTATATGTGGACTTCATAATTTGGGACAATAAAGTTTCCAAGATCTTTTCTAACATAGAGTCTAACAAATGCAGTTGTGGCAATTTTTGACCCTATTCCTTTTTCTCATTTACTTTTGCTTTTCTTCCTTCTCTACACCTTTCATTTTGGGCCTACACAAAATAGCTACTGCTGATTTTTTCAAATAAAGTGTTTCTGGATAATAATTATGTATGCACTGAGCCCTCCTGCATATTTTACTGATGGGATCCGCTTTAATTTCACGTCTGTTGCTATGGAGCTGTGTAGATTTGCTTACTTGACCTGCCAGCACAGGGAGTTATTAAGGATTCGGTCGCCATGGGTACCGGAGGACCAGGATGTGTTTCACGGGGAAATGAACATACACATCTCACCCTTCCAGAAGCAAAGAGGCCATGTCCAGGTTCAAGCTTGTGCTACCCTCAAAGCTTGCGTCCTAGAGTTGAGCATGGAGGGGTGTCACTCTGTGAAGGTTTGGTGTTTGTTGTAGCAGTCGGTGCTGTGAGGTCTGGAAGGCGACCAGCACTGTGAAGTCTGGTGGATGGTGGTGGGTTGGAAGCTGCTGTTGAGGGGTCTGTCAGTTGCATAGCCCAGCCCTTCCCTGCTCCCCCCTGCCAATGTTTGGGTCTCCATGGCAGTTTTCATAGAATCATAGAATGGTTAGAGTTGGAAAGGATCTTAAAGGTCTGGCACTAGCCAAGAGTCAGTGTAACTGGACAACAGAATCATAGAATGGTTTAGGTTAGAAGGGACCTTGAAGATCATCTAGTTCCACCCCCTCTGCCATGGACAGGGACACCTCCCGCTAGACCAGGTTGCTCAAAGCCCCATCCAGCCTTAAACACCTCCAGGAACAGGGCATCCACAACGCCTCTTGGCAATGTGTTCCAGTGTCTCACCACCCTCAGCATAAAGAATTCCTTCCTTCTAACATTGAATCTAAATCTACCCTCTTTCAGTTTAAAACCGTTATCCCTCATCCTTTCACTACACTCCCTGATAAAGAGTCCCTCCCTGTCTTTCCTGTAGGCCCCCTTTAAGTTCTGGAAAGCTGCTATAGGGTCTCCCCAGAGACCATTCCATTTTGAAATGGTCCCTCCCAGTTGGGTTAATAGACCCAGCGCAGCCAGTAGATCCCATTGGATCTCCTCTGTCTGGCATAAGTCCCTCAGTATTTGTTATCCAGAAGAGGTGAAATTTGAATCTACAGGTCTCCTTAGATGACCTTCAGGAGCTGTGGGATGTGGCTGGGGACTGGCTGGCTTTCTCTGGTCCAGTAACTGGTCCCATTGCTCACAGGAGGTGAAACAGCTTTAATGGAAAAATCTGGCATTTCCCTTCTTCTGGGGGTTACAGGAGTTGTTTTGGAGGTGAGGGAGACGTGAATTTGTGGTAAGACAAGCTGGATAGAGTAGAGATGGTCTGTAATTTTTCTGACCTCAATTCCGTATCTGTAATGTAGTTGTAATCATCTCCACCTTCACAAGTGCACTAAGGTCCTATTTTGTTTTAAAGGAGAAAAAATGAATAAAATCAATGAATCTAGTGTGCAGTCTTTCTGACCAAATATATAAGCATTTACTTTAGGATAAGATAAACAGTACCTTGAACTCACTGGTTATACTGACTAACTCTTCGTTGACTGAAAATGGGACCAAGGTTGGCTCAGACATGGGTGTCTATGTTGAGACATCCATGTTTAATAAGATGAAGCCCACCCCCGTCTCCTGTGTTCCTCATCAGGTCTCCGACAACTCTGCTGTTGGCCCTTATTGAAGCCAAGGACAGTCTCTGTCTCTTTTATTTCTCCTTTTTCTTTTTTTTTTTTTTTTAAACAGAAAGGAAAGTCAGTCTTAGACATTCAGTTGTGGAAGAAAGTTTGTGTTTAAAGATCATGTGTAGATCTTCAAATAGGTCTAATTAGATGCCTTTTCCTCTTCTCTTCCTCCCTGATAAGCTTAGGCACTCTCTCTTGTCCTGTTTCTGAGGACTGCTGCCCAAGGTGCCTTGCATTGCACAGGGAGATTCTGTATCTCATTTTGCACAGAGAACTCACAGGAATTAAGTATTTTTAGGACACAAGCTAACTAAATCGCACTGAAGTGAAAAAAAGTGTTCTGTAACTTCCGAGAGATAATACTGGAATATAATCAGAATATAAATATTTTGAGCAAAAGTTGCTTAGAAAGTTAGGTAAAAATTATTAGCATAACACTATTTTTTTAGTTTGGATTTATAGCTATTTTAGATTTAAAATTTGAATTTAAACAAATTTGCTTGAATTGATGTGGAAAACATGTTCAAATAGCCAAGTATTTCTTTTGAATGAGAATAAGTAAAGCAGCAGCTACAAAGAGTGTTTTGGCTTTAGTGTTTCGTATTTTTGAACCCAAATCTACAAGTTCCTGATAAATTAAAGTGGCCTAGAAAAACAATCTTTTAGTTCTGTGTCACAAATTTTATAATCCACCCTCTTCTAAAAGTTTATTTTAGATGTTAAGGGCTGCAGCCCTTAGCTCCAGTATGCGCTGGCTACACTGCAGCAGGATCACAGTCTTGCGTAGATGAGCCAGGAGCTCGAGGACCAACAGGAGCCAATGGGGAGGCACCGTTAGTACACGGCAAAGGAATGCCGCCTGGAGAGCAGCGCAAGGTAAGTACAGCTGCTCCAACCAGGTTAGCCTCAACAAAGACAAGGCTGAAGTGCCTCTATACAAACGCACGGAGCATGGGGAACAAGCAGGAGGAACTAGAGATGTGGGCACGACTCCAGGACTACGATCTCATTGGCATCGTAGAAACTTGGTGGGACGACACCTATGACTGGAGTGTTAGAATGGAAGGCTACAGGCTCTTCAGGAGAGACAGGCTGGGGAAAAGAGGAGGTGGTGTTGCCTTGTATGTTAAGGAGCACCTGGAATGCATGGAGCTTAGCCTGGGGATGGATAAAGAGCCAACTGAGAGCCTATGGGTTAGGATTAAAGGGAAATCGGGAGCAGGGGACATTACGGTGGGGGTTTGCTACAGGCCACCCGACCAAGAAGACCCAGTGGATGAAGCCCTTTATAGTCAGATAGGGGTGGCATCACATTCGCAGACCCTGGTGCTCATGGGTGACTTCAACCACCCTGACATCTGTTGGAAAGGCAACACAGCCAAGCATAGGCAATCCAGGAGGTTCTTGGATTGCATTGAGGACAACTTCCTTCTCCAAATGGTTGAGGAACCAACGAGGAAAGGAGCTATGCTGGACCTTGTGCTTACCAACAAGGAGGGTCTGGTAGACAGTGTCAAACTCATGGGCAGCCTGGGCTGTAGCGACCATGAAATGGTCGAGTTCAAAATCCTCGAAGCAGCGAGGAAGGTACACAGCAGGCTAGCGACCCTGGACTTTGGGAGAGCTGACTTTGGCCTCTTGAAGAATCTGCTTGGTATGGTGCCATGGGATGAAGCGCTGGAGGGAAGAGGGGCCCAAGAAAGTTGGTTAATATTCAAGGACCACCTCCTCCAAGCCCAGAACCAGTGCATCCCTACAAAGAGGAAGGCAGGCAGAAAAGCCAGGAGGCCTGCATGGATGAATAAGGAACTCCTGGACATGACCAAAAGGAAAAAGGAGGCCTACAGGGAGTGGAAACAGGGGCGGGTAGCCTGGGAGGAATACAGGGGAATGGTCCGAGCAGCCAGGGATCGGGTTAGACAAGCCAAAGCCCAGATGGAACTGGATCTGGCAAGGGATATTAAGACAAACAAGAAATCTTTCTTTAAATATGTCAGCGAGAAAAGAAACACTAGGGAAACTGTGGGCCCTCTCCGGAAGGAAACACAAGAACTGGTTACCCGGGATAGAGACAGGGCTGAGGTACTCAATGACTTTTTTGCCTCAGTCTTCACTGGCAAGGACTGCAGCCACACTGCCCGTGATGCAGAATGCAAAAGCCAGGATTGGGAAAATGGAGAACCGCCCACTGTAGAAGAAGATCAAGTGCGGGACCACCTGAGGAACCTGAAGGTGCACAAGTCCATGGGACCTGATGAGATACATCCGCGGGTCCTGAGGGAACTGGCAGATGAAGTCGCTAAGCCACTAGCCATCATATTTGAGAAGTCGTGGCAGTCTGGCGAGGTTCCTGATGACTGGAAAAGGGGAAACATAACCCCCATTTTCAAAAAGGGAAATAAGGAAGACCCGGGGAACTACAGGCCAGTCAGTCTCACCTCTGTGCCTGGCAAGATCATGGAGCAGATCCTCCTGGAAACTCTGCTGAGGCACACAGAAATCAAAGAGGTGATTGGTGACAGCCAGCATGGCTTCACCAAGGGCAGATCATGCCTGACTAATTTGGTGGCCTTCTACGAAGGGGTCATAACGGCGGTGGACAAAGGAAGATCGACTGATGTCATCTACTTGGACTTGTGCAAGGCATTTGACACTGTCCCACACGATATCCTGGTCTCTAAATTGGAGAGACATGGATTTGACAAATGGACCATTCGATGGATAAAGAACTGGCTGGACGGTCGCACTCAAAGAGTTGCGGTCAACGGCTCGATGTCCAAGTGGAGACCAGTGACAAGTGGCGTTCCTCAGGGGTCGGTGCTGGGACCTGTACTGTTCAACATCTTTGTAGGAGATATGGACAGTGGGGTCGAGAGCACCCTCAGCAAGTTTGCCGATGATACCAAGCTGTTTGGCGAGGTAGACACGCTGGAAGGGAGGGATGCCATCCAGAGGGACCTGGACAGGCTGGAGAGGTGGGCCCAAGCCAACCTCATGCAGTTCAATAAGGCCAAATGCAAGGTCTTACATCTAGGTCGGGGCAATCCCAAGCACAATTACAGGTTGGGCGGGGAATGGCTGGAGAGCAGCACTGAGGAGAAGGACCTGGGTGTGCTGATCGACGAGAAGCTCAACATGAGCCAGCAATGTGCGATCGCAGCCCAGAAGGCCAACCGCATCCTGGGCTGCATCAAAAGAAGTGTGGCCAGCAGGGCGAGGGAGGTGATTCTGCCCCTCTACTCCACTCTCGTGAGACCCCACCTGGAGTACTGCGTCCAGCTCTGGAGTCCCCAACATAAGAAGGACATGGACCTGTTGGAGCGTGTCCAGAGGAGGGCCACGAGGATGATCCGAGGGCTGGAGCACCTCTCCTATGAGGAGAGGCTGAAGGAGTTGGGGCTGTTCAGCCTGGAGAAGAGAAGGCTCCGGGGAGATCTTATTGCGGCCTTTCAGTACCTAAAGGGGGCCTACAGGAGAGCTGGGGAAGGACTTTTTACTAGGGCATGTAGTGACAGGACAAGGGGGAATGGCTTCAAACTGGAAGAGGGCAGGTTTAGATTGAACATTAGGAAGAAGTTTTTCACTTTGAGGGTGGTGAGGCACTGGAACAGGTTGCCCAGAGAGGTTGTTGAGTCCCCATCCCTGGAGGTGTTCAAGGCCAGGCTGGACGTGGCCTTGGGCAACCTGGTCTAGTGGGAGGTGTCCCTGCCTATGGCAGGGGGGTTGGAACTCGATGATCTTCAAGGTCCTTTCCAACCTAAACCATTCTATGATTCTATGATTCTATGATTCTATGTTGCTTAGCAGAGACATAGGCAATTAGTGGCTGGGCTGTGGCCTCTCAAGACACGTATCTCTTTTTGTTCAGAAGACTCTCAGGCTGCAGCAAGCGCCCAGATGTCACAGTGAAAATGGAGGATCCAAAAAGGACGGCAGCAAGTTGCAAAGGAGGAACTGGCAAGCAAAAGGTGAAAGCCTGAGTCCCACCTGTCCTAGATAATGACCTGGCCACCTGTGGGCTGGTGGCACAGGCCACCTGCGATTCAGGGTCTTGGGCACAAATCTTCTGCAGTGAGGTACTTATCTCCTTCCTCACAAAGAAAAACAAATAAACGGAGATCCTTGTTACTTAGTAAAGGGAAAAGAAACTTACATTTAGATGTGTTTGCGCCTCTTTTGGAGGATGGACTTGAGCACAAAGGAGAAGAGTGCCCTACTCCAGAGCTGCTGGGCAGGCTGAGGGGACGCAGGCCGTCTGCTCCCAGGGCAGCTGTTCCACTTTGTATAATTTAGTAACTGTTTTATTGGGGGTTTGAAGCCGAGTTCCCAGCAGGCACGCCATAACTCCTTTCTCTCTCTCTCTCTCTGGCCCGTTAATTGTCCCGATACCACTCCGGATGTACAGAAAGTGGGACAGGCAGCATTAAAGGGAGAGTCTCACCTGAAGATGCCTACAACCTCGAGCTTAGCCTTGCGCTCGGTCCGTGAGAGAGCCACGGCTCTAACTGCAAATCGGAGTGAGTAGGGGATGCGGATATGGGACTTTTGCAGGGAGCGCCCAGGCTGATGGACAGGGTGGACCTGTGCCAGCCAATGCATCTTTTCACTCCAAATGCCTTTCGATAGAGATGCGGGTCTCCTGGGGATTGTGGGGACGTGCTCCCGCATCTGGAAAGGACAGCTGAGTGCCTGGCATAAGGGAGGGCACCGGGGTTTACAGGTCAGAGTTGAGGCAGGTATGGAAGATGGCAATAGGTGTAATCTTTAGTGAAAAAAAAAAATATATGCAAGCAGTTTTTTTTTTTTTTTTTCCCTCCTAATCAAAAGTGGAAATTGAACCAAAAAANTGTTATACACCCTGCACACTCTTAACTATTTGTTTTAAAATATGTGTGAGGTCAAGCTAGAACATGCTTTGCAATTTGTGTATTTACTGCAGTGAATTTTCTGCTCCTGCTGGCTGTTTTCTGTGGTTTGCAGCCTGCTTCACCTCCACAGAAAGAAATACCATGCATACGAAAGAGGCCATTATGAATCTTCCCTTAGGAGATTTTTTTTTTTTTTTGTGCTCTGCTTTTAAATTACATTCTGTATTATTTATGCCAATGTTTAAAATAGCTTTCTGGTTCTCCGGTTAAAGTATTCTGAACCTACTCCAGCTACATTTTACTATGCACAACTCCCACCAACCATCAGTTTTTATTTCAAATAATTTTTCATGAAATAACACACATCGCAGCCAGAATCCTGTGTTACTGTTACATGGTTTTCTTTACCATTTTCCAGCTGTATTCCTCCTCCCCATGATAAACAATGTTGCCAGTATTTATTTTTATCTTAGAATACACAAATTGCATTCCCTTAATCTCCCTTCATAACAGTGCCCTGTAATCCTGTTATCATTATTGTTGACCTTTTTTGGAATTCCTCCAGGTTATTAATGCCTTTTTAATGAGAATCCTGGGATTTAAACTGTTTTCTGAGCAATGTTTACTCAAGAATTGATAGATTATTTCCTTTTCTATTTTCCTTTACATCCCGTATTTCTTTTTTGTCTGACGTCTTATTAGGTTCAAAGTGGAGCTATGCAAATAACTGATTTGGGGTTTTGCTGCCAAATCAAAACATTAAAGAAAACCTTTGTCTCAGACTGAACAAAGATGATATTGAATCTAAAATATTTAGAATGTTTGGGGAGATTTTTTAATGTTTTTACCCCCTTTTTAGAAGAAGAAAGAAATTTGACAGTTTTCAAAATTAAAGCATAATTTCAAACAGAAAGTAGAAAATTCTGATTTTCCATTTTCCAGCCGTGTTTGACTTCAAATCATAAATAGTTTCAGTTTTCTCTGAATTTTGTTTTCTGGTGACCAAATTACTATGTAAAAGGTTTTGTTTCCCTCAAAGTGAGTAATTGAAATACTTTTTACGCAGTTTTGAGTGGGTACGTCTACATATTCCTTGTGCTTATATATCTGTATTTATACATAGGCATGGAAAACTAAGGGAATGTATTTTAGTCATGCAAATCTCATCTATGTGTTTTCCCTGTAGTATAAAGACAGCGGGTAAGTTGGTGGTTACTGGGCTCAAAAGTGGAATCTTGAGCATAAGCAGGTCTTTGCAGATAGCGATGGCATTTTGAACACTTGGCCTGTTTAAGCAGTAGTATTTTACTTGCTTTTATGTACTTAGATATCTAAATCCTGGTGAAGCTGTGTTTTAGATGCTTTCAGTCTGTTTTGGTTCTCACTTGAAGTTACGATTCTGAGCTCAGGAAGAGCCTGGGAGAAGAGAGAAATGTGCGTTCAGTCCCCGTTCCAATAAATAAACCAAAATCAAAAAAATATAAAATAAAACCCAGCAGCCAGAAGAGCAACTAGATAGAGGTCACCCAACTTTGCCCAAAACTCTAGATTGTTTTTAGTTTTCTGAGGTGTGTTGGGTGCAGGGGTTGGGTAGGGTCTCCTGATGGAGATGGGAGCTGTGGGAGATTCTGGCCTGTTTGGATTCCCCCATGTAGGAGGGGGTAATGAAGACAGGCAGGCATCCTAAATTGGGTGGATTTACAGAAGAGCTGGAAAGGCGTGTGATAAACTGAGAGGGGGGGCACCCCATCTCCTCATCCAGTTCTTACTGCTGGACGCGGTGCACGTTCCTGGTGATGTGGAGGGGAGATGATGTGCAGCCTCCTCCCAGTTCAAAGCTAAATCTGGCTCTGCAGATAAGTCCCAGGTGGATCCTTTCTTTTCCCAGTAAAGCAGACAGCAGAAGAGAGCTTTTGGGCTGCTTTTGTGTGGACCCTGATGTATTATTTAGTAGTGCGGAACACCCAGTCCGGTCTTTAGACAGGAGCCAGGCACTGAGCTGCTCAGCGCTTTTAAAGCCGCCCTGCTTGTAGGCATGCCCAGAAACAAGAGTTTCACACAGCTGAGAAGCTTTGCTGTTTGAGACTGAGGGGAGATATTTCCCAAGTGAGGTGACAGATAGGGAGAGTGACAGATAGGGAGAGCCCCACTTCCAAAATCTCCCAGCTGGGCGCTGGGGACCGCCATCCTTTCATAAATCCCGCCTCCAGCCACTGCGAGGTGGACATCGCTTCCCCAAGGAGCTTGAAATATATTGCCTTTAATGTGACATAACAAAATAGCAAACCTACTTTATAATAGCACGGCTTATATATACCGTTACATAAAATGTATTTAAAGGACCTGAAAATTCTGCCAGGTTTGTTTCATATTGTATTAGTATTACAAGCCTTGTCTTGCTTCCACGCTGAGGGTTCTTCATTACAGATCTCTGTTCCTCCCTTCTGAAATGCTGTAAGTAATAGGAAGCTGTTGGCTTTCGAAACGCGGGCAGGCTGTGACTGTTTGCTAGAGTTGGCAGAATACAATGTGGCCACAAACCCACAAGGATTAATAAGCTGAAAAAGCAGAGGCTTCTTGCCTGTTGTTTGTGCTTCTTAACGATAAGAGTGCTATTGGGGGGAAAAAAGCAGCAAATGACAGCAGTCGTAACTCGAAATGCATTGCCCTCAGACCTACCTTGGCTTTGTTACTGTAAAAAACAGTTTAGGCAACCAATCAATATGCTGGGTAGGGTTTTACTCTTCTTTTCAACAGATGACATTTAAACTTGATTAGTTTTTTGTAATCATTTCAATGTGTGCGTTACAGCAAATATTGATTAGTTTATGACAAATCTCGCTTTTCATCCTGGGACTGCGGGGTTGTTTAGTTAGTTACCTCCCAGATATGATTCTCATTCCAGTATTTTTCTCTTCCCTGTTGAAAACATGTCAAACTGATTTAAAATGTTTTATGCACATTATAATGAAAACCATATGTCTTATATTAAGGGTGACTGTGCAAAAGCTTTCAGCTGAATCAGGTTTAGCCTGTGATTTCATGCATTTGCATATATGCTGTGAACGCGTGCCTGCGCAGTTAATTGCTGCGCAGCAGCCAGCTTCTCCCCTCCTTGCGCATGGGAACCAGATTTAGGGGATGTGTTGAAGGGGCCTCTGAAAGCCCTTTGTTAAACTTCTGCCACCAACGTGACAGGAGGACTGGGACGTTTTCCCAGTCTGTGATGGAGTTCGCTCCCTTTCTGTGTACTGCTAAGTCATCCCTGGCAAAGATGACATTTTCCAGCTCCTAAAAATACTTCTGACCAGCCTACCCATTTCCCTTCAAGCAGACCAAATAGCACTGCCAGGTACATGAAAAATATCCTGAGGTGACACTATGTGCTTCCTTATAAAAGATATTTGTCCGTAGGTGGATTTACACTTACATTTTATGAAACTGTCATATGCAATTTTAATATCACATTATACAACTATCAGTGTATTTTTTGAACCTTAGCAAAGTAGCATCCTTTCATCTCTGATCCGAAGAGCCTTTTTGTTTGAACAGGATGATAAGTTCCCCAGACTGTTCCCTTCTGCTCCGTGAACATATGTTCCCCCTGACAAAGGTCATTTCAGGCTGAGAAGAGAAAATTTATGGGAGCCATTTTTAAGGTGTTGCTAGAACAGCTCAAACTGCATATAGAAGCAGAAAAAAAAAATAGGTCAGGCTGATTTCTGTAGGAAGAATCTCCTTAAGATACATAAAGCAGAAACAAAAAAAAAAAACAACTTGCAGTGCTTTTTGTCTGCTCCAGCATCATCTTGTGGCTGCTCTACAAACCCATGAATTAAAAACAATTAAGAAAAACACAAGCCCAGATTATAGTGATATGCAGAATATACATGATGGCTCTCAGCCAATATCAGTAATTAGTTTGTAGTGACTGTGTTTTTAGAGAAGAGCTTGATTGATTGTGGTTTCACAGCATACACAAGTCACACTCTGTATTCATTTTGAGATCTGCAGTGCTTATGATTTGCATTAATGTAGTACAGATTACTACCAAAACTATAGTATTTAGATGAGATCAGAAAACTGCTTAATGAGATAAATTTTGATTATTTGATAACAAACCTTCTTCCAAAGTAAGAAGAGCAAGTAAGCAAAATGAGCAGAAATCAAGATGAATAATTAGTTTAGATCACACAACCAGCAGCCTGAATTGAGGAGATCATTTGTAAAACTGAGTTTAGATCCAAACGCGGGGAAGCAGGATCTGCGTTGCGGTTCTTCCCCAAGGTCTTCTGTCTGTTTTTGGATGCCTCTCCACCCAGCAGGTTTGAACAATTTATGGAGAGTCACACTGAAAGCTTTTCTCCACATCCCCTCTGACTGTATCTTTGCCAGCCGCCCAGGTTACCAGCTGTTACTGCACTGTGCAATCAGCTGAAACATGATTAACAGATTTGTCTGATGAGGGAGCAGGGCAAGCAGTTGGGTGGATGTCCACAGAAGAGTGGGGAGTGATGGCTTCCTTGGCCAGTGCAGTGGGACAGGAGAGGGGATGCCTGTTGATACCCTTAGGAGTGACCATGCCAGGCATTCCTGTGCCCAACTCCTCACCATCGTTCTGGGAGTGCAACTCACAAATCTGAGCTCGATGACTAAACTGCATATAAAATCAGAAGGGCTGGTTAGGTACTAAAATCCAAGATTCACAGCAGAGAGCATGCCAGGCAGGAACACACCTCCACCAGTCCACAGGACGTGCCAGAGAGGAGTGCCTGTCTCCCAGACCTAGACACCTACTTGGAGTCCTGAGTGTGCCCATGTGCGTGCCTTGGATTCACTGTGAACCTCCATGCTGGAGCTAGATCGGCTCTCAGAGTGCAGGCAACCAGCACGTTTCATTCCTCTGAAGCATGGCCAGCGCTGGTGCTAACGTCCGGGTTTGTGTCGCAGCTGAGCAGTTAGAGCTTGAGGAAGACCCGAATTCAGTGCCCTCCTTAGACTAAAGGACTTCAAATCCACACCTCTCATAAGAGTTCCTGAACCACTGCGACCTACTGGGCATCCTCAGCTTCCTCCACTGACTCTGGACCTCATAGTAGTGGAGAGTGTGAGACGTGGGCAGAGGTAGAGCATGTGGGAGCGGCTTGTGTCACCCAAAGACTAGAGCAGTCCACATGGAGGAGAGTTCTGCGTCCTGTTCCTTGCTCCCAGCATTATATCTGCTTTTACTCAGGTACTGTTTGATGGGAAATATAATAGTAAGTCCAAGATAAGAGTCTCACGCATAGTAATAGTCAAAGAAATAATAAGTCAAAGGCCGGGAACTGGGACCAAAACCCACTGTCAGCTATGGGCCTGGCACTGTGAATCGAGTACATTTCCCACTAGGAGACTTTGCCCTTGAAACGGGTCATTTTTAAGGGTGTTATCTGAAGAAAAGCCTGAAATGCTAAAGGGAGACTTCATCACTTCTTTGCAGCTTCTTCTTCTTACGTTTGTCAGTGCCTATGAGCAGTGTGGCTTTCTTTCCTAGATTGCTTGTGGTGTGCAGAAACAATCTTGCAGGAACAACCCCATATTAAATAGAAAAGAAGCAGCATTAGTGTTTCCTGGAAATATATTGCCTATGTTGTTAAAGATTGGAACTGAAGATGTAGCTGTGAGTTAAAGTTTTCAAGATAAATGAAACCAAATCTCTTAAAAAATGCAGGTCCTTTCAATAGTGAGCATTGCAAATGAACTCTCTCTACTTTTACAGCTGCTTCTAATGGCTTTGCTGGAATTTTTTACGCAGTCAGGCCTTATCTCTTCCCCTGGGGTCTCTAAATAAAGCTATCTGCAGAGACAGCATGCCACTTATTCCTCCAGTTGCTGCACCGGAGTTGGTGAACATATATGCATATTTTAGTCTCTTTGCCATATAACAGGATGCTTTTGAAGTCAAGGAAGCTCAGCAAATTTAAGCATTTTGAGGACAAGCTGTCTCTGTCAGCACTGTTTTATTTCCAGCTCTGTTTCGCTGGGTGACTATATGCGAAACCTAACACCAAGAGAGAGATATATAAAAAGAGGTCATGTTTATGGAGTCAGAAGACAGGTAAGCTCTGTGGTTTATATACTTCGACAGGTATGAAACAGTGGTGAAGTTGCAAATAGGAAAGACACAAAAAGACTAAATTTTAATAAGCTCATATACATCTAAAGTGTTGGCAATCCAGTTCTGCTGCTCAGCTGTCAATGTTACTGTCACAGGTATTACTTGAACTTTTTCCTCTTTTCCATATTTTAATCTTACTATTTAGATAGGTTTGAGCTTTATTCATACAGAAGGAAAAAGTTTAACTGCTAAAGTGTAAGCAAAATTTTAATATTGAGGCCAGCAGACCATACAACAAGTTATCCACCCACCTGTAGTGGCTGGACACAGCAGACTGCGATGCCGTACTCCAGGTGTGCATGTGGGGTTATTGTGTGACTCTGTGTAAGAAATGCATATGGATATACAGTCTCTTTATACATATATACATACACGACATGGTATTTCTGTGCTTGCATACTGTCCCAGTAAGCCCAGTACACCTAATCGATTCTAACTGTGAAAGCTGTGAACACAGTGTGTGGTACAGTCACCGTGCTGTGCCGTGACCTTTGCGCTATGGCTGAGGCCGTGCAGAGGGCAGAGTCACAGGTGAGGCTTTTCTCCCCCAAAACTGCAGGCGCGATGGCTGCTCTGCGCCGGTGGGGTAAACACGCACCAGTGGCCGCTGGATGCGTGCTGGGCCGTGCACGGGCAGCTCTTTCTCCCTCTCTTCAATCCTGCCCTGAAATTTGTAATCGCATCACACACCGGATGGGAAGTTTGCCCTCCAGTAATGAGTGGGAGGTTTCCCAGTTGATTCCCGTGCCGTGGCAGGGCAGCTCTGGCTCCCTGAGCAGCGGTCCCCGACCCCCGGCGCAGACGAGCAGATGCGTCTGCTGGACCATCACCGCCCGCTCTGCCCCTGCCTGGGTTGTGCCGGCATTCCTCATCACAGGCACGGGGCTGCAGGCTTCCTTCTCCTCCCCTCTGCGCCAGGTGAATGCCACGGTGCTGCGAGGCTAAAAGGCAGCGGAAGGCATGATGCTGTCCGCAGTGTGCTCTTGGCCCAGTGCCACTGCACACTGAGCAGTGAAGTGCGGGGACGGCGCTAGGTGCTGCACGATTTCACTCCTGCTGAAGGAGAGAAGGAGAGAAGGCTGAGGGGAGACCTTGTTATGGCATACAAGTATCTAAAGGGTGGGTTGAAGGAGGATGGAGCCAGACTCTTTTCAGTGGTTTCCAGTGACAGGACGAGGGGCAATGGGCACAAGTTGGAACATAGGAAGTTCCGTTCAAATACACAGAAAAACTTCCTTACGGTTCGGGTGACAGAGCACTGGCACAGGCTGCCCAGGGAGGTTGTGGAGTCCCCTTCTCTGGAGATTTTCAAGACCCACCTGGATGCAGTCCTGAGTAATGTCCTCTAGGCAATCCTGCTTTAGCAGGGGAGTTGGACTAGATGATCTCTAGAGGTCCCTTCCAAGTCTGAAAATTCCATGATTCCATGATTCTCAGATACCCATTCCAGGCAAGGAGCAATCCTGGAAAATGTTACAGGACTTTGTTGGCCATCCTTGTGGTGTTCTTCCCATTGCACAGAGCAGTGCACAGGCCCACTCATGTGGCATGGGCGTGCTGCTGCCCGGAGCCGGCTGCGAGGCGAGGGGTGGCCGGAGCCGTGGGCCTCCCGGCATTGGATGCCGTACGTGCGGCACGAGCGTTTCCATCAGAGCGTGTTTCCCAGTTGGCTTGCCTGCCGGGAGGCTGTTGGTGTTGTGACGCTGAGTGGCTGCAACGTGGAAGAATATGTATGAATGAATTTCAGATGAGGTGCTGCTGAAGCCGACGGCTCAGCACGTAGAGTCTTTGGCAGGGAAGGGTGGGTA
This sequence comes from Anarhynchus alexandrinus, assembly GCA_008711295.1. Classification (NCBI taxonomy): domain Eukaryota; kingdom Metazoa; phylum Chordata; class Aves; order Charadriiformes; family Charadriidae; genus Anarhynchus; species Anarhynchus alexandrinus. The sequence goes on from VUYV01000115.1 coordinate 664,220, forward strand.
AGGCAGTATTCTCGGGCAAGGAAGTCTCAGATGAGGGCAAAAGAAGTGTTATGGCCAGTTAGGACAAAATAATATGTTTTTGAGAAGTGGCAACCTCTTTCATGGTTAACGCTGAATCGGCAGGCTGCTCTGGGGTTTACATGCGTGAGCTTTTGCAATCACATTGTCACAGCGACAAAAATAGTCAACAGGGTCCTTAGGGAGCTGTCAGCCTGGAGAATGGCATTAGGAAAGATGAGAGGCCGTGTTCGGCTCCTGCCCATATTGCTGCTAGGCAAGGAGTTTCACCTCTTCGTAAAGACATTTGTAAGACAGAAGTCCCATTTACCCAAGAGAATATGTTGCAATTGATATTATATGGATAGTTGCCATGTTATTTTGCTTAGAGATGCCTACCAAATGGGAGAAAATATTTTTTAAAGTCTCCTAGTAACATTGCTGTCGACCTCTGCTACACACAGAGCTGGCTTGAGCATAGCTAACACACTTGGAACAGATACTAGCAGTGACCCCTTTAATTTATAAAATGTTCTTGAAGATCCTATAAATAGCCACATGCCTAATTTTAAGCATAAGTAGTCTCCTGTGCTCAGTCTTAAACTTGTGCGTAGCCGTTATCAGAACTGGGGTGAGAAAGGTTAATTTGTGCTTTGCAAACACAGTTCCCAGTCTCAGATGCAGTTCAGCTTTTCGGAAAGCTCAGCCTTCGAGGTGGCCGCCTCTTCGGGCTGTGCTGACTCTTACCGGCAGCGTGTGGCCCGGCAGCCCTTCCCAGCCCTGCGCTCCAAGCCAGGCGGGTCGGGGAGAGGCTATTATTAAGCCTTGCTTCCTCGAAATGCTTTCGATAGCGAGATCTGATTATGATGTGATCTCCTTAACCAGAGATGAGCTTCAGCTAGGGCTCCTGCTCTCTGTGCCGCAGACAGGACTTGGCTTTGGAAAGTTGTTGGCGTCTTGCAAGAGCAGGAATGTTTTGGGGACCCGAACACCAGAGGTATGAAATCTGTGTGATGTGTTTACCTGTTCGGGTCTTGCTTGGAAAAGTAGATTTGGGAGGAGCGTGATGCCGAGACAGTATTCGGTGTCTTAGTCTGATAATGGGAGTGTTTTGTTTATCGGGAAAACTCTGTTGCAGCTTTGGACATCATGTCCCACGGTCATTTTGCTTCCCCAAGGAGAGGGTCACTGACTTCTGCATCTGTAGACATGATATAAATACTCTGTGAAACAAAGCGGCTTTGCTGCTCTCCCTCCCTCCCCTCGCAAACTCGTACTGTCGTTACAGCTGTGGCAACTGGGGTCTGATTATCAGGGGTGTTGTAGGGGGTGTGGAGCAGGTTAGAGGGGGGTTACCCTTTCCAAGAGCTGGGCTGTGCATTTCAGCCCTTTGAAATCGGGCAGAGAAATATCTGGGCTGGGCTGAACCAGAGGAGCAGAGAAACAGGGGCTGATACCGACGCTGGGACTTGGTGGGGCTGGGAAAGTATTGGGTTAAATCCAAACACATTTGATCCAGACATGGGTTGCTAAGAGTTACCTGGTGGTAAAGATGGTTGTTGGATGCCTCATCCTCATTAAGGCTGTGAAGACAGGTTCCAACAAGGCCTTTTCCCCGTCCCGGGTATTCAGGGGTGCAAGACATGCCCGACAGCTCTGCCAAGGATTTAAGAGACATTGTGCACCTGAAGGTTGGTTTATCTGCCAGGGGCAGGGATGATGGTAGCTGCAGCTGCATCTCCCCCTCGTGGAAAAAAATCACAAAAATGGGATTTGTGGTAAATCTGCGGCCACTGTCTGGGGGTGTCTGTGCACGGGGACGGTGCCCAGAAATTCTCAGGTGAGAGATGCTCCCCCTGACCGGCTGCTTAAAGGATGTTAGAAAGCTATTTCCATCCCCTCGGTAAAGTCATCATCCACTATTGTGGCTCTGCAGTGTGAGACCTGGATATGGCTGGGGACATTTGCCATTTGAGTGACAGACTGAAAAAAATCCTAACTTTAGGGTGGGTTTTTTTTCCAGACGGTAAGACTTTCTTGGTACATCTACCTACTACTGGCCCTAGCAAAACAAGAGCAGTTTTCCTTGTATATGCCAGAGCCTGGGAAATAAAAGCTGTGATCCGTAGAAAGTCAGTAATCAGATAGATGGCTTAACACCTGAGAAGCACTTGAGAGCCACACGTGATTATTGGATTATTTTAAGGCTATTAGAACTGCCTTACTGTGCTTCTGTGCCACATGAAAAACTGCATACGTGTGTAAATATATATGTGTATACCCAGTTAGCCTATGCACATTTATACATATATGCATGTACGTGTACATAATCTGAGAAACAAAATAGAAGCAGCAGCCTTCCTTCCAGCAGGTAGTATTTTCGTAGGGTTTAAAGCAAGAGAAATCTCCGGTTAGAGCTGTGTGCTCCTAATCACTGCTCTCCTGAAGGAGCCACGTGAGCAGCCTCATTCATCTGTTGATGGCTGTGAGAAAGCAAACAGGTTGTCACAACAAATGCTCCTGGCCGAGTCCTAAAATGGCTTCTGTAGCGTGAGGGTTTTGTGTCCAAATGTTTTTTCTGCTCCTGTTAAAGTGCCAGTTCTGAAGAAATGTTGAAAATCTGGAACAAATCCAGCGCTTGTCCTCAGGGATCTTTGAAAATTCATGCAACTTCTGAAATTCTCACAGGACGGACAAAGGAAGGATGCTTGTGATTCACTGTTATTTTGAAAACAGTCTTTGAGTTATAATTTCCATCGCGTTTCACTCTTCCCTTTTCCTTTCCAGGGAGTGAAGCCGATTTTAGCTCTTCAAGCAGCACAGGCAGTATTTCAGCGCCTGAAGTCCATATGTCTGCTGCTGGAAGCAAAAGATCATCTTTTTCCCGCAAGTAAGCAAAGCAATTTTTCCTGAATATTGCAAGTGTCGCTAGTGCAAAGATAGACTGCTGTGTAAGGTCTTGCAGTTAATACATACAATACCAGCATTGTGAGTTTTAAAACAATTTGGGTAATGCTGTGCTCTCGGGCAGCCCTTACACTGATGAGAACTGTGATATGAGGAAGAAAAAAAAATGCTGTATTTGGAGCACAAAAATCGCCAATATGCCAGGTCAGCTGACTGGTATTTTTTTGTTGTTTATTCGTAACAAGTATGGGAGATACAATCAGGTAAGGCAGAAAAGGCATCGGCTGCAGCGGGGGAGGAAACAACTGGGTGTATGTTAGTTAACAGCAGTACTTCTAAACGGTTAACCTTAAGCTTTTGCTCTTATCACTTCGCTTTCTCTCTGTAATGAATTGTCAGCGTGGCATATACCTTTACAGATCATGACCTTATTTTTTGTAGGAAGAAGTAGACAATATTGCCTTTGACGCTTTTTTCTTGAACACCCTTGCCCAACCTTTATATAACTAAAACTCTACGCAAATTAAAAAAAAAAAAAAAAACCAAACAACTATCATGGTCATCTATCTAAATAAACCTTTCATGAAAGAGTGCTGTAAGATTTCTCCCTATCGTGCGTGAAGGGCGAATCCAGACAGCTTGCGAATACAGGGGCGTTGGGACGGAGCAGCGTGCGTTGCGCTCTGCCCACGCGATCCCTGCTGGTTACATTTTTTGGAGTAGGTGGAAGGAGTTCAAATCGCCAGGACTGGTTTCCTGCCCTTTGTGGAGGAGCTGGCAGGCAAGCCGGGACCAGCAGCAGGATACCCGTATGCTCGAGTCAGACAGACGTCTCCAAGGTCGCAGTGTGCCCCAGTGCACAGAGATCGGCAGAACGATGCTTAATGAGCGGTTTCCTATCTGTATCATGAGACTGTTAGAAAAATAAACACTACTTAAGTTCTCTCCAGATTAAATCTAACAATTAAAGTTACTGACTGTGGGGAAAAAACAGTACTGAGTATAATATGAAGCCCTAAAATCACCGTACTTTCAGTAAGATGATGTGTGATTTCATATATTATTGTGCATTTGAATGTAACTTTAAATTAGAGCATACTGACCTACTTAATTGAACAGAAGTCCCATGTAATAGTGCTCCTTCAAATGCACTGCTGTGTTACGCACAGTCTGTGCGAGTTCTGCCTCACACCAGAGCTGATGCTCTGCTGTACAAAGTGGAAAGAGATGTCTCCTTTGCAAACACATTCTTTTTTAACTGTTTGACTTAACTCACTCTGAAACATTTCAGTGTTGTCACAATCCACAGTCCTGCACTTCATTGTAAAATAATTATAAAATCACCCAGACCGCAGCAGCGTGGTGAAGGTTTGCAGCAGCCACTCGACCATCTGTTCCTTATAAACTGTTCCATTTTCAGAGAAGGGAGGAAACCAAGTCAAACAATTTTAAGAAGAGATTTCGCTTCATAATTCTGTGGTATTTAAATTTTTATATTCCAGCCTTCTCTTTTGTTGGCTGGATTTGCCTTTTTCCATATTTTTTTATTTTTTAAACCTGCCCTTTCATTACGGTTTAGAAGAAGAACTTCCACGGGAGGACAAAGGTAGCGGCGTAATAGCACGGGAAGGCAAACCCAGCGAGCAGGAGAGGGTGGCACCCCGAGAAGCTGTCCCCAGAGCGCCCCAGCCCTGTGGCAGCTCCCGGGAAGCGCAGATACCAGTTGCTTTCAAGCACCCACAGTTGACAGTCTGATTATTTACTAAAGAGTGGGAAAAGAAAGGTAGATACGTGTGAGGGGAAACTGGAAGGGAGAAAGAAAAGGCCGTGCTTGCCTTTGTCTATTGAAACGCCATTTGAGCCTGCTCGCAGTGGGGTTCAAACCATATCTAAACAAATGAATAGCTGACAATGACAGCTGAAGCACCCAGAATGCCAAAGGCAGAAAAGAACAGGGCTCAGACAAAATCTGTTTTCCCCGCACGCTGTGATCCCTCGGGCTGCTTGCTGTGGAGCAGGAAAGCAGCCTCACAGCAGACCTCCACGGACGGGCATCTCTCCGCAGGCCTGGCCGGGGAACGCTGAAGTGTGGTTCTTTTGGCGCTAACCCAGGCGGCCGTCCTCTCATTACTTAATGGAGTCAGAGGTTCAGGGAACGTGGGCGATCTGATGGAGTCACTGGGAACTGTGCTGTCCACATGGCCGAGGTTTCCCTACATCACATAATCCAGCCTGGGCACCCCGCAGTCAGTGAGAGAACATGCAGTGGCCGATGACTTCAGGACTTTCTTTCTTCCCGGCCACTCACAGTTATCTATCTGGTTGAGTGTTTAGACAGCTTTGTGTGTAAAACAAGACACATAATGGGTTGTGTGATGAGGATAATCCAATATGCTTTAACCATTTTGGTTCCCCTCCAGTCGTGGCCCTTATGGTCGGAATAATGGATCCTTATCCTACAAGTCTGGAGCCAGCCCACCTGCTTCCCGTGAAAAGGACCCTTTGTCAACACTGTGCAAAAACCAGCTGAGTCCTGCTAACATCCATCAGAGTTACAGGGCTTCGTCAGCCAGCAGCAGCAACTCAGGCTCATACAAAGGAAGCGACAGCAGCCCAGTGATGAGGCAAGTCTTTATTTCGGCATCCCGACGTTCAGCGCACTGACTTACCTTCTCTGCACTGTAGCATGGGACCAGCTGTAAGAGTTGCCGAGCAGGTCACCTTGCTCCTCAGCGTTGGTGTGGCTCCTCATATTGGCGGCTCGAGAGTCCACAGGGTGCTCCATCCCTTGTAAAAGCTTTATTGTTTCAGCACTGTAAAATTCAAGGTTCCTTTTCGTCAAAGCCCTTTGTAGTTGGTTTTCACTCCAAGGCAGGCTCCTTCATGTGGTTTCATGCCATCAATTCTCATGGGTAATTACTGGTTCTTTCCTCTAAGGGTTCTTTCGCTTTGGAGAGCGTTGGGTGGGGTAGTATAGAAAACACTCAGTTGAAAATGCCTTCACCCTGCCCAGCCTTAGGCACCTCCCTAAGGAGTGCGGTGTCCTCTACAAGACAGAAAACAGGCACCTGCCAGAGCATGAGATGCATGTTGCAGAGAAGAAATTGCCACCACGCTGCTGCTCTTTCCCTCTCTCTCTCTCTCAGGCAACTCAGCAGCCAAGCATGTCAGACACACACCTAAAGCTAGATAGGATGAATCTAGGTTTCGGTGTGCTCAGCTTCATAACTCACATGTGGAGCTGAACTCGGTTCTTGCAGGACCTTGCCTGGCCATGTCTACAGCTGGGTGTCCTCACCAGCAGCCCGGCTGCCTGCTCTTGGACATGCCACCCATTTCGGGTGAGGAGATGGCTGGGTATTTTAAAGTTAAATGTCTCATCGGTTTTAATGGCACTGAAACCAAGTACAACAAATAGTAAATTTTTCACTATAGCCACAAATCAGCTGTTCCCACAAGAACTTTGACTTGCCAGAGGAGTCACTTGTGCGGTCACTAAGGAGCCCCAAATGAGTCAAGCTTTGTATCAGTCAATGGGATGTTTTTCTTTTTGCCAGGACTGAAGAACTGTAGGAGTGGTGTTATGTGATGGTTTGTTGTTTTTCTTTTCAGGCGATCAGGGAGATACAATTCTTGTGGGGAAAATCACAGTGTTAAGCCACAAAATCCAGAACAGTATTTGACTCCTCTGCAGCAGAAAGAAGTTACAGTACGTCATTTGAAAACAAAGCTGAAGGAATCTGAGAGCAAACTTAAAGAAAGGTAAATTTCACCTCACAAACCAGAGTTAGAAAGTGTTATTCAGGAGCATTTAGGGGTGGGAATCCTGAATGTTTTTACTCATACAAGTTGAAAACAACCTAAATTAAGAAATTTGTAATATGATCAGTCTGATTAGGCTGTTTTCAGGTATTTCAGGTTTCATAGCGTTCTCAGGGAATATGTACCATGCAGTTTAGTTATAAATATACCCGTCTCTTTTCCATTGTTTGAACTTTCACATCAGAATACTTTTAAAGGATGATATTTTACCAGTTTGATTTAGCATTGAGACCTCTTATACATAAGACCATTTCTGCCTGCCAGCATGTATCACCTTAGTCTCCTGTTCTACCGCACTCGGTGAAATATGACAGTGTTCTGTATCGAAGCGACAAAAACACAAGTGGGCGCGCTGGTTTGTGTAAGAGCTTTTCTTTCATAAGGGGAGAAGGGGGCATTTGTTGTCGAATCATAGATACATCAAGGATCATCTGGTCCCTTCCAACCTGGTATTCTATGAAATACGACCACAAACGTCCCCCTTCTCCCCTAATGAAAGAAAAGCTCTTACACAAACCAGCGCGCCCACTTATGTTTTTGTCGCTTAGATACTGATTTTTTCACAATAGCCCTTTGTATGGACGCTGAGCAAAGAAGTGACAATGTGCATTACACAGCAACAGATGTCGTCTCTTTTACTCAAACTGCACTCTGAGAGCTCTCCAGAGCTCTCCAGCACACCCAACCCAAGCGGGCACAAAGGGCCGTTTGAATGGAGCCCCAAGGCAGAGTCCCAGGGACCTGGTGGTCCAGCTTGGGACAGCCCCACCTCTGCATCTGTGAGGGCTGGATCTCACGTAGGGGTCCCCTCTCCCCACTCGCTTGCAGGTCAAGGCAGCAGCCTCTGGCTCCATGGTGGGCAAAGCAAGGCAGGTGCCTGCAGCTCTGAGCCGTCTTGCTGTCTGAGGCCAGTGTTGGCTCTGGCTGTAGATGACAAGCTGCTGGCAGGCACAGGGGACACATCCGAGCAGTGGATTCTCATTTCCTCCAGGGCGAGGCTATAAGTGAGATGTTAAGCGCTGTACTGGTTGGACCTAACCTGGCTGCCACCACTTGCGCCTCAAAATGTCTGGAGTCATGGCATAGCCCGCAAGGCTGCTGGCCGTGTGGTGAGGTTGGTGACTCCAGTTCGTGATCAGCCGGCGTGTCTTGGCAGCCAGCTTACCTCTCCGCCAGCTCTCTCAGAGGTGGCAGCAAATGATACATAGAGGAATTTGCTTCCTCCTTGGAGCATCTCTGCAGCATAGCCATCCCCGTGTGGCAGAGCCTCACATTGACTCTTTAACTGACCGGTCAGCAGAAGTGTTACAACATTTTTATTTTGCTACAGGGAAACAGAAATACAAGAGCTCAAAGCTCAGCTGGGACGGATGAGGGAAGACTGGATCGAAGAAGAGTGTAATCGTGTGGAGGCAGAGTTGGCCTTAAAGGAAGCAAGAAGCGAAATTAAACAACTCAAGCAGGTTATTGAAACCATGAAAAACAGCTTGGCTGAGAAAGACAAAAAAATTCAGAAATACTTCATAGACATAAACGTTCAAAACAAGAAACTGGAATATCTGCTGCAGAGCATGGAGATGAGGGATGAGCAGTGCCTGGAGTACATGTGTGACTCAGAGGGGAAGCCGTTAGCATTGTGTGCCACAATGCCAGACAGCCTCATCACAGAGGACCAGGCTCTGGAGGAAGTGGCAGACAGTGGGCTGCTTCTTAATGAGGACACAGCTAATGGGACTGATTCAGCTGAAGAAAGTTTGATCACCACAACCTCTGAGTTGAGTGATCCAGCTCCCTCCGGTTCTGCTGTAAATAAAGAGATGCTTGAAAATGTTCTGGATGAAAAACTAACTTCCTCCCAGGAGGAGGAGAAAAACAGCAATGTGATGGTGGAACAGGCCGTCCAGACTGATGTGGTGCCATATAGCCTAGATGTGGAGCACCTCATTCAAAACATCTTCAGAGCTCAAGACGTCTGTCCTCTAAGCCCACCTTCTTCACTGAAGGAATTGGGTGAATTTTCTTTTGGAAGCTTCAGTGATTCTGGCGTGATAGTGGACTTAACTCCAAGTGATCCAAACTCTGCCATCCTTTTGTCTCCTATGGAGTCTCCATGCAGGAAGATGGAGCACGGAGTTAATGAAAACCGCTTCATGAAAGAACTTGATTTTGCAGAACCTCATGATGATGAAGCCTTTGGGTATGTCAATACTTTCTCTCATACAGGAATAAAGAGGAGATACTGGAGCAGCAGTCTCCTCAGAGATGTTCTGGCTGTAGCAGCCCCTGTTGTACCAACTCTGGTGTGGGCTTTCAGCACTCAGAGAGGAGGAACAGATCCCATTTATAATATTGGAGCATTGCTTCGTGGTTGCTGCCTGGTGGCTCTCCACTCTTTACGCCGTACACCCTTCAATATCAAAACCTAAAGTCCACTCTGTGCCTGGGCACCAACTGGCTGAGGCAGAGAGAAAGAGGGATGAGATAGACCATAAAAAGTTATTGTATACTCTGGCAGAGTCCATAATTTTGCTTTTGACTGTTTGATTTGCACTATAAATCGGTTCGAAAACATGTTCCTTGTTTCAAAATAAAAATGGTGAACTCTGTAGTTCCACAAGATGTTTTTAACAGTACTGCTGCCTACAGAAATAGTCCTCCTGCTCCCGGGCACTGTGTCCCTCCCCTGTCCTGATGTCTTTCTGGTGCCAGCTCATCTGCACAGTGAACACGACCAGGGAAAATAAGGAGAATTACAGCTAGGGCTCTTCCGTGTTTGTTTGCTGAGTTAGTGTTAAGCTCAGTCACTTTCCCTGGCTGGTTCACTGGGCAAACGTAGAAGCGCTTCACACTGGCTCAAGGGTAGCGCGAGATACGCGTGGGAACAAACGGCCAGAGAAAGGTGGAATATTTCTTTCGGCAGCACTAACCTAAAACATTTGTGAAACTACAGTGTTAAGTGACATGGAGACTCGTTCCCCCTAAGGGTATCACACACGCGCTCCAGAAAGCATGCTAGCGCTTTCCATTTGTTGTCCGAAGTGTCAATTCAATTTAGAGGTAAACCCCATACTCCCCAGGCAGCTTCCAGCACATCGTTCGTGCCCGTCTCGTGTAGTGCTCCTCTCAATCGTGCAAGTGCTCGAGCATTTCACTGGTCTTGTGCGTATACGGGGACTGTAACCAAAAATGTACGTTGTTGGGAGTCTTGAAACTTGTTACAATAATAAGTATAGGCGTGGGTACACTTTGAATCTTAATGTTGGTTTAAAGTCTTAATGTATTGGAACCCAATAGTCTTTCGAGCCCTTTGAAATACTATGTATAAATGTATTGTGTTTTAACTTATTGTTTATTTAAATGCTTTATTGTAAATTACCTTTATAATCACAAGTTCATTAAAGCATGTTAGAAATGTCAAACGCGTGCGAGTGTTTTAGTGTAGCAAAGCTGTAAAAAATACCCCATCTCAGCTGAGCCGTCGGGCACAGGCTGAGCAGGAGGAAGCACTGTGTCAGGGCATAAGGACCCGTCAGGACCCAGAGGACAGAGCTGGACTGAGAAAACCTAAGTACAGCTCCAAGCGTGAGCACTCAGCCAGAAGAAAAAGGCTCCAGTTGGTCTGCAGACACGCGTGCCACCCGCTCCGCTGCACCCCCGCTGCACTAACAGGTGCGAGTGACTCAATCTTTACCCTAGTGCAATCTTCAGGAAACTTGTAACTTCTTATTTCTGCACTCCCAGAAAAATATCAGTCTTCCTGGCATTTAACAGAGGTCCAGGCGGCCTTGTTTAACCCGGCTGAGAGTCACGCAGTCTCAGTGCGCGCACTGACATGCAATGTGACCATCAAACCATGAATTCTCCACATCCAAAACTTGAGAGCTGTGCCCAGGTCAGAGGGGGACAACATTACCCAACAGATGAAACAGTGGGGTTTGTCTGGCTCCACCCAAGCTTTCCACACCACCGCTGGCCATTGAAACCTCACTGCCCTCCTCTCTTCCCCCTCAGCAAATCTCCCTGTGCAACCCAGAGCAGAAGAGGTCTAGTGAAGCCTGCCCGAGCTACGCGTTGCTCTGCAGCTTTTGGGAAGAAGGGAGTTATTAGTAAGGCACAAGGGAGGAGGAGCAATAATTGGCCAGCACACAGGGAGCATTTGCAACGCTCAAGAGGGCAGTACACACTGATGTTTAAAGGTGACGCAGGAGACCTTTCATGTCCCTGTGACGCCTGGGTTCTGAATTATTTGTGTTTGCAACAAAGATTCAAGAGGGTTCATTAAGTGTTATATTAAGGAAGAGAAATCTAACAGACAGTTTGATGTAATGTAGTCCCCAAGAGGTCACAAAGATGGCCATCTTGCTTGCTTTGCCAATAACTTCCCCTTCCTTTGTCTCCTGCCTTCTTGCGCTCCTGCAGGCCAGCAGGTTTAATGTAAATTTTACATAACCATGGAATTTCATTATTCCTAGAGATTTCCTCTTGGGACTGGAACACATGACAGAAAATGCCTTATTCCTACTTTAAAGTATGTCTGTTCAAGGCCAAGAGAAGAGTATTCTATACCAAATGTTACCAACTTTATTACAATTGTGGAATTCTCTTTTACAGCCACTATCATTTAAGTGTTCTTCACATAAGTGGTGGCAAAACGGAGCATAATTTCGAGGAAAAAGTCATCTTCAGTTCCAGGAGAGATATTCACCTGCGATTACATGAGTTTCTTTTGCAGCAAGAGGCAACAAACCAGCACAAACCTCCACTTACATTTAAAATTTCAATAGGTCAAACTCATTTCAATCCATGTTTTGGGCAGACTCCATTTTGCAGCGGTGTTTTTAAATGCGCTACTTAAGATACAAGGTGCTAGCACTAGAAAAACATCAAACTTGCTTCCTGCCCTTAAAAAAATCTTGTGGTCTGCTCAACTCTCATATAGCATATAACTATGGTCAGCGAGAGGCAACGGAATTCCCATCACATTCCTGATAAAAGTCCTTGCTCTGATCTCTACCCAAAATTCAGCTCACTTCCAAGCCTCCGCCTTTCCTCCTCCATACTGCAAGGATGCAGACAGCTCAAGGTGTCCTTTGTAAGAAGAAGCCTGAAGAACCATGATAAATGTTCCAGTCCCAGACTTTAGGGGACTGGTCTTTGTTCCCCGATCCACTAGAGGATACACCAGTTGTTGCTACAAACATACCACCTTCATTTTTTTCCTCTCTAATATTTCACTTTAGTCTTAGTCATGTTTCACCTGGATCCCGCTGGTGCTGTATGGAGTAGCTAGGGGAGGACCATTAGCCTCCTAACAGTTCAATAAAAACTCCTGTCCCTTTTTTCTGAGTTTAGAAAATGCTCGTCCCCACACCCACAGCGCACTGGAAAGTCTTGTCTCAAAACGTGCAGGTGGGGAGGACAAGCAGTTCGTAAGCTGAGGGTAAAACAGCAGATTTCAGCTTGAATTCAGGCTAAAAGCACAGGCACCGAGTCAGCACCTTCTGGGGCTGAAGCAACACCTGTTGATAATCCCATCACACTTTTTTCTTTCTAACCCAGGAACAAAAAAGCCTTTCTACACTATTCAGCTTAAGAGGTACCCAACATGTCCCTAAGGTGCTGAAAACGCTGAGGCTCAGGCACTGCCCACCTCCCCACCACATTCACTTGCACCCTTACTGATGTCCACCCTCTCATAAGGCTATTCTTCCCTTCTAATTATTCATTTCTCCGTCCTTCCCCCCTCAAATAAACTCTCTCCCCTAAACCCAACCCCTAGAAACATACTAAAAATGAAAGCAGTTTTATGTATGTCCTACATGAGAAGAACAAGCGAGCATTTTGCTCCAAAAGCGTTCAGACAAATGAACACAGGACATTGCAAACACGAACAACTATAGCACAGTCAAGTAAAGGATGATTTTTCAGTCATATTAGCAGGTCGATCCTCCACAGTCCTGTGAAATCCTCCAGAAAATACGCACAAAAGTACATATTGTTGCCTTCTAAAATGTTTTTTTTAAAATTTAACATTTCTCAAGGACTTCTTTCATATCTGAAAATTGCTGTCAAATCACTTGACTTGTACAAGACTTTAAACAACATGACAAGCATACTAACTGTTTTTAAAACTTTTCTCCGTGACTAAGGCTATTAAAGGTAATTCTTACTGTCTTGTTTTCTCAGTAACCTATCTTTTAAGCAAAACTTGTGTCAGAACCTACTAAAACTTTGTTTCAAATTCTATTTTTCTATGCAGGCATGATCTAGTCACATAGCCCCACACTCCTTCCCATTCTTTTACAACTTCACTGTTCCCTGTATGCACAGGGAACAAGTCTCAGGAACAGCATTTGCTGTCTTCACTCATCTGTCACAAAATAAGAAATCCATACAGCCCATGAATTCCAGGATAATCGCATCCACACAGAAGAAGATGGAGAAGGCATTCACTGAAGTTCTGAGCTGGACGCAAGAACCACATAGACTTCCCTCCTCCTGTACAGCTTTCCTTCCAGCAGACATTAAATTTTTCTTCTTCATTAAAGCACTGTTGTCTTCTACTGCATACTTACCATGCACTTTACCAGAGGAATTCCAGTGAAAATACATACAGTAAGTGTATAAAAAATGGCATTTGAGAAGTGCCATTAACTAAACTGAGAATTTTCACACTGGCTTTATTAACAGGAGGACATAGTATTATCTTCTTTTCAATTATACTACCTATCCAACAAGTATCAGGTGTGAGGATTTTTTTTTCCCCTAACTGTAGGAAGTAAAATAATTTCTGCTAGAGATACAAATTCACCAATACAAGTAAGTGATAAATTGCTCCCCTACGTTCACAACATCAGCCTTCGTAAGAAAGGAGCAGCGTGCACCACTGTTGTGCAGCAATGCCACTGCTGGTAGCCCTTGCAATGTTGTATGTAAATTGGGCACAGTAGCACAGGAAGCTGCAAGTGACAAAGTGACAAGAAATCCACTTTAGTCTTCAGCTGTAACTTGTGCTCTACCATAGCATACTCTACCAGGAGTACGTTTAGAGTTGCAGCTCATCCATAACAAGTTATTTTCCTCTGTGCAGGTCAATATGATCTCCCATGGAAAACTCCAAAGTATTTATAAACACTTTTATAAAAAGGCAAAAGCAGACATTCTTTATCAGGCAGGAAGCAAAGGGTTCTTTAAAACTGTTTAATTACATGTTTCAGGTAAGCACAGACAATACAGTAGATTTCCCACCACTGAATATTTACATTCTTTTCTCTAGGCTTGAGCTGTTCATTAAGAGTGTCTTTCAATCAACATCCTTGCTCAATCACTTTTGCTGCAAAGAAGGTGCTGGAATAGAACTATTGCAGGAAACATCATTCCATCAAGGCATGATTTTCTGGGTTTGGTTTTTTTTTTTTCTCCTTTAAGAACCACCTACTAGTAGTTCAAGATATTTTGGGAGAATCCGGGCTTCCAAGATGACCTGAAGAATGCATTGAAACCAAGCAGTGTGTTGAAGTCCTAGAAATACTTAAATCAATACCAATATGTACGTTGTAGAGCTGAAATTCTCTTTTTCGCTGGCACTGCCATTGATGCCTGGTTTCTGTTAGGACAGTTTTACACCAATTTTGTTTTGTTCCTTTTTCATTAGCCTTTGGGCCTCTTTCTCCATTTTCTTCCGTTGTTGTTCTGCTGCTCTTTTTTCCCTTTCTGCTATCTTCTGTTGTCTGTAATTAAAGAAAACATGAATTGCTAAATAATAGGAATCCAATTTACAGCATGGTCATACCTTAAGTTCCTGTCAATAAATAGGTTATTATAACTAATAAAAACAGAGCTTCAGCCTACTGTAATTAGGCTCAGAACAGTTATTCTTTCATTGTGCTGAAATCCTTTTTTCAGATTAATAGTCTTAGGCAGTAATGTTTGTTCAAATTATTTTGCAATCTAAAAGCCACTCAATTCTCAAAGATTCTCAAAGCAAATCAGTTAGAGTGTATGACAGTTATAAGGACTAGAGCTATTTAGAAAAAAAAATATCTGTCTAATGCTCTGAGTCACAAGATTACCAGTCTTTTCAAAATCAGACCAAAACCAGTTCTACTTGTCTGGAACGCTGACTTCTGTCCCCCCTTTCATCATCAGTAGTTATCCCCTTTGTAATGAAAGTACTACAAACATTTTCCTCATGATCAGATGAGATGATAACTTTTAATACTTCCTTGCACATGTTCAGGATCTGTGTTGTACTCTATTGTTCAGTAAAAATATAAACAATAGCCTTTAAGGAAATGAAAAAAAATTAAAGTCTTCAGTTGTGTATCCTTTTAGTATTATTTCTTATCACTGCTATGAAACCCCAAACCTCACTATCTGCTAGCTCAAAGAATCTGTCTACAGAAATAGGTTTCCAATTTCAACAAATATATAACTGACTAGAGCAAAGGCAAAAAAAAAACCCCAACACAAAACCCCACTCATTTTATTCCCTCACTTCAACTAGAACACATCACTCAGTGGCGCAGGGGCTACACCTGCTCCAAGCGGCACCCTGCAGCTCTCTCCTGTACTGCATAAATAGTAATAGAACGGTGCAAGGAGGTCACTCCTGCTTTCGATTCAGTTTATTGGATATAAAAAAATCTGCTAAGTTGCTTGCAAGAGGATTTTAAAAATAAGAAATCAAGCTTCATTATTGAAAAGGTGAAATTTAACATGGATTCAGTAAGAATAAAGAATTCTAATTGACAAGGCAGTAAGGCGTTAACTTTCAATGTATCTAAATTACCTGTGCACATCCACTTAAGTGTGTAAAACATATAGAATTAAAAACTATCACCACCTGAAGCAACCTCCTCTGGTAGATTCCAACTATGGACAAACTGCATACACAAAACAAAAATATTTGAGGTACAAAGACTACATGTTATCTTTGTACTGGACAGTAGAGGGACTGCACTTATTAAATACCTTCATGGTTTCCCTTGATTGATTATTAATGGCTAGAAGTTTTCCTATACTCTATTAAGCTGCTCTGCTGTCTATCATGGAAGAATGAAAGTAGTCATTCACATCAGGATCCACCTCCCAAGTTAATGTAAGACAAAACTACTTTCTTTTTTTGGTTTGGTTTGTTTTTTTTTTTTTTTTTTTTTTTTTTTTTTCCCCTCTTNATTCTACATTCCACCAGAAAGCCGGATAGTTGACAGTGCTGTCAGTCTAGCATATGCAGTGTAATAATATTTGCCACTTTACAGTACCAGATTTTCTTATATTCCCCACACCTCTGAACTGATACAGAAGGGAAGAAGCTGTATGTACACCAGCCAGCACGTAGAGCCAGTGGAGTTCCAAAAAGCCACATGAGGTGTTAAGCAACGCTGCTATTCATTTGCAATTCTGAAGCAAGGAAAGTCATAGCAGATCATGTTTCTCCCCCTTCCCCGTATAAACTGCACAACACAGAACAACTCTGCATAGAGAAGTGGTTTTCATGCCCTCTACTGGCTGAGTAATTTTACTGGACTTAAGTTATACTCAAATGCAAAGAGACCTTCACATAACCTCAGCCAGAGGAACTGAAGTCAGAAAAAAAAAAATACAAACAAGTAGCTTACTACAAAGTGATACCTTTCCACTACTCTCTTACTTGGTCGTTATTCAAAACATTGATCTCTATTCCAAACTTCCTGCATGTTTTCAACATACAGTTACTACCTTTCATGGTCAGAAAGGTTTCATTTCTCAAAAAAGGAAAAGCCTGCGATGAACTGCAGCCGTATGAGACTCACTTTTCCTGAGTTCCAAAGCAAGGAGTTCAGCAGAGTTTGGATGGAACAATGTCAGTTGTTTAAACCAATAAAGTATTCATTCCTTATGTCAACCTTGCTTTGCATTCCTAACACAAGTTATGTCCAAAAAAACCCCTAAACTTCTCTCATTGTTTAGCAGAACATGAATTATAGTCAGAACACTGTTAGCAGACATTCTTACTCCAGTATGTTTTTATTTACTGTATACCTTCTGAATAGCTGTAACAAGAATGATTTCATACCATTTGGTCTTTTACTTCAACACAACTAAAAATGCACCAGCATTTAGCTTAACTGTTCCCACTGGTAAAAAAAAACTTCGTTGGTATTAGAAAGTCTAAAGGTGCAGATAGGTATCTACAATATGCAGAAGAAACCAAGCTGTAACTAACTTCAATTAAGTGAAAATCCAGTTTATTATCCACTACACTGATACATCACTGACTGGAAAATTTCAGTGCATCCCAGCCCAGAACCTGCTGGGGAGTGGGGTAAAAAAAAAACCCCAAAACCAGACTACAGAACTTCTCAGGCACTAGTAGCCTACTCCTCAGTGTCTTTTGGCATGCTTGGATTCCAGGAAGCATTTGGCTTACCACACATGCTTAATTCAACTGTTACGCATTAAGTCACCAGAGACACCACAGGACACAGTCTTCTCTGCTATTTAGCAGGCCACAGCCCACTTTTGCATGATTGATCAGCACTCCATTACTACACACAAATTATTCCAGTCTAAGATACTTCTCAATACTAACTGAGCACCAACAGGTACCCAGACACAGCTAGCTAAGGGAGACCCTTACTTTTCCTGCACACTCGCTCCATTCTCAATGAGCACTGCTGGAGTACAGTCAGCATTAATGCTCTGGAGGGTTAGTGGGACTTTGTCCCCTATTTAGCAGTTTGAAATTTTCAGATAATTTTGTAGACCAAGATGCAGTCTTCCAGCATTAAGAAGAGACTCCAGATGACTTCCTCATTACAGTCTGTTGAAAACAGAGCCAGGTCTGTCAAGTACTACACTTAAGTTTTATGTTAAATGTCAGATGTTAATTACACCACAGATGTCTACTGCAAGAGAAACTGTAAACCCAGAAGGTATTTCCTATCAATCTTGCTAAAAATCCACCAGCACTTTCCTCAATTAGAGAAAAACCTTGTAATTTGATGTGCCATGAATAAAACAAAGGTTTTACTTCACACAGCTGGGATACAGCTTACACAATGATCAGTTGTACTGAAGTGGTCATTCATAGCTGGCCAAGCAGTCTTAACAGTTACAGTTCTGATAATTTTCTATTTAAAATATTTGGACACATAGACATCCCTTCTAAAACAAGTTTGATACTTTTCAGTGGGGTGAGGGAAGAATTCTATGAAAATTAACCACTTGAGCTGAAACCTTTCAATAGTAAAGATGTCAGGCTGAAATCTTTACAACAGCTTCAACCCAATTAGATGACACTTTGAAAAATGGAGCTTGTGGGAAAACCCCAGTTCTCTCACTAAGTATCCCAGAGCATGAACCTGACAATTGGCAGACAACATACCTTTGACCATCCTGGGAATATCCATTACACAAATGTTATATTCCAGAAATAAAGTGGCATATGCACACACCAGGTTATTTTCAGTAGCTAATTTTTATAAAACAAGTCCCTGATTTGGAAAGTTTGACTACTTCTTTTCATAGTCCTAAAAACATCTATGATGGAATGTGGCAAGGGTTAAGTAAAGTACAATACAGCCTCTGCAGTTAGCAAAAGTAGTTGTTTCATTTCTCAGTTCAAAAAAAGCAGTATTTTTCATTGCCTTTCATTTTCTTTGTCTGGTGTATCATAGATTAAGTCTCAGTAGACTGCACTTTAGAGACTGAAGATCTTACTGATCCTATTGATATTCTTCACAGGAAAGGGTACTATTTTCAGAACAAAACCAGCCCAAAGGCACATCATTCATATCACGAACATTGTCCTTCTGTGATACATTAGTGAAAGACAAGACCTGAAACAGTGTCAGTACTTAAGTTAAAAAAAAACCCCAAGATACTGACCAGAAGGTACGCATAAAGGTATCTGATTAAGTTTACAAAAATATTTGCATTATAACCCTATTCTCACATGTTAGGCTCCTGCAGAGCCACATTGACAGAATTAGAATTAGTTGAACTTATTATCTACCATTAATGCACCAAAAGTGTGCTGCTGACTTCCCTCTTGTCTTATTCTACTGGTTGAAAAAAGTAAATTTTCCCAAATATTACAACAAATAGTTCACCCTTCATACTCCTTCCGCATATTCGCAAGAAGAAAAAAACAAACCACCACAAATGGAACAGATGAAGTTTTCACACTAACAGTGCAAGACACTGATTTTACATCCAAGCCTTATCAGCTAGTTAAGTTAGCTAGAAAAGCATAGCTCCTACAGGGATTCCAAGAATGCGTTCTACCCTGAACTATTTTCACTGTACAGCACATGGTTATGATCCTTTGTATACAGACATCCAGTGGCATTTTACTTAACCAAGTTGAAACATGTTATTTGTACGTAATAAATTGTTGGGGGGTGACACACATCATTTTGGGGGGGGGGGAATAGGACATTAACGTGTTGTTCCAATGTTCCAGTGATTCTCAGATTTCCCCTCCTCTACTAAACTGATTAGAATCACAACATATTCTGCCAAGTACGAGTTACATAGAGATTACATGCATAAAAATAATTTGTCTTAAGAATTGTTTAACAATTCTTAGTACTTATCAGAAAGGTGTTACAACAAACAAACCTGTACTTGATTCTTTTACATGTCAAAAGTTTACATGGTGTTACATTATTTTCAGTTACCTAAGAACTTCTTCTGCCTGCCAGGCAGCATCTTCCTCTTCTTCCCAGGCATTAGTATTTTCTTGCCAAGTATCCAAGTCTCCCAGTTCAGGCTGAAACAAAAGAAGAGATGCTCTAAGCACATGGAAAAATTAGATAACACACATTTATTTTTAACCTTGATGCTTCAGACTTCCAGAAATACTTGAGATATGACAGTACTTCTCAGCTTATTGTCTGTGTTTTCCTCTGCTCTAATACTGACTTCTTCCAGTTAATTGTTGGAAGTTTTTTTGGATTCTATTGGTGGGTAACAAAGGAAGGAAGGAAGTACTGAAGTACGGTCTTAGGAAGGAGAAGATTGAGCAGATGACATGAGTAGATAGTGTAAGAGATTTCTGGAAGTTGCATGGGCAAACCAACATGTACATCCACGTGTTTGTGTGTCCAATATCACTTGACTTCTAGTGATTAAAAGCAGCACTCATTTCCTGAATTATTGTCATTATGGACAGTGTAAGGAGGTGGTATGACCACTCTGTACTGCTTTCTGCCTAGACCCTTTTGTGCACTACGTAAATCAAAGCAGAAGCTCTGTTAAAGAAGTCAAAGGCAAAGGGAGGGAGAGTGTCTCCCACTAAACAGTCAGGCTGTTAGGTAACTGTTTTTTCAAAGGCTAAAGAGCAAAAATTACGAGACTGTTAGAATACAATCCCTACAGAAAGGAAGGGAGAAGTAGAAAGTTAAAAAAGGGTCCAAGATAATAAAACAAAGGTAAACCCAGAGGTTTAAAAAAACCTGAAAAAACAAAAAGTAAAACCAACAACAACAAAAGACCAAAACCCAAACCTTCTACTCTTTTGTTAGGAACTTACTGTGTAGAATCAAAAAAAAGTGTGTAGTCCGTTGCTTTAGAAGACTTGCAAGTATACAAGTGTTTGGAAGCTTCTTACCTTTTTATGACTGATCTGTTAAGTTTCTCAGTAGAACAAATTAGTTAAAATTAGATTAACTACTTCATTGCTTTGAACGAAATACTCAATTTTAAATGATTTACATTATTCCACAACTATTCCTCTTGCCTGTCACATGCAGGCCTTCGGCAGACTATTCCTTCTCCTACAGAACAGTCATTTAACTGTCAAATACAAGATCAATACTCAGAGCATACTCACAGATTGGTGAATAAAAGGAATATCTTGTGTAGCTGCTAATCTGCTAGAAAATCCTGTGTTTCCCTCTGGAATCCCAAAATTTAAAGGCTCTCGTTTTTTAATAACTATCTGAAAATATTCAAAAAAAGGAACAAGAAGCGGTTAGTCAAAGCACTGCACAGATTCCTCGGTGATCGTATAACTCTGTGCCTGTGAAGGTACAGCTACAACACCACACTGTGTCTCATACCTGCTCGGGTTCTCGAAACTGTACAGCCAAATGAACTGATAAGTGAGAGAAGCTAAATGTAGAAGACACAGTAACACCCTCCTCCCCCCATTAGCTTTTTCTTAAGTCACATGGAAACCTATGACTGTATCAAGACAGAGAAAGGGCACAAAGAATTAGAGATCAAATAACCACATCTCCCAGTATTCATATGAGCTACCAGTTATATGACATATTCCTTGGAGAAATCCTGCTTCCACAGTAGGTCACTGTAAGACACTGCTCTTGGGGATAGTGGTGTCTGCACAGCTATACTGCTTTGGAACATGAGCTCTCTTAGCTACTTCAGTAGTGTATCTGTGCAGACAATTTAAGTTTCAATAGCTGCAATGTAATTCACTATCATATTAACTGGTAAAACCCTGTACTGATTTGGCTGAAAAACATGCACTGATGCTTCTCCTGAAAGGCACATGAGCAAATTTAACATAGTTGCTAAAATCCTGTATCCCTTCCTTGTCTTAACCTCAAGATACGAACTCATTCACTTATTTCATTTAGGCACTTTAAGTCTCTGCTGCTTCCAAGAGAGGTAGATTCACACTTCCACTGACTGTACAAATGCTACTACCAATGCAGGAAAGGAAACAGGACTAGACCATCTTATTTAGCAATGACGGACACTGTTACTTGACTGAAGTTCTATTTCCAGACATTGTGGATACGAGCAGTAACATGAATAGATTCCACCCCAGACCTTGAGGTTTATACTGAGCCCAGATTCAGCAGAAATACAAATGCAAATTCATATGTAAGAGTGGTAAGAAGGCCAAGTAAGCAGGAACCATTCTTTACGGTGCCTGCAGTCATCCCTAGAGATGACTCTGTTTAAACTGTACCCAGTATAGAGTATTCAAAACAGCATGGACTCTTCACGAGTTTTGTTCTGAACCTGAAGCTCACTCTATTAGGCAAAAAATGTCATTAGATACAAAGGAGCAGTCTACCTCTCCCCAGTCCTCCCTCTGCCCCCCAGATTTTGAAAGATCAAAATCCTTAGAAGAATTTAGTCCACTGAATACTGCAGATCCTTGAATATACAGAAAACTGACCCCAGTATCATCTCCAGTTCATAGGACCACAGCAAGATTCAGGTTGGAAGAGGCCCAGGAGGTGCATAACCCAACCTTCTCCTCACAGCACTGTCAGCTCTGAGGCTGATGAAGGTACTCAGGGCTTGTCCACTTGGGTCTTGAAAACTTCGAGATGGAGCCTGCACAACCTCTGCGGTAACCTGTTCCAGTACTTGACTGCCTTTGTTGTGAAAAAGGTTTTCCAATTGACTCAAAGCCCTGTAAGTATCCAGCTGGAAGATTTCCACACAGAAACAAAACTTACAATTACCAGAAGTTTAATCAGCATTTATTTACGGTGTTGATGCTCTTGTGGATATGCCGTCTGTCTCGTCTCCATAATAAAAATGTATATTTGAAGTGCAAGCCATTTTGAAATACCAGCTCCCTAATTCCAACCTCCTCAATATAACTTGGTGAAACAAGTAACCATTGTTTTCTGAAACAGCAGTGCTGCTACCTCAAACTTCAGGAGACCAGGACATGAAATGTCTCTGTTCGAATAATAGAAGAGTATGAGCACAAGTATCTTAGTGTAGTGGTTCCATTTTCAGAATTGAAGTGACTTAACGGTTCTCACATTATACTTCCCACAGTCTTCAGAGTATGGAATTATTCACGAACTTCCAATAATATTAAGACTAAAGACATAAACACGAACTAGCATCACATTCCTTAAGATCTCAAAGAGTCAGTATTTCTAACTGGGCATGCTAGATTACAAATCAGCACCTATTCTCACTTCAATAGAAGAGCTTAATTTTACCAGCAGCACCAGTTGCCAATTTACTTACAGCATATTTCAAAGCTAGGAAAATCCTCCGTAAGCATAGTTGAAAGTGCAATACTTACTTTTTGAGTTTTCCTTATAGTTGGCGTCATATCTTTGAAATAATCAGGTTCCATTTGTTCCAAAGGATTTTGCTGAGCAGCCACATTGCCATTGCCACCTTCAATCTTCACACTGGTAGGTGCATCTTCATCCCATGAAGACCAGTCTTCTACTTCAGGCTGAACAGAAATATATAGTACAAGTTAATATAAAGAGACAAGTTTTTACTTGCAGATAGTATCTTGCTAAGGTATGTACTTAATATTATACAGTATATATAATAATATTATATCTTTCTAAGATATATACCAATCCTGTTGTAGGACTGGTATAATTACTCTGTTAAGTGATTATCTATTAAGTCACCTACCACTTAAGCAATTACCTGTTTAGGAACAGATGAATAATCCACTGTGGTTGGCAAAGTTATTTGGTCTCCACTTAACTTTCGCCCTCTTCCAGACCTGAAAGAAAAATGTAGGATTCCTCCAAGCTCTGAAAACATGAGCACTAAGTTTAAAAAAAACAAAAAGGAAGTCTGAGAACAGCACTACTGAAAATAGTCATGGCTAAAACATTAAGTGCTTAAGCTACCTTAGTATTAACTACTGCCAGTAAAAGTCTCCTAAACAAAGGAATTTCATCATTAATTTAAAGCAGTGTTCACAAGAATTTCAACGTGCAATTTACTTTTCAAACTGCAGTGGAAATAGAGGAGAAGCAACTCTAAGAAATATGAAAATGGACAAATTAACTCAGTTATATGCATACAGTCAGAATTTTTAGATTGTCAGTGCTTATGAAGCAAACATGATTGATCTACATTTGTTCAAAGACAACCATTTCTACTGTAAACTGAGAAATCTTTCTACTTGTCTTAGATGTTAAGCTGTGTCTCACAAATTGCTTTCTGAGTTGCTTGATTTGAAAGCCACTCTAAAGCACTTTTTCCTTCAAAGTCTAACCAGAGGTAGTACAAGATTATGCAAGTCAACAGCTTCTGTTCAATACATGCTTCTACTTACTTGAAGAATGCTGTTTCAATGAAAGCATTTCAGCAACCATATAAAATAATTTTAACTGAAAACAAACACTAATGCATCACAAATAAACCACCTAAATATTTATTTAATGACAGCATCCAAAGATCAAAATAACAGTTAAAATATTTGTATCTGACATTCACTATATTTTAAAACCTTACAACACTAGAGAATGAAATTCAGGCTCACACGCATGTTTTCCCCAAGAAGTGTAAGCTCCTATAGCAAGACAGTCATGTAATTGACCTTATGCTGCTTGGGAAAGTTAAGTTCCGTTTATTACTACTGATGAGAATAAAACTGGGAAACTGAAATTTCGAGTTCGCATCCCTTAGTTTTACTATTATAGAACATTCTGTCATCAACTCAGAATAGCTGAATTGCTTGTAATACCACCTCTGCTGCATACTGGTGAGTGATTGGATATACCTTTCCTACTTTAAGCCAAATAGATTTTTCTTTAGGAACAATCAGGTCCCATCATCAAATTTCAAGCTTTATATAATTAACTCGAGCCCCTTTAGAAACTGTTCCTTTAAGCTGAAAAGCAACACAGGTTAAAGGAAGGTGAAAACACTGTTCCCTCAAACACACTAGAGACTTCTGGTTTTGACTGACTAGATTTAGTTGATATCTCTAGAGGAAAGCCAAGCTTGGAAACATCCTCCTTCAGACCCGTACAACATACATATCTTTAATACTATTCTAAGCCATCACTTCTGCTATTATATATATTACCCTATTTATACGCTTGAGAAGACTCCACAAGTGGCTTATAGCAAATATTCATCTAGCCAAAATGACTACACTGACAAGGGTGAATGCAGGAGGAAACAGCTTCTATCATACAACATGGAAAACAATATGCTAGGCAGGGCAGCACTGAGGAAGGCTACATATCTCCACTTCTACAAAGGGAAAGAGATGCTTATAGGAACGATTGCTTCACAACCATCATTAGACAGATACCGATCACTGCTCTCAATGACAAATGCTTCAAGAATTCTTGGTTTTGTTTCTCCTTACTAATTAGCAGCATCCAGATTTCTCAGCTGGAGAACGTAACTAGAAATTTTAAACAGAATGAAGTTTCATCTCTTTTTATACTTACACCTTTTATTTCCTGGAAACAGTGGATTCAGGCAGGCTGTTGTTATCAACAAAAGTTTTAACTAAAGAGATGACTAGTATTATATGTAGGCTTTACGCTGACTAGAAAGATGCATGATCTCTACAGGTACTTATTTAAAATGAAAAAAACTAATGTAAATTATATAATCTAAAGTACTAGCTCATATCCATTGAATTAAAACGCACATTTAATTAAATCACATTTGCTGGTTATCAGGCATACTTATATGCAGTGGTGCATTACAGGAAAACAAAATTTATCAAGCTATGCTTTGCAGCTGACATTACACATGAGAAACATCTGTAGTTAACGGACTGAACTAATTTGATCCACTGACTGGCTTATGTGAAAGATCTTAAATTTTCATTCTTTTAACTAACTGTTATTCACAGGAAAAAAGTTCTACTTTTTACTCCCAAGCAGTTCTGCAGATGTTCAATGATTTAGTTCATTCAAAAGTTGAAAAACAGAGGAAAATACTGTCATTACACCTACTAAGCGATTATCTGCTTATAAAAGCTCTAAGTGTTAAGATAGACATGAAGGGTCCACATAATGTAGAATCTATCATCAGCTCAGTGTTTTGACTTCTTTTAGAACTTGAACAGCAAGTATTCTTAATTTAATTTGGAATTCAAATCACAGAACCAGGGTTGACATCTATATAGTTGTATGCAGCTTTAAAATGTATCTTTTTAAAGCTTCCGCTAGATCTGTAGTGAATTTACCAACCAGTTGAGAGCTTCCTCTTATGCTTGGAATAAGTAGATGAATGTGAAATAAACAGTTATTTGCTGTCTACCACATATTCTGCATATGCTTTAACCTCACTGGCAAAGTAGTATTCATTGTACACAAAAGAAGAACATATTTCTCTAGTCTGCTATTTGTTTATGTTAAATAAGATTCTGCAAGAGTGGCAAGAAGCAACAGTAGTTCACATGACAGCACAGTGCTAAGATCTGCCTCAGGTATTCTGCTACTGTACTACTGAACTCTAATATACAATATTAACTCAAGGGTTTTTTTGAACGCTTCTAGGTACTACACTGCAGCACTCATGAGTCTACAACTCAAAAGAACACTGAGTATGACTTACAAGACTAAGCAAAAAATAAGTCATGTTCATTAAAAAAAAAAAAGCAGTTCCCTTCAACTTTAATCACTGTCCTCTAAACTTTTGAAAGATTCTTCAGTAGGCAGAAGAATCTGAAGTCTCAGGCAACTGTTTCTTCACAAAGCAGGTTGGGAGTCACATTTATAACGAAAAACTACTGAGTGATGACTGGGTGGATGCTGCCGTGAACTGAATCTCTTAAAAAACAAAATATCACTTGCCAAGTACTTCTAGAAAATGCGGAGAACAATTTTTCTTAAAGTTTGATGCAGAATACTTTTAAAAGGCAATTTCAAAAGCCTGTCATAGCTGTTTAGAAAACACTTCTCATTAGAGCTATCATACTACAAAATACACTCTAACTTCTGAGCTTTGAAGGAATATGCAGATTAAAGAATGAATTTGACTTAGTTTTTATGTCTTGATTGTTTTCCAATTAGTAAAATCAGAAATGGAAAAAGTGATAGGTGGGTGTTGGGAAAGGAAAGAAGTGCAAGAACCACAAGAACCTGTAATTGAAAAAGAAAAGGTAACCAAATTAAATAAGACATGTTTACCTGCATATTAACTTTTTAATGAAAGAAAGCACTGCTGCCAGGCAAGTACAGATTTTAAAGAGTCGAAACTGTGTTATGGCCATGGTGAGAAACCCTTCCTGCAAAAGAAAAAAGTTAGATGTAGAGGATTATACATCTTCCCATAGTTCTTAAAGTAAATTTCCTTAGTTGCTGATAAGCAAGGAGCATTCTGTGAAACTATATTAATGCAAGCAAGGAGAGGTGGTACCTGGAGCAAAGACGCTACCTACCTACTAGCAGGACATTTCACTGACGTAAATAATAGAAGTACCTAATGTGTATGGTCTTTAAAGAAAAAGAATATAATCATAGGCAAAGTCACAGTTAAAGATACTTTTAAAGGGGAAGTGCTGGCAATCAAATGCAGTGGCTGTACAGCTGATCCGTTTTAGACACTAGCAATAGCACTGAACAGTAGCAATGCAAAGAGAATAGAATAACCATCAATAAGAAGCTCACACTTGCTTAAGCAAGTCTTGCATATACAAATTATAAATGTAGTCATTAAGTCAAAACCCCAAATTGGCCATTTAAATTTAGTTTCCATTTTAATGGAAATGTATGATGAGAACAAACATTGTTTATTTTGGAACCAGTGTCAATGAAAAATCATCAGCAAAGAAAGACTCCGTTCATGCTGTGTGCACTATAGCACCAGTTAACCCCTAGGTCTATCAATATTCCTATGCCAGACTGGATCACGCTAGCAAACACAGACAAGAAAAAAATTTGTCTTTGGCTGAAGCCTGTTATGTTGGCAGCTATTTTTTAGCGTCAATTGATAATCTAGATAATTTATACTAAGTATATCACATTATTCCAACAGATCCCCTCACATAGGTACAGTCTGAGTCAGAATAATCTGCTGTAATTCAATGATCTATTTTCTCTCTTCTACAGGTGAAGATTTCAGAGTAAAGAATAAGAGGTTAGGCTTCACAAATAGCTTTTCATTATATACATCTACACTTGTAACAATATTTTCTGTTGCAAGTTTAACATACCTCCTGGTGAGAAGAGAAGGCAGCCCTGTGACATTTTCCTCAGGCCATGAGTATTCCATGGAAGGACAGCTTGATTTCAAATATGCTATGGCATTTAAATCACTTTTTATATTCCAGGCTTTAAGTTAGGAAGAGTCAGGAAGGTGGATCATTAGGTAGGCTGCTCCAATACTGCCCTGAGGATTTTATTAAAAAGTACATAATGGGATTTGTGAGCTTCATGGAGCTTAGTTTTTTTTTTTATTGGTGCTCATTTGCTAGATAACGTAACTAGTATTAAACACTGTAGTAATATAGTACTGGAAATACTGCTTCACATACAGGCCTTTTTACTGTAAAATGGAAGACTTAAGTCAGTAAGTTACCACCAAATTACAGACTGCACTACTAAGCTGTAGCTTAGGAGAGAGGCTTCATAGGACACGTCTCACCTCTACTTCAATACTAGCATTGACTTAATCTCATTTCACAGGAGACAAAAATGTATAGAACCTTATATAAGAGTGGGCATTAAATCGGTTCTGCATCTAACGGGAGCAGGAAACCATCAAACTTCCCACAAAGAAGCAAGAATGGTAGACACCATCCAACACATTTAGCTTTTAGTTTTAAAGCTAGGACTAGCATTTTGTATTGTGCTCAAGTACTTCCTTACCTTCTGGAATAGGCACTTTTGACAATATCTAGGTGACAGGAGAATGCATCCGTCAAGAATTTGAATGATTCAGAAATAGTGGAAGTTAGTGAAAAAACAGTGGATAGTAACTAGATGGACTGTTCTCTATTTTAAAGGTAGAAATTAACGCAAATTAATGCTGAATTGGTGGAAGAAATTGTTACTTTTAAAAGAGGCAGCTAGAAGTCATCTACCTGTGATTTGAGGTATGAAGAGTAGGTGACCTGCCGAAATGAGAGTAAGGGTACATCTTTTCTGGAAGGAAGCTTGTTTAGAAGCTCTCTCTACTCTTCTCTATCAGAATTCACTCTTCTATCAGCTTGGGGGCCAGTAGTAGCAAAGTACTCTATGTTAGAAAGAGTAAAGCCATTTTCCCCACTGTTTAGCCTACCTAACTGCCACACTGGACAGTCCAGGCAGATCGTAAATTGAAAAAACAAACTATTGCTTGAAAAGGTTGTTTTAGGAAGCAACCATTACTAAAAAACCTCTGCAGACTCAATATTACTTTTGCACAAGTTCAAAGGACTGGGAAGTTTACTACCTGAATGCAAAACTAAAACCAAAACAACTTTCAAGTGTGTCAGTTACATGTATGTGTACATATATATAACCCCATTTTTTTATATATCAAATAGCATACTGTATTGACTTCTCAATATAAATTTGAACAACTAAAAAAAAAAACCAGAATCCATAAGAAGTCTACTTGCAAGCTTGTGAAGTCCGCTGCTGACAAGAGTTAGCCACCAGAAGTTAATCCATTTTTCCCAGGTCATTCCTATACATGAGTGACTACACTTCCAATATGACCAGTATGCCTGTTCGGCAGGGTTCAATAGTTATCATCATTCCCTATAATAATCAGATAACTTGTCCCACTCCACTTTCTATGTGTCATGTAAAAATTTCAGAGTTATGATGACAGAGAGAGAGAGAGAGACACACACACACACAATCGCGTAACGCATTTGTGGTAGAGCTGCATTTCACTTCAACTGTGGCAGTGCTAGGCCCTTCAAGGCAGTAAATACTGTTTTGCCTGCCTCTTCTCTGAGCTTTCACTGTAGTCTTCCCAATTAAGTTAAGCTCTGTACACTACAGATTGTCAGATGCACAACCAGACTTCTGGCAACAATTTGCTATCAGCTAGCCATAGTAATATTAGCAATCATCCACCTTTAAAAAGTACTTTCATTGGTGTATCTAGTTTTTATACTGCTAATTAAGATATGAAGCAGTATATATGCATTAATTATAGCAATATGCTAAAAGCTGTTTAAAATAGCACCTTGAACCAACTATTCGCTCAAGTTTAGGACAAGTCAAGCATTCTACCCAGTGTATGAAACAGCACTTGAAACATTTGCATTGCTGCTCTAAGGACAGTACTATCCAAAAAGAAAAGTTAAAGGTAAGCTAAAGGTTTTGAGTTTTGTTTGGTGCCTTCTGGGGAATGTTTTGTGTTTGTTTGTTTTTTGGGTTTTTTTTTTTAAAGTTAATTCATTTTCTCAAAGGTAAATAATTTTATATTCTGAAGCAGTTGTATGAATACATGGAACCTTAACATTTTCTGAGTTCACTGCAAACTTAATTCACCTGATACCATTACACTAAACTTGTTAAGTGAAACAAAGCGTTCATTCTTTTCTTGTCCATCCTTCTCAAACACTGGAAAGAAGCCCAGCCATGTGTCTTCCTTATCTGATCAATGGGAACAAATACCAAACAGTGTAATGCTAAATGGCAGGGCCACAACCCTCTTTCTTCCTTTTCTTCTCTTAAGCCTTTCCTTGATAATCAATCCCAAAAAGAACTGCAATTATATCAGCAGCCAACTATGATGCAGGACAGCAGAGAGACATAACACAAAGTGACAGTGCTCCAGTCAGAATCCCAGAACATTTCTTAACAGATGGAGGCAAAGGTGAAACACTGGACTAGAATTCAGAAAATCTGATAGTTGTCTGTCAGCCTGATACAGCCTTGTGCATATCGTACATCATGCCTCAGCTTCCCACTTGTAAAATGGGATAGAGCTTTCCTTCTCCCATTATTGAGATTGTTTCTAATGTACTACATTTATCACACTTACTGTCAACTGAACTTTTAAGTTACATTACAACAGATATAAATAAGCTAATAAGTCAGGACATGAATCCTAATTAATTTAATTCTCGCAGTCGATGCAACAATTTTGTAACAGACATCAAATTTAGAAGGCAGTATGAGCTACGCAAGTCAAACTCCAGCTATCAGTAAAAAGTCACAGCAGTTGCTCTCATGGAAGGTCAGCAAAGACAGGATTAAAGCATAGCAGCAGCAAGATGTTAAACACACTAGAGCCAAGTCAGAAGAAGGAGGCAACTTATCCCTGAAAACATTTTATGGATCCATAGAAGAAATATAGCGAAGGGAGGGAAAGTTCAGAAGTTTACTGAAGTGAAACATTTTTACACTGCTTTCAGCTTGCAACAGTGGCCTTGTTAGAACTCCTGGCACCTCTGACTTCACTGACACTAGCCAGCAAGTCATTCACAGCACACACAGTCCAGCTGAGTTAGTCAACTATGGTGCAATACGCAAGACTGGCCATCACTGTACAATGAGCATGTTGTCATCTGGAGAAGCACTTCCCCTTTCATACCTAATTGCACACACAAATACCGCTTAAACAATATTTCAAGAGACAGAGCCTATTCTAAAATAAAGTGACTTTGTGGCAATAAAAATGCTTTAGAGACTTATTTTCTCCTGGTGAGCTCATCTCCTACTGTCAGTGAAAAAGATGTCAAAACACTCATATTCTAGAGCACCTATCCTGCTCTCCTCTGTTCCTCTACAATGCTGATTGATCTGTACTATATAGTTGTCTTTAGATATCATCATCTTCAAAATGGAATTTCTGCCTTGAATTACCAGTGCTTTGTGAATTGATTACATTTTCTTTCGCATCAGCTCATCTGTGACTCTGGAACAAATACGTAAATACATCTTGGAAACAGTGGCTTCAACTTATATTAAACACAGCTAGCTAAGTAGCCAAAGGATGCCACCTAAATCAAGACTAAAAACAACTTGTCTGAAACGGAAAGGTTCCCCACCAACTACACACCTACACGAGCAAGCAAAACGAGAACTCCATTTCCTAGTACAAAAGACTAACATAGCCTTGAGTGCTTACATGTGGCAGCACCAAAACTCCACAAAAGCACCACTAAACCGGTATGTTTTCATCAGAACAGCTGATAAAAACCTAGCAAGTAGCATACAGTTAGTCCAAAGTTTCAGTGGCAAGGACAGGATTTCTTAAAAGTCCATTTTGTATGAAAAATTAGAGTGACCACATCAATCTGAAGATGCCCAAGTAGGTTTACAGGGAGATGGAATCTTATGAAGATTAGTAGATAGAGCTAAAAAAACTGTTTATTTTCAAGCACACAAACCCTCCTCCAAACATTTGTGCATTACAAGATGTACAAAGACATTCTGTGTTTTTAAAAAGGCAATGTAATGATTCAGGAACAGCATTCAGTCAGGTACTGAAAGACACAACCAGCATTTCATGCATTTCAAAGACAGCAACCATGATTCTGTAGCCTAATGAGGCAGTTCCACTCCCCTCTTCCTGGTTGATTTCTGCGTTTGTTTGTTGTTTGTTTGAGTTTGTTCTTTTTTTTTTTTAATCGCTTTATATAGAAAGAGAATATTGGGAATATTGAGGGAGGAGGAAAACACTTACTGAGTTAGATGAATAGATATATTAAATGGCAGCATGACTGAACCTCATGACTGAACCTTGAAGCCATGCTACTATGACATTACAGAGGAGCAGAATCCAAAGGGAAGATTAGGAGGCATCTCCTCTATCTAACTATAGATAGGTGGTTGGGGTATATCCGTAAGAGGCGCTGTAGCGTCAACACTAATGCTCCAACTTCCAGTGCAAGCCTATGATTTATGGGAGTGTGCAGTCATCCAAGGTGCTCAAACCCAGGAACAGATTTCAAGACTATCAGGAACTGCAGAACATATCAAAATTCAAGAAGGAATGTTTGTCTTTCTAACTAAAGGCAGTAAAAAAGTAGAAACTGGTAATTCCTGGTAATTACTAAGTTATTCCTAGACACCCAACACTGTTACACAACATATGGAGTTTCAATTTGTTTAAAACTTGCTACTAGCCATAAAACTTCTATAGTAATACCACCTCATCTCAGCCCTTACCCTCTATGAAACTGAACATAGTTCCAATCTTGTTAATAACGTGAACTCTTGAAGCTTTCTGTTCAGAATTAGAATAAGTTTTATTTTCAAGGCAACATTAGTTAAAAATAGAAAACTTACGTCCACTGACTAATCACAGTCATTCTTTGACAACTCCTTATCTATATATGCTACTGCCTCCTGAAAACCAGCATACAGAACATAAAGATTGAAGTCATGCAATCCCATGATACTACATTACAACTTCGTTCACATTTGCAAGAAGTTTTTGACATAATGCACTAATTCATGTAACTGATTTCGCAACACTGGAGAAAGTTCTAACACAGAACCGGAGTTTAAGAGACCCCAGTTCTGTTCCAGTCCTTATTGGTCATCCTGGATTTAAGTTATCTGTATCTGCATGCAAAGCCAGAGATGACAATTTAACACACTCTCACTGTTACTACCACAAAATCACCTTGCAACATCTGCTGTCTCAACAAGCATCAGCTATTTACAGTCAAGATACACTGTAAGACATGCTGTGCAAAATGGCTTAAAAAAAAAATAAAAATCTTTACAGGGCACATCCCTATTTCCAGAGTATTCAGAAGGACTATAAAGCAGCAAACTATACTATTTTTCACCAGATGTTGAAATGAGGCACTTACATTGTGAATTCATGACCATGAAATAGTGCCCCACCACTCTACAGAACAGCCCAGGCTCGAGTGTTATTAGAGATCGCACCAAGGCCAGATGGTAGCACTTAAGTTTTCTGTGACCTGTTAAAGATTCTTAAGCCTTTATGGGTGTACTAAACAACTTTAACTTTTATGCAATTTGTCAGTCAGCATGCACAAAGAAAAAATTCAGCCTAGGTAACCCCACACACTGCAGTCCCAGAGTCCCTAGGAACACCAAAAAAAGCTTAACACAGCNCTATCTAGTAATCAGTCACTTCATGTTTTTCCCAGCCCGAGAGATCTCCTCTCCCCTTTCGGCCCCAGAAGGGGCTCAAACCAGCCGGGCAGGGACTCGGGGCGGCCACAGGCCTCTCGCTCCCCAGGGACGGCCGGGCAGGCCCGCCGCTGGGCGAGGGCCGGCGGGGCGCGGGTGAGATAGGGGCCACGCCGCCCTAGAGCCGGGGCGTCCCCAGCACGGAGAGGAACGGGGCGGGGGCGTTACCGAGGCAGAACCGCGAGGGTCTGCCCCGCGGCGGGAAAGCGCCGAGGCCGGGCCCCCTACCCAGCCGCGCCGAGGCGAGGCGAGGCGGAAGCGGGCACCCGGCGGCGAAGGAAGCGGCTCCCCCCCCGCGCTCACCTGCCCCGAGGGGGAGGGCTGTCCGAAGGGCGCGGGGCGCCAGGGGCCGAGGCGGCCGCTCCCGCAGCCGCCGCCCTCGCCGGCCGCCCCTCATTCAAAGCCGGGCGCGCACCGCTGCGCCGCCGCCTCCCGCGCCGCCATGTCGGCCTCCTGTCACCCGGGAGACAGGCCCGCCCCTTCCGGCCGCGCCTCTTCCCCTCGCGCCGCCAACCACCGCTCGCGCCGCCAACCGCCGCTCCCTCCCTAGGCCGTTGGGCCAACGGCTGTTGAGGTGGCGGCGGCAGCGGGGCCGGGGCGACGTGGCCTCTCTGCGGGGACAGCGCTCGGCAGGCAGCACCGGGCTGCCCCGCGGCCCGCCCCCGCCGGCAGCCTTCACACTCTCCTGCCCTCCTTCCCCCCCGCGGCCCCGCACCGCGCCGGGCTCAGCAGCGCCCGGCGGCCGCCTGGGCCCCGGGGGAAGCGGGGGGGGGTTGAGCCGGGTCTTTGTCACTTCGGGGAACTGCGATAACAAAGCGTTGGTCTTTAATGTTACCGGGGTGTTGTATATGCGGTTGTAAAAGTATTCCTATGTGGTTAGCTTGATGCTGAGCTGTGAATTTGGAAGCTACGAAAAAAAATCGCTGAAGTAGGTTCTGACAGGGTGTATCCTCGGCTGGCAGTGGGTCTTGCCAGCTGTCTCTTCACCCAGATGCTTCAAAAAGTGCTTGTGCATGTTAACTGGCAGGCCTCTGGGTACAGTGTATTCATTCACTGCTGATGTGCAGAAAGAAAAGGAACGGAGGAAGATGTTAGGTAATGTAAGATTTTCCAGAGCTCTGTGCATGCCTCCATTTGCATGACATTCGGCAGACTGGGTAGATAAGGTAAAGGGAAGCTTTGTCGCCTTCTTGCTGGGAGGCCCAGTCAACGTCTAAGAAGACGACATTTAAAAAGTCCCGTCAACTCAAAACCATACCGCCTAGTTCTTTTTGCTTTTTGAATACCATCCCTTAAAGACTTCCTGCCAGTGGAGCTAATTTGCTAGCTGCTGTTTTCTGTACCGTAGCTTCAGGCAGTGAGGGGCTGGATGTTCTTGTGGGCAGGCACTGGTGTCATAGGGTTCTTTTGTTTCCTTCTTCCCACGGCCTGACAGACGCAGGTGCGTTTCCCCAACTCTTCATCAGGAAGCAGGCCCCAAAGGGACAAGGGGCCAAGCATGATGTGGCTGGCAGCAGGACAGGGGCCTCACCAGCCAGGACCTGAGCAGGGCACGCTGGGGGCAGCTCGGAGTCCAGACTGCCAGGCAGGTTTCTAGTGATGAGGCAGATCTGAGGACAAGCCTGGGCGTCAGTCTACTGGTCCAGGATCAATGGAGTCCATAGCGAGTCAGGGCACAGCGGTGGCCAAGCTGAAGGGCAGCACCCCTGCAGTGTTGCTCAGGTGGGGACTGACACCCTTATGCCTGCAGAACCTGCATTCAATAAGAGAAACTCGCTATATGCAGTGCTGGTTTTAATTTTAAACACCATTTCAAAAACATTTGTGTAGCAAAGTTACACCTTTCAATATAGCTGTCTGTCTAGCAGAGACTGGAAAATAATCTTCATCTGCATTCACTCATAAAAGCAAAACTGTGAGCATGGTACATGGGAAGAGGTCAGGTTATGAAGATAGCCAGTGACATTTCCTTTGAGAACACATTCAGTTTTTGGCATTACAGTCTATATACTCAATAGGAAATATGCTACCGTGAGAATGAAACATTTTAAAATATGCATATAAACACCCACACTTAATATAAAAGCTGCCAGAGTGGCTCACCCACACTCTCCCCCTAAATGCACAACAGACCTGTGTGTGGCTGTTGCATTAATGGGAAAAAAAAACGGAAATTGGCAGACCACTAATGAGGACTGACTGTCTTCATAAAAACATAATTATGCAAATTCAAATTTAGGAATAATACAAACATAACTTAATTTCTAAATGAAATGTTGGTAGGGATAAATACTTCTCTGATCAAAAATGTCATTAACCCTTAGTTCTTAAGATTTTAACTTGGATTCCTTTGGATCAGGTAGTTTTCCCCAAGAGATCCTGTTAAATCTTAGATATTTAATTGTCATAGCAAATGTAGTAGTGCTACAGTAAACTAATAAAGTTTGTTAGGGAACTACATTTTTTTAAATTAATACTTTTCTTTTACAGATATTAAGGATTAAACATATCAATCACTTCACCTGACAATTTACAAGTTTGCTTGTGTCACTTCTTTACATCTAAAGCAATTTCCATCACTTCATGGCTGATTGTTCCATAGCCACTGGGTAGATGTCATCCTGATACATTCATGTTTCTATTTAGTAACTTCATTCTGTTTATAAAAAGGGTACAGTTTCAATATGAATTCTCCTTCCTACAGTATCTGTTCTTCATTTACTTGTGTGATCTTTCACTGTTTAGTCATTTGTTAAAGCTAGAAATAGCTCTTTTATCTAAGGGTACCTTTCCACAGTTGCAGTCTTGTTGAATTGCGCAGTAACTCGAATTTTACATTTGCAGAAGAGATTTCACCCTTGACAAGTGCTTGATTCTGGTCAAAGTAGATTTTTTATAGTTTCAACCACAGAAAAATGTCAGGTTTTTGCTATAAAATTCAGAAGTAAATTTCTGTACTGCTGCTACATTCTGCATTTTGAAATTTCATCATTAACTGCCATGAAACTCTAGGTGAGAGGGGGCAGTTCCATCATTAGATACATTTTCCATTCCTTTGTAGTATTCCTGAGCACCTATTTTTGGTAAAATCTAAGTATTGTCCAAAGAGTTTGCATAAATTCAGGCAAATATGTATCCTAGCATGTATGAAAATCTTCCCTTTTCCAAGCAAGCAGGCAAGTAGCCATGAAAGCCTCTTTTCTCTCTAAAGATTTTCCAGGCTGAAGCTCTACTCTCCGCTGCCTCTGCCAGCATACCTTAAATTCCTTCCCTTAATGCACATTACCACTTGGTATGCCTTGTAGAGGAAATTTCCAGACTGGTGGTCTTGGTGAGAGGCCTTTGTAGGAAAATTCAACAAACAGACTTTAACAAGCATATAATATTTAAAAAATCATATTCAAAAATCTGAAAAGGCACACACCCAAGGTAATTTTTTTGGAAGCAGTGCCCAAGAGAGGCCAAAGAGCAGCAGTGACTACCCAGGTCTCCCTGAGCTCAGAGCAGACTGCGGAGGCCTGACCTTCCACTGCACTGGGCAGTTCTTGTTGCTCCCCTGGGAATGATCCAGGGGTTCTGTCGCCTTTAGCACCTCTCTGCAAGGCACTGACCTTCACACTGGATCCTGGCCAGCTGACGGGACCTTCTGGGAAGCAGAGTCCCCACTCAGCTTAGAGGAATACCCACCTCAGGTTGAAAGAGGCTGGTTGGTTGTTCAATGCTGTAAAGAACTTAGAGGTGATAAAGATGCAGATGCCTGATGCCTTTCTCAGCCTGATGCTGAGAAACTTCCTGGGTTCTTCTCCCTGCTGACGGCATAAGCTCCTCCTTCCTAGGATGTTTCTGTATTTAATGATGATGGATTAATATCACAGAATCACAGAATGGTCAGGGTTAGAAGGGACCTCTGGAGATCGTCTAGCCCAACCCCCCTGCCAAAGCAGGGTCACCTACAGCAAGTTGCACAGGACAGCAGGTTTTGAATGTCTCCAGAGTGGGAGACTCCACAACCTCTCTGGGCAGCCTGTTCCAGTGCTCTGCCACCCTCAAAGGAAAGAAGTTCCTCCTCATGTTAAGATGGAACTTCCTGTGTTCGTTTGTGCCCATTCCCTCTTGTCCTATCATAGGGCACTACTGAAAAAAGACTGTTCCCATCCCCCTGGCACCCTCCTTTTAAGTATTTATAAGCATTGATAAGATCCCCCCTCAGTCTTCTTTTCTCTAGACTAAAAAGACCCAAGTCCCTCAGTCTTTCCTCATAAGAGAGATGCTCTAATCCCCTAATCATCTTTGTAGCCCTCTGCTGGACCCTCTCCAGCAGATCCCTTCTTGAACCGGTGAGCCCAGAACTGGACACAGTACTCCAGATGCGGCCTCACCAGGGCAGAGTAGAGGGGAAGGATGACCTCACTTGACCTGCTGGCCACACTCTTCTTGATGCACCCCAGGATGCCATTGGCCTTCTTGGCCACAAGGACACATTGCTGGCTCATGGTCATACTGTTGTCCACCAGGGCTCCCAGGTCCCTTTCCACAGAGCTGCTCTCCAGGAGGTCAACCCCCAACCTGTACTGATGCACCTGTACTGTTCCTGCTTGGGGAGTGAGCTAACCAAGAGACACAGAGCCAGACTTCCTTTTGCTCTCTCATCTCTCACATTCTAAAGCAAGCAGTGCCTACTGCTGCACTTTGGCAGGAAGTAAATCCCCTCATTAAGGGCAAGGTGTGCTTGGGATTCGGATCTCAGGGGGATTAGAGCATTCTGTTCCAGCTCCTAGACCCCAGTTTCCTTCAGGTGACAGCTGGATGCCTCTGCATACCTTTAGCTGCAGACAACAGGGCAACTCCAGCATGTATAGAGACAAGATTGTGAATAGACTTAGCTTTGTATCAATGTACCTACAGTTACAATACTCAGGAATTTCTGTAACGGCCATTTGGTTGCAGTTGAGCAGCTTTTAGACATCAAATATGGATATTGGTGCTTAAACTCCACTTAAATTCTCCACTGATTTTAATAGATAAAACAGGTGCATAAACTAAACTAGAAAAATAGTATTAGAATTGCCAGAAAAAAAAAAAAAATCCCTACCTTTTTTATATGGGAGAGAGCTTATGCTTTGTATTCCTTATGATCCTCATATTTCTCAACTGCAAATTAGGGAGAGGATAATGGGACCTATTCTTTATACAACTAATTTATCATTTGATTACTAAATAGAAAATCTTCCTTTCTGTCCTGTAGTATGTAGCCATTAAGTAATCGTGCTTGACTTACATGCACAGCCTTTCTTGTGTACTAAGGAAAAAAGAATTATATGCACTAAGTTCAAGTTTTTAGAAGATGGATCCTAGGCATAGTGTTAGCATTTGAATTCAAATCCTCTAAATACTTAAGTATCCACCATACTGCTTTATAAAAATAGTTTTCTACATGGATATGCTTCTGTGTGCATGTCTACATGTGTATGATTTGCATTTAGGGAAATACAGAGTGCATAGCATGGAAAGATAAGGTCGTGAAGTTTTGTTGGGGAAAGCATTTAGGAAAGCAAAGGTTTTTCTCTCTAGGTTTTTTGGTTTTGTTTTAAGGTGGGAAGAATCATGAAACTGTTCTTTGTTTCTTCATACTTCAGCATTTGTTAGAAGAATTTCTACCTATTTGTAAAATGTGAGTTTCCTTTCTTTTTTTCATGCCCTTTGCTAGATCTAATCGTCTCATTTCCAGAAGAATTATTCTAAGGTTGGGAAAAGAGCTTAATAGAAAAAAAAAACTTGATTTAATCATGAATCCTCCCTTTTCCCATTTTAAAACAAATCAATTCAGAAAAAAAAAAGACCTATGTTAAGGCTCAAAAACTTCAAAACTCCAAAACTCCAGTTCTTATCTGAGGAATCAAGTGTCAGGCCCAAGGGGCTGTTGGAAGTGCTGAGCTCCCAAAATCTGACTAAAATCAATGTCAGCTTCAGACAAATTTGACTGTCTCATTAAAATTTGGATTGGGACACCTAGATCCCAGTTTTGATGGGGGAAAAACCAACAGCTGGTTTTGAATATAACTGTATAACCTCATATATATATACTCTAGAGGATATAGCAATTGAAGAGAAATGAGGAAGTGAAATAAATACATTTTTTCATTCTTTATCAAGTTTTCCTGTTTACCTCATGATAGTGAGGAAGCGTTTTAAGTCATCTTTATCATTGAAGCAGTCAATAGGCAGAAACGAGGAATAGATAACACTCTTTCTGATCTTTATGCAAAAGAGGAAGAACAGTCCTCTTCCATTTATTCGTTGACTATTTGATGAGACACCTCCTTGCAAAAAATATGCCAACAGGTATTTTGAAATGTAATCTGAACTACTTAAATATTAGCAGACTTATCCAGGATTTGGGCAGAAACTTATCTCAGAATGAAATGGGCATGAAAAAGCTAACAAACAGATTAGCTAGCTGGGAGCATTTTTCAGTCCAAGTTACAAAAAAAGATTTTGTAATGCTTAACTGCTACTGCCACTTCCATCACAGATTCCCAGGGCACTGCATTCCACCCAGTTACACCTGTTCTGGGGCTAACAACTTCTGCCTGTGTTCAACAAAAGCAGCTTTTCTCTTTGTGGAAACGTCATTGAAAGGTTCACCTTGGAAAGTGTTAGAAAATAGCAGTTAAGATGCCACACAGCTTTTGCAGAACAGAGCAGTTAAAAAGCAGAAGACATTGATATAAATCAGTGAACTGCTCTGGACCTTACATTTTTGGGAATGCCCCTGTTTCTTTTACATAGGGGCAGAAGTATAAATACAGAGTATTTATCCTGGTTTCCCTTTCTCAGCTGGAAGAAACTGAGCTGCTGCTGCCAGCTCCAGGGAACACTCACGGAATCATGGAATCATGGAATTTTTAGAGTTGGAAGGGACCTCTAGAGATCATCTAGTCCAACTCCCCTGGTTGGGTCCAACTCCACCCTCCAGGTGGGTCTTGAAAATCTCCAGAGAAGGGAACTCCACAACCTCCCTGGGCAGCCTGTGCCAGTGCTCTGTCACCCTAACTGTAAAGAAGTTTTTTGTTGTACTTGAATGGAACTTCCTATGTTCCAACTTGTGCCCATTGCCCCTCGTCCTGTCACTGGGAACCACTGAAAAGAGTCTGGCTCCATCCTCCTTCAACCCACCCTTTAGATACTTGTATACTCATGGGCGAGTACTGCATTTTCAGAAAGTTTGAGTAACTCTGAACTAAAGCAGCTCTTCCAGAAAGGCATCTTGTACTCAGAAAAGCATTGAAAAATGAAGGATCCACCATATTTCTTCATAGTTTGTTCCAGTGATTAAGCAGCTTTACTTTTACAAACACCATCTTGTTTTAAATTTGAATTTGTCTCTTTCCATCTACTCTTTATGCCTTTCTCTGTTAAAGCACCCCTTGTTTCCTGTTTTCTCCCTGAGGAAGTTCTGACACATCACAACCATATTTTCCGTCAGCTTTCTTTTCAATAAACTTACACTGGGAGATTTTAAAAGCTTAACAAGCAGTGCTAGCCCTCAATAACTCCCTTTTCTCTTTCAGTGCTGCATTTTTTCCTTCTTCCTTTTAAACTTGCGAGTGTCAGTCTCACCGATGCAGTATACAAAGCTCAGATTGGTGTTATGCTCATCTCTGTTCATGTGTATTCAAAGGTCCCATGGAAACAGATGATGAGTTTTTCACTATGATTTCCAGTGTCATTGCTTTCCAGGGAATTAAGTGTTGCTTTTGCCCTCTGCACTAGATGTAAAAAACTCAACTCTGTGCTGACTTTGTACCAGGTGGTTGATGGGAGCCAGCCAACAGAAGAGGCCAGGTTGCTCTGCCCTCGTCAGTGTTCACCCAGGGCTGCCAGCCACTGATTTTATCAGCAGCAACTTGATCCTTTACCTCAGGGTCAATGATTGAAAGAATGGATGACCTCTTTCCTAGTCACTCCAATAAACAAAAATCAGCAGGGATTTCTTAGAGGGATATTTTTTATGACCTACTACTAAATTGCTTCATTAGTTATAGGGTAAGCATAAAGAACATTTTTAAGAATAATACTGTTCAGATGGAAAGCACCACGCTGAATGTGAAATACACTAAAGCGAGATTAGGCCTTTTCTCATTCCAAGCAGAATGCTGATTAACCTCTTCATTACACTGAAGTGGTGAAGTATAAATTATTTATGAGGAAAGGAATTTATTTTTCCTCATTTTTGACTCCAGTCATTACAAATTTGGCTCTGCAGCCACAGCTGTTTCTTTTAGAAACTGAATAGCTGAGAAAAACAGGGCAAGTAGTACACAATCCTGATTTCAATTGCAAATATTTAGAAATTTAAAGAAAGCCAGCAGGTAAAAGCATTGGATATTCTTCATTGCTCTAGTGAAAACTCAATCACTCAGTAAGTTAAAG
This sequence comes from Anarhynchus alexandrinus, assembly GCA_008711295.1. NCBI lineage: Eukaryota > Metazoa > Chordata > Aves > Charadriiformes > Charadriidae > Anarhynchus > Anarhynchus alexandrinus. Next base: position 706,150 of record VUYV01000115.1, read on the forward strand.
CCAAACTATCAAGGTGCCACAATCGCTACAATCAAACATATTCCAGAATGTGAAAGAAAAGATGAGGACATGGGCTAGGTAGTGCAGAGCTCTCACCCCAAAGGACCCTCTGAAGAGAAGAACTGAGAAGCAGCAATAATTTTTTAATAGCACTGATGGACTCTAACTGGATTTAAACACACTTCAGACATACTTGTTCTCCAAGTGATAAAGGTCTGTACTGAAACATTATGGCAGTAACAAGAATGAAGAAAAACAGAAAAAAAAAGAACAGAAAAAAAAAGATTGAAAAACCTGCTGTGGCAAAATGATAAGGCTCTATCTACGATGTGAGTTAAAGTTTGACATCTCAGCAGAATTTCCGTGGTGATATTACTGTTTTATAACATTTTTTGACTGGACTATGTCAATGTGGAGAAGTATTCATGGGGAAATAATTATCAAACAAATTAGAATCTAACCAGTTCCAGTACATTGTGTATTTCAGAGCCCTCAGGGCCTGACTAAGGGAGAGGCTAAGCTAACTTTTCTCTGTTGGTCTTTCATTGACAGCAGTAGGACTATTCAATTCACTGTCACATAGAATTTGGATTCGTGCGCATCCAGAGCTATACCGATTTACTCTAGCTGACCCATTATTTCAATGTCAGTTTACACACTGATTCTATATTTTACAGGCTTGTCTACAAAAAGACCAAGCTGAATCAGCTACTAGTGTGTGTATATAGGGCTGCCGTCTAAAAGACGTATATGCCCACAGCTGAGGTAATTCACATCAATCCTAAATTGTCACTTCTTGGCTATCTAGTTCTGGGTTCTGTCTGCCTTTGTAAGGAACAGATGCTTTTAATGACATTGAAAATGCTGAAATTTTGAAAAAAAAGTAGTTAATGCATCTATCTGTCATATGTATATGCTATAGGTACGAAATCTTTAACAGCAGAGATCATTTTATTTTTCAGTGTGCAAAAAAAACCAAACCTCAACAAGACAATAATGTTCTGGCTGAATCCTGAACGTTACCGATTGTTTCCAATACTCAACCAGAGGAGTAGAAACTGAGATTGGGCAGAGAACAGTTTGCAAAACAAAGTCACCCTGTGCATCTGAGAATAAAACGTGCAGTTAGAACAAAAATATGAGGCCACTAAGGGGACCTATTTATTCCTCAAGAAACCATCTTCCATTGCTGATACCACCCCAAATCTAACTTCAGTCTTAGAAGATCCATCAAGTTACCTCTGACCAGTCTGCTCCAGCATGATTTGGATCTGCATGTGTTGTCAGACACGCTTTTTGTGTAGGTACTGAATGGAGGCCACACTGGTGCGATTAACAGAATTCACTGTGGGAACACGCAGCGTTGGGCTGTTTCCGTCAGAGAGCAGCCAGTGGTGTGTGTCTGGAAGGCAGTCTCTCTCTCCTCTTCCTTCTGCGTCTCTGAATGCTCTTGCATTTTAAGCCAGTCTGGGCAGAACTTTACAACTTATTTTTGGAAGCATGTGAAAGAGCTGTTTGTCAAGCTTTTAACTTCAGATTGGTCAGCACAACTTTCTGAAAATTCATATGGCGTTCAGTCTTTATTCTGTGCCAAGCATGAGCTGCCTACGGAGGAGAGCTACACCACACTCACAGCAACTGCGCTTCAACTGTCATCTTCTAGGTGGAATCTCAAATGTTTACTAATCAGACAACAAGCCTTCCACAGTTCAGTGTATGAATACCTTAAGTTTGGCCCTCTCCCACTGCAGTGAAGGAAATCAAGTGGAAGCTCTGAAGCAAGTTATTGTGTGCCCATGACACACTGCAGCCATTCATCAGGCAAAGACTTTCAAAGTCACATTCAAAATGTCAAATAATATCAGGAAAGACCTTTAAGAACAAAAGCGTAAGAATATAGAAGATATTTTACAGCCTTGCCGTATTTTAAATATACGCTGAGCCAGCGTATATTGTGCTAGGTTGTGTGAAGAAACATTCTGTCCTCCATCAGTTACTAGTGTTGGGTAAATCAAGTCTAGAATGAAGAGCTCAGAATAAATATATGTATATGCAATTCAAACAGAACATATTAATTGCAAATGAAGTTGCAATCAAGCATTGAATTAACACACTCGATGCAAAAAACTTTTTAAAAAACAAGATGGACTTTGAAGTGGAAGAAAAATTTTTCTTCTTTCTGACATCCACCATTATTTAACAGTGTAGAGACAATGACAAACAAGAAGTATGTTCAAACTGGCATGAAGGTAGATATAAAGCAGTACAGCACAGGCCCCCAGGAGGAATATCTGTATAATACAGCAGATCCCTGATCCTGGCTTCTGCAATGTTGCAGACTCAGCAGGAACTCGGTCTTGTGTGGATGCCTGTTGAGCGCTGGTATTGAGAAGCTCAACATGAGTTGGCAATGTGCGATTGCAGCCCAGAAGACCAACTGATCCTGGGCTGCATCAGAAGTAACATGGCCAGCAGGTCAAGGGAGGTGATTCTGCCCCTCTGCTCTGCTCTGGTGAGACCCCACCTGGAGTACTGCGTCCAGCTCTGGAGCCCCCAACATAGGAAGGACTGTTGGAGCGGGTCCAGAGGAGGGCCACAAAGATGATGAGAGGGCTGGAGCACCTCTCCTATGAGACAGTTGGGGTTGTTCAGCGTGGAAAAGAGGCGGCTCCGGGGAGACCTTATAGCAGCCTTCCAGTACCTAAAGGGCGCCTACAGGAGAGCTGAAGAAGGACTTTTTACAAGGGCATGTAATGAGAGGACGAGATGGAATGGCTTCAAACTGGAAGAGGGTAGATTTAGAATAGATATTAGGAAGAAATTTTTCGCTTTGAAGGTGGTGAGGCACTGGACCAGGTTGCCCAGAGAAATTGTGGAAACTCCATCCCCGGAGGCGTTCAAGGCCAGGCTGGATGGGGCTTTGAGCAACCTGGTCTTGTGGAAGGTGTCCCTGCCTATGGCAATGGGGTGGAACTTGATGATCTTCAAGGTCCCTTCCAATCTAAACCATTGTATGATTCTGTTGCCCAGTTTATGCTGACTCTTGCCTAGCGCCAGGCTTTACCTCAGGCCATTGCTAGACTCTTCCCTCACGCCTGTTCCCCCATCCGCAGCCCGAGCAGACAACTCAATAAAACACTCATAAAACACTTCCAGTCCTGCCGCTGCCATTTCATCCCAGCCCTGTGCAGGTGACCGGCTCCGCCGCAGCCTGACCCCACTCCCCCCGTGGGCGCTTGGCTCCGCAGCAGAGCGCGGTCCTTTCCCCCGGAGGGGCCGGCCGGGAGCAGCCAGCGCCCTCCCCACGCGTGGGGCGCGGGTGCCCCCGAGCGGCCCCTCGGGTAAGAGCTCGCAGCGAGGACGGGGGAATGACCCGAATCTGCTGGAGCAGGCACGGCTTTCCGTGCTCCGCTCCAAGTGACAGTTTTTAGAATATTCTTCTAATTAGGAGTACGCAGATTTATGTTGAGTCAATTCGTTTTTCACAGTAGTCACGTCACAACAGTGTGTAATTGCTCATTCAGTTTCTGCTTATGCTTCTCCTCCGCTTCATCATCTATTAAGACGCCTCAAATTGAAGCTTGCAAAAATTAAATGTTCTCACTTCACAGCCCCTTTCCCGATCCTCTCTATTCATCAACTTTATTGTTGTAGCTATTTATAGACCTGGCTGATGTTACAGTTCCAGATACAAGAATCTAAAATGTATCTTAAGAGACTGACATTGGCAAATTATTGTATCACACTCGAATTTCCAAAGGCCCCAAAGATCCACATAATTAAAAATTATCAGTAATATGGGCAAAGCTAGAAAACAGTGGTTGTCGTGGATCAGAATAGTGACTCTTTTCAATTAAATGTGAAAAGAAGGGAGAATTATTGATAAAAGATACCACTGCCTTTTTTTTTGTTTGAAGAATTCAACCTTGTATGAATTACTGAGTGAATATTTGCAACACAAGTCAGAGACTTCAAACTACTCACTCTCTGGCAACGTACCACTGAGCGGAATGCCACCAACAGTGTCACATACTCTTAACTTGTTTGTGCTGTCCAGCTACTCACTCAGGGAAAATTAGAAAGGATATGCTCAGCGGCATGTCATAACCCATTTTCTACAGACTTTTTTCCCCTTCTGCATTTCTAGTTAACATACTTGTTAATTGCACTTCTTTTTTGAAAATCTGAGCAAGTTTTCACAACCCTATAAAGTTATGCATTATTAAAAACTGGAATAGGTGACACCATATTACAGTGCGCTGATAGAGAGAAGAGCCTTAAAACCACAAGTCCACAAAATTTTTTTATTAAAGTAACATCAAGTTTAAGAAATCAATGCAGTGCAAAGAAACTTCAACTCATACAAAAAAAATAATGATTTTCCATCCTTAAGTATGGAACCTGCATTCCAATCCTGACATGACTGACATAATGCAGAAACAAACATCATCCCAGATGAACATCAAAGTTAAAGACTGGCATGCTGGGCAAGGAAGGTTCTTATTCTTTGCAAGAGTTCTTTCTTTACACTGTCTGGTACCAAGGCTGAAACACAAATAAGAAAGCAAACAGTAAAAAAAGACAAAATGGAAAATATGCTGACACAAAAGTTTTACAACAGCTTCTTCTATTCCTTGTTTGTTCTTGCAATTGTTAATACCTTAGTAACTGAGGCTACTTGATTTTCATATAGCACATCTATATTTTTCCCATTTAAAACAGGCTAAAATTGAAGTCTATTGAGAAAACTTGTTATTGGTAGTTTTTTGCCTAGCCACACTCAAGAAAGTTTGAGAGAAAGGATTATTCCACAGGAAACAGGATACAATCACAGAAACTAGTTTGATTATCCTACATTTTTTCTTCAAAAATTTAAGGCCAAAAAAATCTCAGCCAAGACCTCAGGGTAAGGGTCTTCAGCAAGTTGTTTTGAAGGCCTGTTTTTATTTAAGACTTAATGAAGTTTCTCCCAAACACCTAAGCCTATTAGAGTCCAAGAAGAACTATATAAAGAAAACTGCAGTGTTTCTTTAAGAGATTCCATTTTTCTGTATCTCTTTGCTCTGTCCTTTCCTTTTCCCACTTCTCATTACACTAGTACTGTTAGTTCAGATTTTCCATCTTAGAAAGAATTGGAATTTTAAAACATCTGTGCCTCATACCCCAAGTTTTCTTAAGACCATTGATTATAAAGATGAATAGAGACTCAGGACTAAATAATGTAACCTGCAAAAGTAGCCTCACACAGCTCATTACAGATTTTGAATGGCTGTTACACAACACAGATTCACGTGTTTTATTTGTAGTTAATATCAATCTATTAACATTTTTCCTTGAATTCAACACAGGCAAGTTCATAGTGCTTCTTTCAAAATATTAATGACATACAGGTAGGTATGTTTATCAAGGTACTATCACATCCATGTTTGCATTTTCTTACCTCTGCCTTTGGGAGTGATTTCTGCCACTAAATCATCCACAGTAACATGCTCTAATCCTTTTTCTTTAATGACATCTGGGGAAGACCAAGACAGATATTTTAAGTCTTTTAATCCATTCATTAGAAGACAACACCTGTGCCAATGATTAAGAGACAAAACCTGCATGCATAGGTCATCACAGAAGATGCAGTAGCTTGGGACCTAAATGTAGGTTATTAACTCAGTACTGACACTGCATTGTACAGTGGATTTAGTCTCTCATTCATACCATAGGTTTAAGGATGGAAATTGTCACTACTGACGCACCTTGATCAGCTCATATTTTAAAATCAAGTGTTACAAAGTTTAAGCTTATCTGAGCATTACCAGATATGCATATTGTGTTGCAGCAGTTCACAATTTGGTCCGCTTGTCTCTTCAAACACATTATTTACATAATAGTGAGAAAGAGTTGCAATTGAAAAAAGACTTTGGAACATACAATAAGGAATCATATACTGTATGATTAATACATACCAGTATTTAAACAAATTGCCTACTTATAGTGCCTTGAAGGCTACTGAAAAACACAGAAGTCAACGCTGAGAAGAAACCTCAATTCAGTAGCATAAATCTAAAATATTTTGTCTAAACATGAATGTTTCTAACTATACATCAGTACATAGGATTGATTGTCCCCAAGACACTAAGTAAGGTTGCTGAACTGACATCACATGAACTATTTGTAAACTGTTTTTCTTGGCTGAATTCCCTGTAGAAATGGATCCTGGATTGCTCAATTATTGGCCCTAATCCACAATGGCAGGAGGCTTTACAACAAGCTACAAAAAGAAAAAAAACACCACACCCCAACAAAACCTCAACAAAACCGACAAAAAAACAACCCACCAAATCCCTCTCTTCCAATAGCAAGGACAGTTATTAGGCCCTTAACAGGGACAACTGAACTTATATTTGCATTCTCAGCCGCTGCAGTTAAAGTTCAAAGTACTAATGTAAAGCAGACAATTTTAAATAACTTTACTGTAGCAGATTATAAAGTATATAGTAGGGAAGGCAGAAAAACATCCCTTTTGCTATTTGTACTATTGAAATGGGTAATCTCTGGCAGCAGCATCAGGCAGACAACTGCAAGCATGAATCATTTCAGCCTTCTCTGCAAATCCATCTACAAAAACAATTTAACACATTCAGCCCTGCAAAAAGAAAAAACTATGTAATGGAATATGGAGTTGCCAGGCACAACAGACTAAATCAGAATTAAAGCAAAAGTTCAAGGGATTTCTTATTTGCTTTAAGGAAATTTCATCATGTGGTAATATTCCTGGATGCTTAAATACTATTTATAATGGTTTCATGCAATTTACAAGTTAGTAAATTGTAGTAATGCTAAATACTTAACTCGGAACTAAAAGATTTGGATATTTAGAAGTTCATCTGTTTGGTTTTGCCCAACTAAGTAGATGATCTTTTTTTCAAGAGTTGTATTCAGGAGGAGTACAAATGCACTTCTTTCTCCCCCATAAGCAGACAATGAAGTTCTCTAAAGTTTCTAAGTTGCGTACCACTGTATTTGCTCCATTTTCCTTTCTTTTGGTTTTTATTCTCCTATGGTAAGGACATCTCTCTCAAAACAAAAAGTTGTATCATCATGAATATTTAGCAAACCAATTCCAATACTTTTTTCAAAAGCTTAATAAGTTTCAGATTAGAGAAGATGTTTTTTGCCAAGATAGCAAGATACTTTTTTTCATGCAAAATCAATTGCCAGGGATACTTTCGCCTTGCCCAAGTCTCAATTAAATTGATTGTTAAGCAGTGAAGCTTTCATCTGGAGCTTTTGTTTGCCAGAACCTCAGTTGATTACAAAGGATATTAGTTATTTGACCACCGTTACCTTTGCAGTGTGCTTTCAACTGATCCTTCCAGCCACATTCAATTAATTTGGCTCTCAGCAACTCTTTAAGGCTGTTAAGACAATATACAAACTTGTTAGGAACAGCAAACATTCCTGACAACTTAAATATGCTTCAGTGGGAAAGTTAAGCTTACAGTTACTACTCAGAGCAGAACTCCCAGACCAGCAGCAGAAATGGCTGAACAGCATGTGAATCCTAACCCAAATGAGCACCAATTTTAGCTTACCATGTTGGATTATGAGGAGTTGGCAGCTCAGGAGCTAACTGACAGTATTTCTTCAAGCAGCCTTTATGCTGCAGCCACAGAAAAGCAGCCCTTGAATCACTTGAACTGCCCAATTCTACTCTGTTAGCAAACGTATGCTAACTTTCAAAGTTAGAGTATTTCATCTGAAACCAGGCCTTCAAAATAAATAAAATGTTCCCCCCTCCTTTCTGAAAGGAAAATAATGTACTACCATCTTCAAATGCAGGTTTCTCTCCCCAGTTACACTTTACCTTGTGTTGGGTGAAGATGAAGAGATTGTGTATCTTATCTTCCTAAGCATGGTTAGCAATTATAAGCATAAGCAACAAGGATTCAGGCATTAAACAGAGAAGAAACACAACAATCTGCCACAGTAATACATCTACTCCATATATCAAAAGAGAATACTGAAAGCTAACTAAAAAAGTGAAAATTAGTATGGGAAAATGAAAGTAAGATATGATAAAATAAGCTTTAATATCTTCATCCTTTATTCCATCAGCTAGCAAGCCTACTTATCTTACACCATTCTAAAAAACTCTAGCAAAATTCTGGGTTTATGAATGAAAGGATTGCAGCAACAGGCTGAATTGTGTAGGTCTAATCCTTTTTACTCAATGAATCATGTATAGGGCAGATGAACTTATGACAAAAAGCAAAGTAACAATACAGGTGAAATTCACTGCTTCTGGATTTCTTAATTCAAGAGATGAGTGCTGTGTCTGTGATCATAGTACAGCTCTGATAAAGCTTGTTTATAATACAGCTTTTGACACCCAGTCAAAATTCTTCTTACTCTTAAATTAGAGTAAAAAAAGGTCCCAATACCATTTCAAGAAATTGCTTGCTCTGCTGAAGCTCTGTACAGTCTCCAAGGGGATGGTCACAACCAGGAAAGATGCAGAGCATGGATACCATGTCAGTCTACAAAAGGTTACACTAGGTACAGGGCTATGTGATGACCTGGGGACAAGACTCCTTCTCGTACCGGCCTTGAAAAATTAAGGAAATAGAGCTTTTGGTGCATGGTGTTACAAATATAGATGAGGAGGGAAATGTGATAAGCACACATGTGAATACAATGCAACAGAAGATACTAAAGAGACAGCAAAAGGCCAAAAACTAGCTGCATTGCGTAATTTACTTGTTTGCCTTTATTGGGATCTCTACAATGACTTGCACAAGTGCTGGTTTATTTGTTCCACCGTATATTTCTTCCCATAATCAGAGAAGGGACAGGAACACAAGAAAAAGGAAAGTTTTTTCTCATTCTCTTTGTCAGGAAATAACAAGATTTAACTGCAAAAAATTGCATTTAATGGTGATTTTTATATGAACCAAGAGCTTTCCAACACAAACCACCAGAGTAAGAAAAAGCTTTGGAGTTCATAAGCCAACCACCCCACCCTTTATTTTCCCAGTTTTTCTTCTGAAGTGTAAAACTAAAACAAAACTGTTCAAAAGGCAAAGATGTTTTTTGTTATATAATACATATATAATGTTTTACGTTGTATAATACATATGACTTTCACACTCATGCATTTGAAGAATTTAGAGTTAAGTTTACTTAATCTTTACTTCCAGGTACAGTTCACATTTAATAATATTTAAAGCCTCTTACCGGCACGGAGCAGGAAGCCTACTTACCGTTCTCGCTCTCCTGTTTCTATTAGCTTTTGGTTAATGGTTGCTCTCATCTGGGCATCTTTATTCATTTTGGAAATCTCGGTTTCTCACAAACCTGGGCAGAGCGGAACAGAGTTGTGACAACCATCGGCGTCGCGAACACAACAGAAAGACGAGTCACTTGCACGCAATTACATGCGGTGCCGCGTCCCTTTGCACATCCCCGCAGGTAGTGACCGGAGCACCGGGGGACCAGCCCGGGGGACCAGCCTGCACACAGCACCGCCGCAACGGCGCTCACCCGGCTGCCCCAGCGCCGGGGGGGTGCCCGTCGGTCACCGGGCCGCTCGCCCACCCTCGCCAGGCACGGCCTCCCAGCGGCACGGCCCTCCCGCCTCACCCGCCCGGCCCACCCAGCGGCTCCCCCGCCGCGGCCCGAGCGCGGGGAAAGGCCCCGGCCCCGGCCCCGGCCCCGCCCCCGGCCCCGGCTCACCCCTCCGCAGCGCCGCCAGTCCCCAGCAGTAGGAGGCCGCCACCTCCCCGGACGCAGCACCCGCCGCCGGCCCCAGGCACCGCCGGGAAACGTAGTCTGGGAAGGCACCGCCGGCTCGGCGACTACAACTCCCAGCGTGCCGCAGGCGCAGGACCTGGACTACCGCTCCCAGCATGCTCCGCCGCCGCGGGACGCCGGCGCGGCCCTTCCCGTAGTGCCCCGCGGCGGCTCCCGCGCGTCGCCTGAGGGATCGCTCAGCTGCCGCCGCTCACCCGAAGTTTTCCCCGGAGCCGCGGCATGGCGGGCGCCGCCCACTGCTCCCTGCGGACCAAGCGCCTGCTCTTGGACCCCAAGTTCGAGGGCTACAAGCTGTCGCTGGAGCCGCTGGCCTGCTACCAGCTGGGGCTCGACGCGGGTGAGGAGCGGGGTTGGGTCCGGCGGCGTGCGCGGCGCGGGGTGGGGGTGGGCCCACCGGGCTTCCCCTTCGCCCGGCGGCCCGGCCGCCCTCTTGGGCAGCGGGGGAGAGTACCGGATCCGTCCGCGTTTTCCTCCGTCCTCTTGCGGTGCTCCATGGCCCGGCCCAGCGTGCCCTGAGATGGGGAAAGCCCGGCCCGCCTTAGCGGGGGGCCTGCGCGCCTCTCCTCTGTCGGGACCGGCGGGTGTTTAAAGAGACTCAGCGTTTCGTCTCTATTTTTCTCGTTATAATTGTCTGTAATGTTGTCATTGGTCCCCCCCGGCCAGTCTCGTGTGGCTTCACGGTGGACCAAGGTCTCTGACTGCCGTCAAATCACTGCCTTGCAGCTGTGTGCCCCTGTGAGTTTGAACCCAGTTTCTAAATGGGTAAGAAAATCTGTGTGCTGAATTTGGGCTTGGCTTGTGCACATGCGGTGAGGCCAGGTGACCAGCTGAGGTAGTTCAAAGTGGTAGTGTTATCTGTGAGTGTGATGGAGTACGTGCAATTTAGAGAAATGTCTATGAAATGAGTATCTTCTACAAACTTCAGCAAATTAGCTGTTTTTCTTTCTCACTCTGCCCACAGTTTAGAGGTGGCTCTTGAGGCTATGCATTCCATGTTCTGCTTTTTCTGCTAAGCGTTATTAATATTTGAGTTTCGGGTCCATTAATGGACTAATGCAATGAGAAGGACATTAGGATAAAGTCATGTTGGGTATGTGCCTGCAACCTTAGCCATGCCTCCTGAAATCTCTCAGCATTCTACCTTTATTGATTTGTGAAATTTAGGTCTTTTGTAAGGTGTATGAATTAGTTTCCTGTCTTTTTTTGTAAAGCTGGGACAGCAATATACAATTTGGGTGGACTGATCTCTACCTCTATATATTTATTGAACAATATATCTGTCTACAGAGTTATCCATGATTTGTTACTTTAGTTTTGTGTTGAATACATTGTATTAGTAGTGGATCAGAAGGGTGTGTTTGCCATGGTGAATTGTCAGCAGTGAGATAGAAGTTGTATGTGAATTGTGTATTGAAGGACAAGTGAATGAGATTGAGGTGATACTGTATCTGTATCTGTGATAGGACTGGAAAATTTAATGAGAGTAACATTTTTTTTTTTTATGTATTTTGACATTTTTACTGTAAAACTGAATTAAGTGTCACCTTTCAAAAGACAGTCCAAATATAAGTGAGTGTACATGTGTTAGGAGTGTACTACAGCTGTGTCAAAGATGGTAACAGATAGTGTAGCATAGGTACTGTCTCTTAGTTTGTCCTTTATTTGGTGTTCTGCCTGTGGTCAAACTAGCTATGTGGTTCTTGGATAGTCGCCTATTCTAAATAGATGAAGATTACAGATTTTCATTAAAGTAATTGAATGATGGAGTTGCTAAAGGAGAGATGGACCTTGTCAGTTCTTGGCCATTCAGCTATTTTACCTAATATTTACAGGAACTTGTGTGATTTATATGTGTGCCTGTGTTCTTTTCTTTCTCCACTTCACACAGCGCAAAGACCCCGACTCATTGCAGACTAACTTACTTGTCTGTCCTAGTAAATCATTAATATCAAGTTACTTATTCTGTTCTGTGTGTGTGTGTATATATATATATAGATATCGGTCCACTGGGGAGTGGAAAGCTTTGTTGTTGTTCTTTAAAATTAGTAACACAAGATATAAGCCAAACCAGGCTCTATATCTGTCTTCTAGATGTTTTGTTTGTCCATATTTCAGGCTGCTCTTAGGCCATACAGCTGTCTCTGTCTCCTTTTTGGTTTTCTTCTGCTTATATCAAGGCAGTTTCTTCACTGTACAGAGATATTCTGTACCTAAACTTTGTATTTCCTGGTGTCAGTTGTCTACATATGCATTAAACTGAGGGCATCCTTCCATAACTTGAATTTTATGTTGCACAGGAATAATAGGTTGAGTTGTAAAGACCATGGATGGTGTGTAGGCTGTGGCTTTTTCAAATTACTGCATGAGAGAAGAAATTAATATGTGAGAAGGCCAAGGACTTCTGCTTTCCAGCACATTTGTGAGCAGATTAAAAGTCTCAAGAACTTGGTAGTTTGTGGGTTGTTAAATTAATATTTGTCACTGAGCAGAGTTTGATTTTATTTCCTAAAGGTGGGAGTGAGTAAAGTACAACAGCTGAAAAAAAAAGTTGAATGTTAAGGAACACTGCCAGCATGACTAATTTCTGATTTTATTCACAACTATGTGCAAAAATGTGGTAGTAGAATCTGGAAGATTAATGTAAAAAGGCTGTTGAATTTTGTATTTGTTTTCCAGGAAACTGTTTCAGGAGTGCTTGTCTCAAGTGACCTGGGATTTGGAGTTCTGCCTGTGTGGCATCCCAAATTTCATAGCAGTAAGATGAATGTGTGAGGCTTAGAATACATGACAATAAATAGAAATAGGTACTCATTCTTAAGTAGAACTGAGTTAACTCAGCTGTAGTTGAAGTATTTATGCAGTGTTATTACAAACTTGTGTATTAAGCATTAGTCTTTGTCATTATTTTCATCTGTGTTTTTACATTTATCCATTTTTATGAATTTCACTGCTAGCTATAAAATAAAATGACAAAAAAAATGACGCATGGAATTGATACAGGCCTTTATTACTGGAGCGACTGGATAGCAGCACATGGTATTGCAAGGCAACTTGTGGTTGTCAAGCTCATGTGGACTACAATGAGCTTCATTTTCTGACCATTGTGTAAAACTTAGTATTCAGTTCTAATTTGCTTTTAACTGTCAAACTGTGGTTGCCAGGAATTTGCTGTGGTCTGATGTGCAGCTGAAGCAGAAAGAAATTTCAAACATTTATTTATTAGATCTGTGGTAGAGGGGAATTTTCTAGTGAATTTCTTAAATATATGGTAACAGTGAAGAAAAGTGGTGAAACTGTGGTATCTTATGTTCCCTTTTAAATACTCTGATTTGCATGATGTTCTTTTATTTCTCCCTTACTCCTACCTGTTCTGTCCTAGTTAATCTCAACTTTCACAGTCATTTCTCTTTTCTCATCCTGGTAATGTGTTTCGACTAGTAATGAGCCCACACTGTTATACCTTTAATTCACAGCTCTTCATCCTAAATTTTGTCTATTTTTCTTCTTATTTTCCTTAGTTTATTTTCATAACTTATTTTCAGATGGTTCCTTGGCATTGAGCTTTGTAATGCCTTTCTTTTAGATTACTGAACCTTTGCGAGGGGCAAAAGAGCATCTCATTTACTGTCACCTCTTCTGCCCTGATCTGATCTCAGCAGAGCCCAAAGCAGTGGCTGGGGAGAAAATCCTCGTCTCCAACAAGGAGCATGTCTAAGATGCACGACATTTTTAAGGGAGTGAGAACCTTGCTCTTGACTTGCACTGGTCAGGTGTAACTTTCTCTCTCTCTCTTTCCTATTTGGCAGAACCACAAGATGGGTGTGTATGCCTTTAGATATAATAACAACTGAAAGGCATAGTAAACATTCACTCCAATGTGGAGATCCTGTTGCAACCCAGGAGAATATGCAGAGAATGCATTCCTTTGATCACATGCATTTACGTTTTTGTATCACTTTTGGGGGGAAAAATGTGTTAATAAATGACTGCATTATTTGCAGCCTGTTTAGACTGGAAAGTGTGTACTTCAGTGAAAAGTAGTTGCCCATTGACTGTACTTCAGTAAAAAGTAGTTGCACATCAGTAATGCTGCATGGAAAACATGCGTTTTTGTCTTTTTGTGGAGCCAAAGGCACTGATACATTTCATACATAGAGCTTTCCATTTGCATTTTCCATTTCCATTTGAAAAATTAAATATAGAAAAAAAGTCTTTTAAAGTAATGTATGGGAAATACTAAGAAACTGTGAACCACAGCTTTTTCAGACAATTATAGCTGTAGTTCATAAATCTAGGTTTAAGTCTCAAGCGCATGTGTATCTGTTCTTGTGTTGTACTTTAATTTCTTGGAAAAGAAAAATATAATGTAGAGGCAAGTTCTACCTTGGAACTGTTGTTAAAGAAAATGGTTCTTGCAGCCAGCACAAGTCAGTTTATAAATCAAGGCATTGCTATAGTGATACTTTCACAAATGCCTTGCTAGTTTTCGGATCTTGTTCAATTTATGTTTTCAGTTTAGTGCATGATAGATCCCATTTACTTTTCACACCTGTGTAAGTAATTTGATCAGGCAAAAAAAACTTTGTTACATGGTATCTGTCAGCCCATGCTTGTTTTCAGAAAGCTATGTCTTTATTAAACAGTAAATTTTTGTGTTTGGTCTATTAACATACTTACCGCAGTAGAATAAAGAAGCCTTGTACTTTTATTCAACAACAGCAATGAGATGATGCTACCATTAACAATAAAAAAACATATTTGTTAAGGTTAAAAGAAAAAGAATTAATGCAGGGTTGGAAGGATCTTTGAATGCTGGTACTAGAAAATATATTGATGTAATGTCTTCCACTAGTAGGTAAGTGTATATGAAGTGCTAAGTTGCTTCCACTGGGTGGCATTGCAAAACAAAGTATGACATACAAGCATATAACATTTGATGCGCCAAAATAATATGTTGATATAATTATTTTACATATTTTCTGGTATTGTAAAGTTGTTTTGATGTATTCAATAAACATCTAAAAATGGGTGGGAGTTGTCACCCTTTTTTCTCTACTTTCTTTTTTTCGTCTAGTTCTGCTTTATAGTGTTTGATGGCAGATGTAAGACTTCACTATTCATTTAAAGTATAAGTCTGTTGATAGTTTTCTTTATTCAGAGGAGATTTTTTTTTTTGCAGTGCAGAGTAAAACTTATAGTAAGATCCAGTTAGATTAGGGACATGTTACTCCTGTTGATTCAGTATGGTATGAGTGCACTCATGGTATGGTATTCAGTATATTGATTCAGGCGGTATGAGTGAAAATCTTTGCTTAAAGATCTTTGAACTATTTTGAGTCAAATTACTTTTTTTAAATACAGCTCTAGAAAAGTAGCGTAATTTTCTTCTTACTAGTCTGAAATATCCCACCTAGCTAGGGTTGTTCGGAAATAATATTCGAAGCTGAGATGTAATCTATACATTCTGTATATTTGCTCTCTTTTCTGGTGTAGCAGAGCATGAGTCAATGTTCCTGTATTTTAGTAGTGCAGATTTATTTATCAGGAACTTGAAGGAGACCATATATCATTCTGTTGAATAGCTGTTATTAACTGCTGCTTTTTAATTGAACCTAAAAAGCTGAAAAAACACCCCACCAAAACCCCCAAGACAAAACCAAACAAAAAAAACCCCCACAAACCAAACAACAAGAAAAAAAAAATCAGCAAAAAATTCTGACCAAACAATCAAACAAAAACCTGCAAAACTATGGGACTGAATAAGGTGATGATCTGGTTGAAAGATTTCTTATTTTCCCTTTATATTAACTTCTCTTTTTCTGAATTTACTTTATTAAAAGTCTTCATTTCTTGTCTTTTTTGTCCTTCATTTTTTTGCACTCATCTCTCTTGGTTTTCTCCTCATTTTTCCAAGGACCATCAAGAAAACTTGAACCTGGAAGGCTGTAGAAAGGAAAGAATGAACTTCATCCTAGTGTAAAATCTCCTATAAGCTATCTGAGCACATGGTATGTAATAGCAGATGGCATTTGTGCACAGATTTCTCTTGATCACAGAATGGGTTTCAATTAATCGAGGATGGAATAGTTTCTCTAATTACTTCTTGGCAGAGAGCTATATATATAGGATACACTCTGCAAGCAGTTGATAACCTTATCTGAAGTGTTTCGTGACAGTACAGTACACATTTGTTTGATTTCCTGGTTTAAAATCACCCACAAATTGTATAGTTTGAGACTTCTGTTTATGAAGAATTAATTACGTGTTGCAATTATGCAAGGGATTTGCGTCTCCTGTTCCTGACCCCTTGTTATTCAGGGTTTGTCAGGACTACAGGCTGAAGAACTCAAGGACAGAGAATTTATTCATGTTCTTCCAGGTTTTATAAAGCTTATCACCTTACAATCAGCTAATCAATAGTATATTGTTCCAAGAATTTTCTTGAAAGGTTATACATTTGCTTTAGGAAGCATCTACTTTGGACTGTTTTCACTATTTGTATGTGTTTTAGTTACAATTCTGACAGTAGCAACATGTCTAGGGTGATGGGGAGGGAGAAGTGGAGAAAGGAAGCTTTACAAAATAAGACAATTTTAGGTTTTATGTGCTAAAAAAGCTTTGCATGCTTACACATGTGTATTCATTTCAGAAAATCAGTTAGTGTAGCTATACAAGAAGTAATGATATGTACTTGGTTTCACCGAAAATAATTATCTTGGATTATATTTGGTTTTGTCTTTAATTGTTTACAGAATATTCACATCACCTCTTGTCGTGTTGGGAAAAATATCTCTGTGATAAAGCTTGTTTGTACAAACAGCTTTAAAACATATTTTCACAACACATCCTTCTAATTTTTTTTACGGTGTAATTTACTGTAAAATATTCTAATTAGTTAAAGTAGAAATTGGAATGGATAGCAGTCTTTCCCATTATGACAGGTGCACTTTCTTCTTATTATTTTATTGATGCTCTAGCTTTTTTTGAACGGCCATGGCTTGGGGAACAGTAATTTATTAATTGCAGAGGTACGGAAATCCCTCCTGTGTGGTGAATATGAATAATGAGTTGAGTTGAGTGGAACTAATACTGTTGGTTTGCAAATATCAACAGATGGATGGCCTCACTCAAAGAGTTGTGGTCAATGGCTCAATGTCCAAATGCCGACCAGTGACAAGTGGAGTCCCTCAGGGGTCGGTACTGGGACCAGTGCTGTTCAACATCTTTGTCAGTGACATGGACAGTGGGATTGAGTGCACCCTCAGCAAGTTTGCCAATAACACCAAGGTGTGTGGAGCAGTCAACACATTGGAGGGAAGGGATGCCATCCAGAGGGACCTGAAGAGGCTTGGGAGGTGGGCCTGTGCCAACCTCATGAAATTCAACAAGGGCAAGTGCAAGGTCCTGCACATGGGCTGGGGCAATCCCAAGCAGAAATACAAGCTGGGCAGAGAATGGATTGAGAACAGCCCTGAGGAGAAGGAGTTGGGGGTGTTGGTTGATGAGAGAAGCTCAACGTGAGCCATCAATGCATGCTCACAGCCCAGAAAGCCAGCTGCATCCTGGGCTGCATCAAAAGAAGCACGACAAACAGGTCGAGGGAGGTGATTCTGTCCCTCCACTCTCATGAGACCTCACCTGGAGTACTGCGTCCAGCTCTGGAGCCCCCAAGATAAGAAGGACATGGACCTGGTCCAGAGGAGAGCCACGAAGATGATGAGAGGGCTGGAGTACCTCTCCTATGAAGACAGGCTGAGAGAGTTGGGGTTGTCAAGCCTGGAGAAGAGAAGGCTCAGGACAGACCTTATTACAGCCTTTCAGTATGTAAAGGGGGCTTGTAAGAAAGGTGGAGAGAGACTTTTTACCAGTACCTAAAGGGGGCCTACAGGAAAGATGGAAAGGGACTCTATCAGGGACTGTAGTGATAGGACAAGGGGTAACGTTTTTAAACTGCAAGAGGGTAGATTTAGATAAGATATTAAGAAGAAATTATTTACTGTGAGGGTGGTGAGGCACTGGAACAGGTTGCCCAGACGTTGTGGATGCCCCATCCCTGGAGGTGTTCAAGGCCAGGTTGGATAGGGCTTTGAGCAACCTGGTCTTGTGGGAGGTGTCCCAGCCCATGGAAGGGGGGTTGGAACAAGATGATCTTTAAGATTGCTTCCAACTCCAACCATTCTATGATTAGGAGACTAATTGCTAATTATACTGTCATTTTGCAAGCATTTTATATAGTATGACTGGATTTTTTTATTAATCAGACAGTATAATTTTGCATAGATTCCTGTAGCCACTTTTATGTTAATAGCCAGTGTCTCTAATGAGGTCAGTTTTGAGCCATCTAGTGATTGTCTGATTGATGGTATTGTGATAGCTATGCAGTGCCACTGATTGCACTGCCAAATGAACTACTGTTTGCAGTAATTGGTATTCTGACAGAGTGGAATAAACTACTGCTGCTTTATGAGGTTTTAAGTAGATGCTAGAGAAGAGTGTAAGAAATCTAAGATGTGGACTACTGGATAGAGTTGTGAATGGTCTGTGGGTGGATGGAAGTGAAAAACTGGTGACGTGGTTTAGCCCCAGCCAGCAACAAAGAACCACATGGCTGCTTGCTCACTCTACCCCACAGTGGGATGGGAAGGAGAAGACAAAACTCGTGGGTTGGGATAAAGACAGTTTAACAGAACTGCAAAAGAAGAGGAAAACAACAACAGTAATACTGATAAAAGAATACGCAGATTAATGCACAATTTAACTGCTCACTGACCAGAACCCAAAATGCCCAGCCAGCTCCTGAGCATGATGTCACATGTTATCAAATACCCCTTTGTCTTGTTGGGGTCAACCATCCAGGCTGTGTCTCGTCCCAGATTCTTGTGAAAATTAACCCTATCCCCACCGGAACCAGGACATTATCCACTCCTTATTCTATACCATCTGCATTGTTCCCAGATATTACACTTTGTAATTAATCACCACCACTTTTCCCTGTCTTTGAGATATCTGTGTGTGTGTATATATATGTATCATTCCCTTAGTCTATGGGCCATCCCTCTAAAATGTCTGTTAAGTTCATTTAATCCATGACTTTAGGCTCCATCTGTCATAACAGTCTTTCAGGGCAGGAGAGATGGTGTGTGGTGTTGGATTGTTGCATGCTGTATCCGGAGCTCACTGCTGGTATATCTGGTGCAGCCATTGCCCAAGGTCTGCGGGTTGAAGGTGTCGAACTCGAGGAAGTTGCAGGGCACCAGTTGCTGAAGCCAGTTCTGGTCCCATCACTGCTGCACTTTGCTCGGTTTTCATCAAAGTTCATCCTTCATTAGTTTGGGTGAATCTTACTGTAGTAAGTCATTGATATGGCATATAGCAACTGTAGTAGTGATGACATACAGTAGCAGGGTTATTTAGCAATTAACATCATACAATTTGATTTATTGGCTTTTCTCACCCAAAATCGGATCCTCATGAGGTACACATCAGACTTCCCCATCCTTCTGCATCACCCACCAAGTGTACCCAGTCCTTGAGCAAAAGCAATCACGCAGATAGGTTTGCCTTTGCCTGAGGAGGGACTAACCCAGACTGTCTTCCTTAACATATTCTTCATGTGCACTACAGGGACTTTATCCCCTTCTACGGTACATGGAAGTTTTGATTGGGCAGGGCCAGCTCGATTGGTAGATCCCCTGGTGTTAACTAAGCAGGTTGCTTTTGCCAAATGTATATCCCAATGTTTTAAGGCCCCACCACCCATTGCTCTCAGTGTAGTTTTTACCATTGTATTGTTTGATTTTCCCGAAGGCTGGTGCATGGTAGGGGATGCGATATACCCACTCAATGCCATGCTCTTTGGCCCAGGTGTCTAGGAGGTTGTTTCAGAAATGAGTCCTGTTGTCTGACTCAATTCTTTCTGGGGTGCCATGTTGCCATAAGACTTGCTTTTCAAGGCCCCAGGATAGTGTTCCGAGCAGTGGCATGGGGCACAGGACATGTTTGCAGTGATCCAGTGGTTGCTTCCACCATTGTGAGCACATGGCGCTTGCCTTGGCAGGTTCATGGGCATGTGATATAGTCAATCTGCCAGACCTTCCCATACTTGTTTTTCAGCCATTGTCCTCCATACCACAGAGATTTTAACTGCTGGGCTTGCTTGATTGCAGTGCATGTTTCACATTCATGGGTAACCCATGCAATAGTGTCCATGGTCAAGTTCACCCCTTGGTCACGGGCCCATCTGTATGTCGCATCTCTTCCTTGATGGTCTGAGGCATCATGGGCCCACTGAGCTATGAATAATTGACCCTTATGTTGCCAGTCCAGATCCACCTGAGCCACTTCAATCTTAGCAGCCTGATCCATCTGCTGATTGTCTTGATGTTCCTCAGTAGCCTGACTCTTGGCTACATGGGCACCTACATGACATACTTTCACAACCAGATTCTCTATCCAGGCAGCAATATCTCACCACCATTCAGCAGCCCACATGGGTTTGCCTCTGCGCTGCCAGTTGTTCTGCTTCCATTGCTGTAACCACCCCCGCAGGGCGTTTGCCACCATCCATGAGTCAGTTTAGAGACAGAGCACTGGCCACTTTTCTCGACCTGCAATGTCTAAAGCTAGCTGGATGACTTTCACTTCCGCAAACTGGCTCAATTCACCTTCTCCTTCAGCATTTTCTGTGACTTGACATGTAGGACTCCACACAGCAGCCTTCCACCTCCAATGGTTTCCCACAATGTGACAGGACCCATCATTGAACAGGGCATATTGCTTCTTATTTTCTGGTAGTTCATTATACAGTGGAGCCTTTTCAGCACGCGTTA
Source organism: Anarhynchus alexandrinus (assembly GCA_008711295.1). NCBI lineage: Eukaryota > Metazoa > Chordata > Aves > Charadriiformes > Charadriidae > Anarhynchus > Anarhynchus alexandrinus. Next base: position 726,783 of record VUYV01000115.1, read on the forward strand.
TGTCCTCCTCTGGCAATATTCCAAAATCTTTGCCTTCTGGCCAGTCCATGATCACTTCCAGAATTCCTGGGCAGCTAAGGTTTCCCATTCGAGCCTGCTGTGTGATGAGTGCGACCCACTTACTCCACATAGCATCAGTTGCATGATGTGTAGAGTGAACCCTCCCTTTGAACATCCAGCCCAGCACTGGCAGTTGGGGTGCTAAGAGGAGCTGTGCTTCCATACCAACAACTTCCAAAGCAGCTCGAACTCTTTCATATGCTGCCAATACCTCTTTTTCAGTTGGAGTATAGCGGGACTCAGATTCTCTGTATACCTGACTCCAGGGGTCGACCTCGAGTCTCCCCTGGTGCTTTCTGCCAGAGGTTGCAGGTAGAGCTATTCTCCCCGGCTGCATTGTAGAGTACATTTTTAACATATTGCCCTGCCTGGACTGGCCCCAGGGCTACTGCATGAACTGTTTCCTGTTTCATTTGTTTAACGGCTTGTTGATGCTCAGGGTCCCATTTAAAACTGTTCTTCTTCCAGGTCACTTGATAGAGAGAGTTTACAATTAGGCTGTAATTTGGAATATGCATCCTCCAAAAACCCACAATCACTAAGAAAGCTTGCATTTCCTTCTTGCTAGTCAGTGGAGATATAGCTGCTATTTTGTTGATCACATCCATTGGGATCTGATGGTATCCATCTTGCTATTTTATTCCCAAAGTAAGTCAGTTGATTCCAGGTGTACTGGATGTCCCTCCAAGTGCAAGCAAACTGTGGCCTGCATGCTGCTGCCAAAGGGATTGAGAAGAATGCATTAGTGATATCAATGGTGGCATACCACTTGGCTGGCTTTGACTCCAGTTCATATTGGAGTTCTAACATGTCCAGCATGGCAGCACTCAGCAGCAGCATGACTTCATTAGGCCACAATAGTCTACTGTTAGCCTCTACTCTCCATTAGATTTTTGCATATCTCGCAGCTCACTCAGGCATAGGGATCAGGTGATTATCTCTTGTTCTGCCTCTTCCTCCTGTTCCCCCTGTGATGCCCCCCTTTCCCAGCTGGTTTGGGAAGGAGAATCGGAAGAAAAAGGCAAAACTGGTGGGTTGGGATAAAGGCAGTTTAACATAACAGCAAAGGAAGTGAAAAACAACAACAATAAGATGGATAAAAGAATATACAGAAATGATTAATGCATAGTTTAACTGCTCACTGACTGGAATCTGAAATGCCCAGCCTGCTCTGAGCAGCAATTCTTCCCCTCCTATTCCTGGCTAGCTTCCCCAGATGTATACTGAACATGACATCATATGGTATCAAATACTGCTTTGGCTAGTTTGTGTCAGCCTTCCTGGCTGTGTCTCCTCCCAGTTTCTTGTGAAAATTAACTGTTCCTACTGGAACCAGGACAACTGGAAATAGCTTTACTTTGTTTCTGAGCAGAAAAGAGAAGAAAGTGGAAGCTGCAAAAGTAGACACTAAAATAACTGTTGCTATGAGAAGGATTGGCCTTGAGGTGCTTTCCCCATACTTGGGGTTTGAAAGCTAATCATCACAGGCTGACAGAGTTTACTTACAACTTTCTAAAGGATTTTGCTTTTTTGTGAAATTTGAGATAAACTTCTTGCAGGGAAGCTAAGGTCCTGGGATGACTGGACTAGAGAGTGAACTGGAGTTCCAGTCTGTCTGAGACTGTTTGCAGAGGGATGAACTAGACCTCTCCTAATGCCTTTGCTAAAACTTCAGGATTTTCTGTATCTTGAGATGTTGGGACTACAGCTGCTTGATCTCTGTGTAGGTATGAAATAGGAAGAAAGAGCTGCAGCTAGTTTAAATAAAAACTTGGTTAGTCTTAGAAAGATAACCCCAGTTCTGATTACTGGTAGCTGAGGAGAGGTTTTCTGTTTGGAAAAATCTTGCTCAAGTGGATGACTGTAGGTAGCATGCTTCTTGCCTTGAAGAAGGTACCGTTAGAGTGAACAGCCATTCTTTGCAGTCTCTTTCAATTAGAAAAAGCTTAGTCTGAAATTTTGATGGTATCTTGGACATTTCTCACGATTTCAACCTCAGTGGGAGTGGTAGGAACATAGGGGGTTTTTATAATGCTCATGTACTAATTCTGCTTTATACTGTTTTAATCTTTTGCCTTGCAAGTTTTGATAGCTTGGTTCAGAATTTAAGACTATGAAATCCATGTAGTTAGATGGGATATTTCTTATGGCTGTTGTTTTCTTGGAGTTACTGTAAACCAGATTTTTTTCCCCCATACTGTAATGCCATGTACATATCAGGAATCATTTGTGCTCTTCCCAAGCTGACTTAAAAGTAGGTGTTACATAGTTGTTGCATGTGTGTTTCATCTTGTGAGGGTTATTGACAAATTGGATCTCAACATATGTTGGGAAGAAACAGTATAGGTGTATTGGGTTTGCGTGGCCACATTTTGTTAGTGGAGGAGGGCTACAGGGGCTGCTTCTGTGGTGAAGCTACTAGAAGCTTCCCCTGTGTCTGATGGTTCCAATGCCAGCTGGTTCCAACATGGAACATTGGAGAAGTTCGTGGAGGACTGTCTCCCGTGGGAGGGACCCCATGCTGGAGCAGGGGAAGAGTGTGAGGAGTCCTCCCCCTGAGAGGGAAGGAGCGGCAGAAACCACGTGTGATGAACTGACCACAACCCCCATTCCCTGTTCCGCTGCACCGTTGTGGGGGAGGAGGCAGACACAATCAGGAGTGCAGTTGAGCCCAGGAAGAAGGGAGCAGTGGGATAAAGGTGTTTTAAGATTTGGTTTTATTTCTCACTACCCTACTCTGATTTTGATTGGCAATAAATTAAATTAATTTCCCCAATTTGAGTTGGGTTTGCCCATGATGGTAACTGGTAAATGGTCTCTCCCTGTTCTTATTTTGACCCACAAGCCTTTCGTTATTTTTTCTCTTCCCTGTCCAGCTGAGGAGGGGAGTGATAGGGTGGCTTCGGTGGACACCTGGCATCTAGCCAGGACCAACCCACCACAATAGGCCACTATAAATGGTAATAGTTATTACATGATTGTCATGGTTTCAGCTGGGATGGAATTTAGTTTCTTGCTAGCAGCTGATGTACTGCTATGTTTTGGATTTTGGATGAGAAACAATGATGGTAGCACACTAATGTTTTTGGTTGTTGCTAGGCAGTCAAGGCCTTTTCTGATCCTCATACCGTCCTGCCAAAAGCAGGCTGGAAGGGCACAAGAAGTTGGGTGGGGATACAGACAGGGCAGCAGACCCCAACTGACCAAAGAAATATTCCATACCATGTGACATTGTGCTCGTTATATAAAGATGGGGGAAGAAGAAGGAAGGGGGGACGTTCAGAGTGATGGCGTTTGTCTCCTCAAGTATCCATTATGCGTGATGGAGCCCTGCTTTCCTGGAGATGGCAGAATACCTGTCTGCCTATGGGAAGCAGTGAATTAATTCCTTGTTTTGCTTTGCTTGCATGCACGGCTTTTGCTCTACTTATTAAACTGCCTTTATTTCAACCCACGAGTTTTACTCACGAGTTTTTCCTCACCTTTACTCTTCTGATTCTCTGCCCCATCGCAACTGGGGGGAGTGAGCAATCAGCTGCGTGGTTCGAGCTGCTGGCTGGGGTTAAGCCATGACAATGATCACAGTGAGTGACTGCAGTGGCCTTCAATGTGGATGACCTACTTTCCAAATTTATGGTGAAATTTTAAACTATGTATACATAATGTAGTTTTCTTCAAATAAACCAGGCCTATGGACTAAGGATGGAAGTATTGTTTTTAAATTATTAGTTTGAACTTTAAGTTATAAATAAATAAATAATTGTTAAAATAGTCTTTTTTTTTTTTTTTTAACAGCTGTAGCAGAAGTGAAACTTCGTGATGATCAATATACCCTTGACCACATGCGTGCTTTTGGCATGTATAATTATCTTCACCTTGATTCCTGGTACCAGGATAATGTCTACTATGTTGATCAGTTTGGAAGGGTTATGAATCTGTCAGTGACTCTGGTAAGAAGAAACTTTTTTTAAAAATTACTTAATTTGAAAAGGTGGGGGGTTGATAAGGTAGAAAATGTGGCAGGTAAGATCGGAATGCAAAAACTAGGGGAAGCTATTGCCAGAAAGACAGATAGATTAACAAAAATGAAGTTCACCAGGAAGGGTAAAAGGATTTTAGGTGAGGTTTCTGACATCTTTTTGTTAATAGTATTGCATTAGTATTGCAATAGTGTTGCATCTGCTTCCATTCTGGGGAAGATAAGACATGGTGACAAGCTCAAGAAAAGAATAGACACTTCTTTTCTAGTTGACGGCTGTTTCTCCCCTACGTTACTTGACGTTTGTCTGTTTGCTAATTTGAAAATCCAGTCATTGTAGATATAAGGAAAGAAAGAAGCTGTATGCGTTAGAATTAGAAGGCCTTTATGATCTAATAGCTTAATCTGGGCATCACTTGTTGGAGGCAAAAAGATGCTGGTGGCCCTGAGCAAACTTGAAAGATAGTATAAGCAAGCTAGGCCAAGTCTGAAAAACATGACAGTTCTCTGCTTTTATACTGATACTCTGAAGTAGTCAAACCTTCTATGTCTTTTGAGTCATTTTAATGCATGGATGCACTAGTTTCCATTACAAAGCTATTCTTCATTCTGGAGGGGAAAGGGCATGGCTTTCTGGGCACCATGTTTCTAGTACATGCAGTTGTAGTGTGTGGTCATTAAGGAATAAAAGACTGTGTGGAAAGGAAGATAGCCATTGACATGCTGCCAAGGAGTTTGACCTGTAACCCTGTGGGACAAAATAAAACACAGGCCGATGCGTGACTTTTTTTGAGAGTGTGGCTTACTCTGTGCAAGGTTCTGGAATTGGAAATTACTAGGCCAGGGCTAAGCTGAGAGAAATCCTGAAATGGTAGTTCTAAATTTTTCAGGAAATACAGGTTTCCAGAGGGTGGTAGGCTGAGAACTGAAGCTGCAAAATAGTTCCTTTACTTTCCATAGAACATAGAAGCAGTTGGAGCCTTTGGCAGACTCTTGCTGAGACAGAATAATCTTCTGGGACTTCTTCCAAATCTATTGAGATCATCTGGATTCCCAGTAGGAACATCTAAAAGAAAGAAGCTTGTCAGGGAAAGCCTTCTGTGAACAGTGGCTTGTCACATTCTCATTTTTTGTGGTTTTTCCTTGTGGTTGGTTAGCCTTGGCTGGCTGCCAGACGCCTACCCAGACGCTCTCTCACTCCCCCTCTTAAACATGACAGGGAGAAAATAAGACAGAAAAGCTTGTGGATTGAGATAAAAACAGGAAGATCACTTAACAATTACCATCATGGGCAAAACAGAGTTGACTTTGGGAAATTAATTTAATTTATTGCTAATTAAAACTGGAGTAGGATGATGAGAAACAAAGTCATGCAACTTTCCTACCAGGAGCTTGCTCCAGCGTGGACTTTCCATGGGTTGCAGTGTGGGTATGTGCCCCACTGTGGTCCTCCATTGGCTGCAGGGGGACAACCTGCTTCCCTGTGATGTTTTCCAAGGGCTGCAGGCAAACCTCTGCTCTGCACCTCCGTCTTGGTTGACAGGCTCAGCTGTGCCCTGTGGTGCGTCCATTGGAGCCAGCTGGAAGTGGCTGTGTGCGGCACGGGACAGCCCTGGCCTCTCGTCACAACAGCCACCCCTGCAGCTCCACTGCCAGCACAACACAGACACCCAAAACATTCCTTTAATAGGAGGGTGCTGAAGCGTGTAGATTCCTTTCTTAGTAGATAAGCTAGATAAAAGATTTTACAACAGGTAGTAATTTGCATTTTTATGTGCAGTAAATTGAAATAAATATTCTTCCTTAGGACTTGGTGGGTCCATTGGAATCTTCCAAGAAAATGGCACTTGGTCAATATCTTGTCATGAGTTTCAGTTCAACTGGACTGTGGAATAAATAGGTGCCGTCTTGCATCCTAATGCACAATACAGTGCTGTTTTGCAGAGGAAACATGTTTGCATAGGTATAAAAAGGAATGAGTATTCAGAAACATCAACAAGGTGTCTCATTACAAATGTGCCTAGCCATAAATTAGTCAAATGTATATTACAAATAATATTGTTTTGAGCCAAGTATAGCTTACAAGTCAGTAACGGCCACAATTAAACTTAACATCAGTCTTCTTTAAAACAGAAGATGGAACATGTTAGCATGCTTATCCTAAATCCAAAGTGAAAGAACGCATAGGCTTTTTAGCACATAGTTATTTCTAGTTCTGCTTCCTATTTCAGTTGCAACTTTTATTTTAATATGGTGGTGTGTTGGTTATCCATAAATCATGGATTATCCCGGCAACTTAGGTGTTTAGAAAGATGTCATCCGTGAAGGCACTTGCTCAAAATCAAACATAATTGAAACGGAAAACTGATCAACATGAGCAGTCTTTCTAAGTTGATGGATGAGTATTCAGGTGGTTTTTTTATACCAGATTGAGAAAGTTGTTACCCTAACTTGGCTGGAAATGGTGTATAGAAGCTTTAACATTCTTCTATTGCAGCTATTGGACTTCTTTGGTGCAATAAGCTGGCATTGATACTTTGTTTTAAAGACTCAGTGGGTAGTGTAGTGACAGGATTCCTGAGTTGTTTTTTTTTTGTATCTGATTTGACTTTTTAATTGCTTGATGTTTGTAGTAGTGGAATGTAGCTGGAAAATAGTCAGTTTTCTCCTCCAGCAGTTAAATACTTGGACTTGATTTCTCGACCTTCAGCTCTTCTTGCAAAGACAACTTTGTTTCTTTTTAAATTCAAATAATGGAATTGAGAAATTGTGGCAACAGTAACTCTTCTCGCACTTAAGTAAAACCCATAATAGTAGCTATGTTTTCATATTTCTGAATTCCAGTCAGAATTAGCTGTGGAATGCTGCTTCCGTAACTTTCAGTTAACTTCAATTCAGAACAACTGTTAGTGGCACCAGAAACAACGTGGGAATTCTGTTTGAAACAAGTCAGAATAAGGAAGCAGATAAAGTGAAGAACAACAAAATCTTTTTGGCTTCTGTATCAGGGTTTTGATACTTGGCTTTTCCTTATTCAGAATGCTGAGTGTGGACATTTTTTGCTCAGTTAGAGATGTGTCAAATGCCTAGGTATTTTGATTTTTCATAAAAACAAAGTCTTGTATTTTTTATGGCTACTTTGTGGAAATTTCCATATAACTTCTTTTTTTCCTTTCTCTTTCAGTATGTTTTGTCATTTCTCATTCCCTTTCTTTTCCCTGGAAAATTAATACTTATTTTAAATCTCTTAAAAAATATTGCTTGTTTGTACAGTATGACAGACTGTTTGTGACTTTAGAACAATACAATTTCTTAATAGAACTTAAAATTTTAAATTTTATAGGCATGCCACTTTAAATCTTACAGGCATGCCAAAAATCCTAAGTAAAATTTCACTACTTACCTATGTAAGCGAAGACATGCTTACTTAATCGGACCCCGGCGTGGGGGACTTAGGAACAGTAGAGGGAATTTTTAAGCTTGCATTTTACATTTTGCTTCTTGTACCTGCACGCTGGCTCCTTATCCTGAGCAACTAAAATACACTCTGGCTTGGTCTGCCTGACTTTGCCTGTGGAGGAACCGTTTGCTCACCAAATTCAACCAAATTTCTACACAAATTTGAAACCTGGGTTGCTTAAAAGGCTCAAAATCAGGGTTAGTGTCACAGGAAGGTGAGGCAGTGGAGCTGCTGAAAGGAAGGGGGTTGTTCTAATAGTGAAGGCACCCAGATGAAATCTGGAATAGAAGGCCAAAAGGAAGCAGAGTATGCTGTCAAGAAGTATAGAAGTGGGCAGAGCTAGAATTAAAGGCTAGTGGAAAAGATAAGAGAGAGATTTGGGAGTGAAAAATAGTTAAACAAAGGAAGAATCTTTGTAGAGAAGTGAAGGGGGATGAAGAACTGGGTCTGACAAGAAGCTGCATCTTTTTTTTTCTTAGAGAAACTGCATTGCTGTCATTTAAATCTAATTACAGTTAGCAAACTTCACTTCTGTTAAAATTCCTATAGTTGTTTTAGCCAGTTCTTGCTAGTATAATACCTGACTATAGTATCGGAGCATCCCTTCATAATTCTGAAGTAGGGAGTTACTATTAACCCCTGTTAAGCAGCTGGTGAAGAGAGAAAAACAGTAAGTCGAAAAGCAAATCTGATACAGAAGGGGGTTGAGGGCAGGTTTTGTTTCAGCTTCAAGTCCATCCTTTTCATTGTCGGACTGAGATTAGAGGCTGTTCTAATAAATGCCTAAAGTTAAATTAGTGAACAGAAAGGTTGTGAATAAGAGCATTTCCTTTCTTGCCTATTGAGAGAAGGGCTTTGGTAATGTGTAATGAAGATTATTTTTCACTTTTTTTCAGGAGATATATTGAATCTTGACATTCCTGCTGATAAATCTGATGTGAGCTTTAGAAGATTAAATGGTTGATAGTTGATAATTTTTTTGTTTTTATTTTTTAAATTACATCCAAAACTACTTGAAGCTTACTGATAAGATTCACTTGAAGGCTGACAAAAGCGTGGTCTTCTGTAATGTTACATAGTATATAGCCCTGTAAATCACTGTTAACAGGGATGATGCTGCTTCTTTCCATGATAAGATGCATGGAATTTTAATTATTTTTTTTCCTAGGCACAGTAGTCATTGCTAGTTACAATGGAACACTTTTATTGTAGAAAATACTGCTTTCCTTAAAATAAAGTAAAGACGTGGAAACCAAATTCATTGTATCTAGTGTTTGTGGGATTTTTGTTTGTTTTGTGTGGGCTGTGGGTTTGGGTTTTGTGGTTTTTGGTTGGTTGGTTGGTTTTTTGTGTGTTTTTTTTTTTAATTCTTTCATTCTCCCCTCCTGAATGTGTTATAAATTAGTGCAGTAGTTCAAGGGGCATAGTGATGCAACTAAATCTACAAAGTGATCCTGAATGCTTCCAATAATTAAAAGTCAAATTTGCATCTTTTCCATTGCAGGTTTCATAATAGCCCTTGTGCCTTTTTGTAGTACATAGTAATCTCTAATATGAATTCAAGTAGGCTCAAAAGGCAAGCAGGCTATCTGTTTGTCATCTGGTCTTTTTTGCTGTTGCTTATTAAAATGGTACTTACCCAAATCCAATTTCTCTTGCTTACCTTCGAACATGTTTTAAATGCACATCTGATTTTAATAACATCTGGAAAACATGAAGGATTTTAAATCCGCTCAAATACAGGATTCTCAGCAAGTGAGGCCATGGCATGCTTTGCAGGCACAAATGTGCTCTTTCTGTATACACGTGCACAAGTGCAAAGAACTCTTTTAAAGTTGGGGCTTTGTATGTATATTTTTGAGTGCCTTGTATCATAGGTCAGAATGAGTGAGTTTCTATTACGAGAAGTAGGGATATATATATTGATGATTTCCGCCTCCCCCCCCTTGCTCNCCCCCCCCCGCAAGCTATCCATTGCTTGAGTCAAAATAGAGGGACAGGAGATGCTTAGCAAGTATAATAATTTGTGGCTGAAATGTCAGGGCCTGTAATGAGACACTGTTTTAATCTGATACTTTTTCACTTCTATTTCTTAATCTCATGCCCACCCTTACTATAGTAAGAGAGTGTATTTTTGTGGCACAGAATAGATTAAATACTTGTTCTTCCTCCCAGGTTTTCAATACCAAAATATGTTTCTGTTTGTGCTTCCTTTTACATATTTGTAAATATCTTCAACTTCCCTGTAATGTTTTTCTTTCAAATTCTGTTTTTATATATTTAAAAATATATTTCTACTTAAATATTTTTTCATTTTGGTGACACTAATCCTGATTTTTAGTAACAAGGGAAGAATTTCCTTATTGTTAAGCAGAATTTTCTGATTTGTGGAGCTTCTAAAATAATTGTAGATCAACTGACTGGAAATGAGCCTAGTAGAATGAAATTGAAAATAGTTTAATTGGCTCTGACCATTACTTATGTTCACAACATAGTCTATTTGTTGTTGGATTAAGAAGATATATTGGGTTCAAAAAGAGAAATGTTGATCTGTAAAGGCCAGTCAGGCACCCTTTTTTCCAGAGATGACTGTTTATTTGTTCAAATACGTGTAGGTACACTAGCCTGTAAAATATCTATGAAACCTGTTGTATCTAATTTTGTTTCATTTATGAAATATATATATAAAATTGTCTGCGAGATGAGGGGAAAGGACCATAACTTTGTGAGAAATGTTTCTTTAAGATAGGGAACAGAAACAACAGGAATTGGTTTTGTTTATTATTACTGGAAGACCTTTTTGGAGACCTCAGGTCAGATCCTGAAGTCTACGAATCAGTGTAAGGGGCAAGGTGGTGAATACTTCTTTTTTTTTTTTTTTTTTTTTTTTATTTAA
>VUYV01000115.1:737205-749826 GCA_008711295.1 Anarhynchus alexandrinus
TTTAAATTATATTGCTAGTGCCCACTGTTTGGTTTAGAATCATAGAACAGCCCAGGTTGGAAAGGGATCTCAGAAGATCATATGGTCTAACCTTTCATGGGAAAATGAGTCTAGCACCCTGTCCAGTTGTATCTTGAAAACCTCCAATGAATGGGACTCTGCCATGTCCCTGGGGAGGTTGTTCCAGTCATTGATTGTTTTCACTATAGAAAAATTCTCCTATGTCAAGACGAAACCTCTCCTGGTGCAACTTTTACCCATTGCCCCTTGTCTTCTCTGTGTGAGTTCTTGTGGAGAAAGAGCCTCCATCCTCTTTGTAGCTACCCTTTAAGTACTGGAATACTGTGATGAGGTCCCCTTTGGATCTTTTCCAGGGAGACAAGACCTAACTTCTTCAGTCTTCCCTCATAGGGCAGGTTCTCCAGTCCTTTGATTGTCTTCATGGCTGTCCTTTGAACTCTTTCCTATCTGTCCATGCTTTTTTTCACTTGTGGGGACTAGAACTGGATGCAGTACTCCAGGTGCGGCCTGACAAGCTCTGGGCAGAGTGGAATGATAACATCTCTATCTCTGCTAGTAATGCTCCTGCAGATGCAGCCCAGGATCTGATTTGCCTTTGTTGCTGCAGTGTCGCACTGCTGACTCATGTTCAGCTTGTTGTCCACCAGGACCTGTAGGTCCCTTTCAGCATGGCTGCTCTGCAGCCACACAGATCCTAGCCTGTACTGGGATCTTTGGTTATTCCGTCCCAGGTGGAGGACCTTGCACTTGTCTTTGTTTCTCTTCACAATATTCTTGCTACCGCACTCTTCCACGGGTCTCTGTGCAAGATGGCTCTCCCTTATGACGTGTCTGTCTCATCACCTAGTTTAGTGTCATCACCAAATCTGAGGGTGCTTTCAATCCCATCATCCAGGTAATTTATGAAGATGTTGAACAGTGTGGCGCCTGTTATCAATCCCTGGGGGACCCCACTTGTGACAGACTGCCAGCCCGTTTTATTTAGCAGCTACTTAGTTCAGTTGAAAAAATTCAAGCAATTAAGTTCCATTTCAGTTATTTGAAAGATTATAGAGATGTGACTGTGATGTTGCTGAATCTCCAGTCTACATCTTATGTTTTTCTGTAAGAATATTTCATTTGTGCTCTTAATACTGCAGCCTGATCTGCTTCCTAAGTAGCTGATCAACCTGTATTGCTGGTAAAGCATGTCCTGACCGTTTTTTAAACTGTGATGCCTGGTTCTTTTCAAATCATGAAGATTTGGTCACGTTTTTTTTCTAACAAGTATCTTGGATATTCAGAGATTACTTCAACTCACAAACGGAAGGTAAATCATAGTCCTAAGCAAGCAGCGGCGTTGCTGGCATTCTGCAAGCCAAATAATGAGCAGAAAGTTACAAAGCTGTATTCAGCAAAGAAAGGGCTGTGTGTAAGAGTGAAGGCACAAGATAAAGCCTAATCCCTAAAAGATATCCTGGAAGACATGCCTTTGTACTTAGTGACAACAGCTGGAAATCCAATTTACAGCACAAAAGCAGTTTCTTCTGGTAGAATTAGCAGGAAATGAAGAAGGCAACACAGAACTAAAGTGGGACTTCTGAGAACAATTACTAGAAATATAGATGAAATTGGTAATCTAACATTCATTTTGCACTATTATTCAATAAGGCTGATTTGTATTAATTTTATACAGCAGGAAATAATGGATTTTGCTTTGTTCGGGGCTTTTTGTAGAATTTAGTGATATATATAATTTTTAAAAAACCTGTATGTCTTTATTGTTCACAGGAGAATTATATCATCTGTGCACTTAGTTCACTACAGGGTCTGTGTTTATTCATGCTCAAAAACTATCCATGCTTGTAGTTTGGCTTAAGAAATAAGATTGCAGTGTGCCACTGATAGCAGTATGCTAAATAAATTTATCTTGATGCGTAGTATAATCATAGCGTGATGGAAAAGTTATTTGCAAATATGATAATAATTAGTACAGCTATTCTTGCTAGCTAATCACAGTTGCTACTTCTCTAACTTACTGAATAAAATAGCCACTCTGGGAAAGCTAAGAAATGATATATCAGCTTGAATATGTTAGTTGTGTAAGAGAATAGGCTAAAATTCTTTTTAATTTAAAAGTGAGTTTTTATGAGCTAGTTTAGGTACAATTCTGTTACTTTAATTTCTTTTAAAGTTTCCACATTTTTACTGGGACTAGAATTATTTGAGCTAAGTGATTAACTATATGGGAATGCTAGGGAAAAGCAGTGAAAAGCCTTTTTTAAATGCAAAATGTAATTAGTGCTGTAAAATGGAAGGAAAAAAATTGAGTGCTCAAATATCTATTATAGAACACTCATGTTTTCAGTAAATAGAAACTAACTCAATCATTACATTTCACTACCTTTTCCACATATATGGGGATGATGCTTGCTACTCACTTTTTTCTAAGTATGCTTAACTGCACAAAGAAACTGGTGAATTGTGATTAAGATTTGTTATTCTTCATTTGCCTGTAATACTTACTGAAATTGATAGTCTTCATAAAGTCTTAGTGCATGACTATTTCTTTATAGGACACTGCTTTACAGAAACCAAGAGAAGTTTTCAGGCTACCTACAGACTTGACAGCTTATGATAATCGCCTTTGTGCCTCAATACACTTCTCATCTTCCACATGGGTTACCCTTTCTGATGGTACAGGAAGACTGTTTTTAATTAAATCAGGCAAGCGTGGAAATGATGCATCTGAAAAGTGGGAGGTAAGTCTTGCAGTAACATGCTTAAGAATTGTACATCTACGAAATAATTCTTATTCTTGCATTTCTTACAAGAATTGCATGTATGTAATGTTGTGAAGAATTAAGCTTTAAGTCATAACTCTCTATCACTGATACAGGATTGTGTTCAAGCGTAAAAATCAATGATTTAATGACTAAATTAATGATTGTTTTAAGCACAAAATGTCTAAAACTCAAGTGTTTGAAAGGGAACAACCTTTTGACCAAAGAAGAATCTGTCTAAGTAAAAGTGAGTGTTTCTGAATAGATGGCTAAGTGCTTGCCTAGCTGAATCTAAAAAACTTTCTAAAAACCATTTCCCCTTTCCCTTCCCTGTTCATATGTGTCTGTCTCGGATTTCCCCCCCCCATCTTTTACTGTTCGCTGTTTCAACTGGCCTGTGGAATAATACTTATTTTTTTTAAAAAAGTCTGAAGTTATTGTCAACCAAGCTAAAAGCTACTTTCATTTTTAAGTTAGGAGATATCTGGTTTGTGTGATGTTTGTCTGTACAGATGTAATATTCACCATTTAATTTGCCCCATCTTAAAAATACATCCACAGAGACTGGAATAAAACTTAAACAAAACTGCTGATTAAAAAGCTTTGATAAGTAACCCTGAGGGTTACCTGCAGAGCAGCTATAATATAAGCAATATTGTTTCCACCTCTCTGGTAGGGAAAATCTTCATACAGTGCACGTAGCTCTTGAAAATCATTGGTGCTTAATATTTTTACTGAAAATTGTTGGTTATAACTGAAATATGTTTTTATGTTTCGTGTGATTAAATTGTTTACATAATTAATTATTTTAAAGAGTCTTGATAAGGGGCATTTTTTGTATCCACATCAAAATGATTTTCCTACGCTAATAATGGTATTGGTTATCCTGCTTGGACATAACAAATAAAATTAGGTTACATTTCTACCTGAGCTACTATGAGTCTTATGTGGTTAGTTCCTCTTTATTCATGTAAGATGAATCTGGTATAAAGCACCCACATTTTGCATCTACTTTCTTTATTAATAGAGGGCAGTTTCCTAAGCTGTCTAGGAGGTTTTAGTATTGGCAGGAACTCAGGTACATGTACTGAAGTGGAAGATTTCAGCATGATAGATTAGCTCCTTTCCCCTACATCTTTTGAGGGTTCAGTAACTGGGAGATTGGTCATCCTGTTCTTTAGGTGGTTGGTAATAAATACCAGCTGATTTTTATTCTGTTCTGTGTGAGAATGCCAATACACAAATAAGTTACATTGGAGTTGTGGGTGTAACTAAAACAGGGGATTTGTATGTTCAGGTTCTGTCACCATTTAAATTCACTTTTTAGGTATTTAGAGCACCCAGTGGTTTACATTGATGTTAACAACCCAACCCCATAAATCCTCAAACCTTACCAGGCGTCAGTAGCAACAGCTGGATTGAGCCTATACTCATTCAGCCACTGCAGCTTGAATTCCTTGTTATTTGTTCTTTAGTTTTCATGTGTTAATGTTCTAGCAGATAAAGAATGATTCATTTCTTCTTCTTCTTCTCAGCTGTTTGGATTCATTTTGGTTTTGTCTTGGGTTTTTTGCTGAATGAGTACTTTTTTTGACAAAGGCTGAAATACATAGTTTCTAGAATTAGAACTCAAAGCTCTAGGTACCAAATGCTAAATGGCTAAAGCTACAAGATGTGCAGTCCTTCTGTATGAAATTATTTCATATTTATAGTGGTGCTTTTTAGCCTTTCAGTATGACATTTTCAGGATGTTGGGGTGTCTAGAGAAGTAATGAGAGCCTTGGTGAAATGCCTACATTTTCATCTTGAGCATGAGACTTTTTTCCCCCAGTTGATAGGCTGTGTTTATGTTCTGTTCATCAGTTGTTGTACATCTACTTACTGTAGTGGTAAACAACCATAATGCAGACAGTTTCGTGGATCTTTGTGCTTTGTCTAATGGGCCCTTATAATGATTTTATAATATAAACAATAATAATTAAAATAATTTCAGAACAGTGGCTTGATAGCCAAGGAAGGAGGAACCAGAAATGTATGACATTCATGGATTCATATTGGCAGAGAGGTTTGTGGGAAACAAACTTTAACTGATTTGACATTCACTGAAGCCTTTCACTGCTTTCTGAGAAAAAACAAGACATCGGTTTTAACTGACTGACTTTTTACTACAATTTTGTTTTCTAGATTGCGTTTAATGAAGAACTAGGAAGTCCATTTGTTATAGCACACAGTGTTTCATTTGTAAAATCTGATACACATTCAGTGGCTGTACTGCTGCTTAGGGTAGAAAAAGATGAATTGGACACAAAAGGAAGTGGATTTCATATTACCTTGGAATGGGTCACAATTGCAGAGATAAGCAAAGAGGGTAAGTGTTTTACATTTATATTACTGGTGAGTAATGTTTAAAAAGAAATTCAAGCTTTTATTCTTTGTCTTAAACTTGATTGTTCCTCAGGTTCTGATATTTCCTTTCCCCAAAACTTCACCTTGAATTTTACACAGGTAATTTTTTCTTATATTTTGAGATCAAGTTATTGGTTGTAGACCTAAATTCTGACAGACATTTGGAAGCCAGGAAGAAGTAGTTTTATACATGTGTAGTTAAGGTAATTAGAAAACAAGTTAGAATTTTACTTTGTGATGTTATGAGATGCAATTCCTGTTTAGCTCAATCTTGTAAAATTGAGGTTATACATTATTTCTAAATAATGTCTGTTGTACTTTTCAAAATGTTGTACAGCTGGATATGGGGTTTTGTTCAGTTATGTTTCAGGGATTTTGTTGGGTTTTTAGCCTCCAATTAACAGTGTCGTGGGATTGGAATTATTATGTGATAAATATAAGAACTATAGTGTAAAAAGTAAATACTGCATATTCTAGGTTTTCCTACAATAAGAGTATGAAGTTATTTTAGACCAACACATTAAAAACATTAGTTAGTGTATTAATACCTACCAATTAATGTATTATCCTAATAAAGTTTGGCAAAGGGTAATTTATCTGTTCAATATGACCATATATACTTACTTTAGATATCATGATTTCTATAAAGGATACCAGACCCCATGCTTCAGCGTCTGATTTAAAAATGTGTGGATTAAATTAACTTACCTTTTTGGGAAGACTGTGATATATTATCTTCCAAAAAGTATAACTTTGGTACTGATAGAAACAAGATCTTGAACTAAAGCGGTTGATTGCATACTGCGATGTTACTATCCAAATGTTCCTCAGTCCTCCTATATATATAGTATGGATAGGAGAACAGAACAGAATAGACTAGACTATTTCAGTTGGAAGTGACCTACAAAGATCATCTAGTCCAACTGCCTGACCACTTCAGGGCTGACCAAAAGTTAAAGCAAGTTATTAAGGGTATTGTCCAAATGCAATGCNCCTGATGTCCAGTCTAAACCTCCCCTGGTGCAGCTTTGAACCATTCCCATGTGTCCTATTGCTGGATCCCAGGGAGAAAAGATCAGCACCTCCCTCTTCACTTCCCCTCCTCAGGAAGTGGTAGAGAGCAACAAGGTCGCCCCTCAGTCTCATTTTCTCCAAACTAGACAAGCCCAAAGACTTTAGCCACTCCTTGTAAGGACATTCCTTCTGGCCCTTTCACCAGCCTTGTTTCCCTGAGTGGCTTTATTCACATTGTCTGCTGTTGAAACCTTGGGTGATGGAAATATTTCTAAGAGAGCCAGAAAGCCACCTGAGATTGCCTTATGCTTTTGTGGCCAGCTCAACAAGAAGAAGAAAGACGAAGACTATTGCTTAAAGAGAGCACTAACACAAACTTTTATTATATTTTGTAATACTGTATACTTTCATAAATAAAATCTTTTTTACATTGTTTTTTATAACTTACAACAAATGTTAATGGAAATGTTTATGGAAACATTTTCCATAAAAGTTGATTTAAAAATCTTTCCAAAAATCTTGCCAGTTCTCCAGTGGAGGAACAGTCAAAATTTTTGTAATTACAGTCAGCGGAGATGTAAATGACAAGATTCAAAGCAAACTTTAATTATGAAGAGAGAAATAAATTTTTATTTCTTTTAAATAAACATCTTGCAAATCAGAGTGATGTATGAACCAGTCTCGAAGATAAAAGCTGTTTTGAGGAATTACAGTACTTTTACATCCTCTTTCATCAGTAGGCAATTGCTATGCTTAACTTTTCTTGAAACTCTGCCTGTGGATGCAGTTTATCAAATCAGATTGTAGTAAGAATAAGCAGTTAATCAACAAGCCATTTCTCAAATTAGCAAAATCTATGCTTCATCAAAGCAAAGCCTTGAAACCTAGTTATATCTCTTCTCACCAACAACTGTGAGAGTCTCTGCCATGTCTGGTTGGCTAGGCAAAGTGATCACACCTACCGCTATTCTGTTACAAAAGAACAGAAATGGAAGCATGAAAATAAATCTGTATGGAAGCAGTGGTTAGATCTGTTCACATCTTGTGGTTGTGACAAAGGTATACCCTTTAGAAGTTTGTTGTTTTCTTTGGTTAACTAACATTTTAGGAATCCTCACTGTAAAAGCTTGAAATGTAGAACCACTATGCTGCTTTATTAGACTCAGAAAAAGTTACATGCCTAGCTTTCTTCTGACCTTCTTTACAAGAAAAATCATGTAGTATAAATTTACCAAAAAGATCATAAAGGCTTACTTAAAAAATGTAAAAGTGTTGGTGACTGATGGAAAATACTCTACAAAAGGTTTGGTCACACAGTGACAAGTTGTGAGGTTGTAGAGCCTTTTAACAATGGAGCAAATGCTGTAAGAGAGACGTGCAAACAAATTTGATATGTTTCAGTGCTGTTAAATTCAGTCAATTAAATAACAGCTCGTTCAATGAGTGGCTAACTTCCCACTACAACAAAGAGATGCTCTTTTTCGTCATGTATCTAAGCCGAGGTAATTTGTTAATCTTTTAAAGCATATTACCCTGTTGCTTGGCGTCTTTCCGATTCTATAGATCTCTTATTCTGTCTCTAATTAGAATGGTTGAATCTCTTCCATTAATACTACCAGCCCCCCGGCCACAACCAAACTTTTTAGGAAAAAGAGGTTATATGCATTAGTCTGGTTATTACTCTTTAATCCACTTCTTCCTTAGGAAACATGGTAGAATCATAGAATGGTTTGGGCTGGAAGGGACCTTAAAGGTCATCTAGTTCCAACCCCCCTGCCATGGGCAGGGACACCTTCCACCAGAAGGACAGATAACCACTTGAGAGGACTTAAATTATAGCTCGCTTATCCCTTATTATCTGTGTTCTACGACTTCAGTGTTTCTCTAAGCTTAACATTGAGGTCAAACAGGAACACATTTTGGAGTACTAGAGTGGCATAGATGATTTGTACCATCAGAATCATGTTTTGTCTAATGTACTCTGCTAATGAGTTCCCAGATTCTTTCAAGTACAGTTGTAGTTACAAGTACAGTGATTTCTTTTAATGAAGAGATGAAGCATAAATGTGAAAAACTAAACAATTCTTGGGGATAATTTTATCCCCTGCAAAAATTTTATCAAGTTTTTCATTTCTTGCTAAAATTCCATTTGTACAATGTGTTATTATTCAGAAGTTGATAAATTACTGAGGACTCTGTGGGCAGTAAGATTCTAATGGAAAAAGAACAAAGATTGTGCGCGAACCTGTCACCTTACTGGTGTTTTGAGTCATCAATACTCATGTGTTTGGGAGGACAGTAGGGAATGGTATGGTCCTTGATGCCAGTAGCTAACATCTGGGACAGCCCTTTTAAAGGGCAGTGTTTTACAGAAGTTGAGGAAGGTGGGCATTTTTCATTATGAATAAAGTGTTACCACTAGCTATTTCATTGCTTCTCAAGTTTCTACAGCAGCTCAAAAAGTATTTGGACAACTTCTTTGTAGAGAAGTTGTGAGTGGTTTTGTGAATTGCTGGGCTAGCTGCGATCAACAAAGACATACGAAACAAGGGCAACGTTAGTTTAATTTTAGGGTCTATGTATTTAACAAACTCATTGGAAAACAAGAGACATTTCTTTTTTAACTACAGTACTGTGATTTAACTTGTAGGATTGCTTAGTATTTTTAAGTATAATGAGATTCTTATATAATAATTTGTCTTTAGAAAAATATTACTGCTAAGATTTTTTTTTTAATTTTATAGGTGATCATAGATACGAAATTGTTAAAAGGAGAGTTTTACAAGGAAAATCAGTTCCCCATTATGCAGCAATAGAGCCTAATGGGGATGGTCTAATGATTGTTTCCTACAAACCATTCAAATTTATGCAAGATGAAGACAACAAATTAGAAGAAAATAATGTTGCAGAATCAACAAATGAAAAGAAAGGTAAGACATCTAGCAGTTTATGGTAGGCTGCTCTCTTGTCTTAGAAAATAGCTCGTCACTTTGGTGTCTGTTTGGAAAATCTAGCAAAAAATGTTTGTCTTAATACCTATCTTCCAGGTTATTTCTTTTTAAGGACAGATTGACTTTTTTGTTTTTTTTTTTTTCACTCTGGGAAGTTGTACTGTGCATACATCTATATAAAAAGCTTTTATGGATAGGAGGCACTTAAAGAATTCTGTTGTAAGAAAAAGGATATTTTGCAAACAGAACTATACTAAGTATTTGCCAGCAGTTGGATTGCTGAGGTAACACCTAAATTTAGGCGTCTGGCTGAAGTGCTTGAATTAAGCAGCCAGTCTTCTTAGACCAGAAAGGGCAGTGTGGCACCCATTGACTCCTCCAAATAGTTGTTCATCAGAAAGCTCTCTGATATGCAGTTTACTCCTGCCTTTCTAAATTAAAAAAAGAAACCGAACAAAACTTTTTAAAGAATGAGAATGCTGTAAAAGATTATCTTTTTTCTGTTGGAAAAGCAGTTCAGAAATAATAATAAACTTCAACAAAAGGCATCCATACTTGATCAAAACAAAATTATGTAAAAACCTATTAATAAAGTTGTTTTATCTTAAATATCACTAAGCACTGTAATATATGTTTATGTAGTTATATTGTATTATTTCAGATTTGATTTTCGTTTCTGAAAATGAGGCACTGATTAAGGAACCAATCCTAACTGTCCAATACTAGCACAATCTTTGTCAATGGCACAAAAATCTTTGGGAAACAATACAAAAAGAACAATTTTCTGGAACATATTAATGTTACACACTGTGATAACTGTGACATTGTACATGTAATTGTATTAATAATAGTCTGTACATATAAATCTTGAGGCAAAGGACTTCTTCAGTGCGCTGGGCACCATAACGCAATGTCTATGCGGTTGTCATCTGAATTAGCTAGTTCAATATCCTAAGGATTTTAAGAGCTTCTTGAGTTGTGTGCTAGGTGTGATTAAAGAAACACAGTAAAGAGCACTGTATGGCTCTTAGCATAGCTCAGTTCATGCATCTATGTGCACATACAATGTTGCCAAAGCCCAGAAATCTGTAATGTACTGTTTGCAAGAATACCTTTAGAAAACTCATGGCATAAAAATCTAATGGTAGAGAAAGTACTGAAAGCTGAACTCCTAGTTTAAAGGGAAGTCTAATACCTCTTTAAGACAGAATTTGTCTTTTGCTAAAGCTGATATAGGCTATAATTTAGTTGCGTGGTTATACAAAATTGCAAGCATAATAGATACCAGATGATGAAACAAAATGTGCCAGTAATAATACTCTATTTTTTATAGCAGTTTACAACAACAGATAAAGAAATATTAAGGTGGTTATGTTGCACATCAGTATTTTAGTTTTTAATTTGCTCTTTCATAGTCTCCTCTGCACATTTTTGACAACTTATGAGAAGGCTGTCTTGAAGATGGGGTAGAGGGAAAGTCTAAGCTACTTTTTTGGTGTCATTCAGTTTTCTTATAAAGACTTTTAATATTAGATACAATCTGTCTCAAAGTGTAGAATTTTGAAGGTTGTCATATCTCATATATTAATAGTTTCTGGGAAATATATTTGTAGCAACTGTGACTAATCCATTGCAAACAGGAAACTTGTGGTAACAGGCAACAGTGTAAGAGTCCTTCCACAGTCAACAGTTGCTGACATGAAGCTTAGATCAACTAAATCTTGTATTGTGTTGTGACAACTTGAGAGCTTCCAAAGCATCTATCCATACTTTACTTTTCCTCAAATAGGAAGGTAACATATGCAAGATTGCTCTTCAGAAAATGAATGAATCTGTATTTGTGTGTTCTGTGACCAACTTTGCACTAGTCAGTCATGCTGTCATAGCCTTCCTTTCTTATAAACTTGTCTCTAAAAAGGCCACTTCTTGTAGCAGTTTAATAATCAAGATAGACATCAGGCAGATTCTAGACCCAGAAGCAAAAGTCAAGCGTTACCTCTGGGCAGGCAGTTTTATTTCATCTCCATCAACTGAGGCAGATGAAGACTGCTTGGCCTTCTAAAATCATTTCTGTTGAATAGTCAGCGTAGCTTCTGGCAAAATAGGTAAGAAGAAAATGTTCACATCTCTGAACAACATATGCTTCTGAGCATGCAGTATCTTGTCAGTACCACTGCACCTGATGTCTCTTCAACCAAATTATTAATCGGCAATGTTTCAGTGTATTTAAGTACATTTTGGTTATCAATTTTGTCATGCTACGATAATCTTGGAGTAATGGTTAATGCCCATTGTATAACTATCAGCGTATTTGAGTATAAGCATGAATTGCTTTCCAGATGAGGGACACAAATGAACATGATTGCTAAAAACATGTTTCTCCTTTTTATAATCAGAATATATTTTATGTAAATTGTTTACAGTAAAAGTTAATTTCCACTCTTCCACAAACTTCTATTCCATATACCAGCATTGCATGCTGTGGAATCAAGTACAGCATTTGTAATCTAGTTTGTATTTTTCTGCATGTTTCCAATTGTAGACCCTCTCTATTACTGGCAACAGACTGAAGATGATGTGACAATAACAGTTCACATTCCTCAAGACATCACTAAGGATGACATAAAAGTGCGTTTTTCCCCTGATAACATATGTGTTACACTGAAAGACCAACCTCCTTTGATGGAAGGAAAACTCTATTCATCTGTGGACCATGAAAGCTGCACGTGGATAATTAGAGAGGACAAAAGGTGTTGTATATGGTTTTTAGTTTTCCCATTGATAGGAATTGATTTCAAAGTGTATACTGCTGTATCTCTGACTTCTGACCCTTCTAGGAGTGGACTCATTTAATGCTGCACCCTGCATCCCTCCTTACAAGAATCTACCTCCTCTGCTGAAAATAGTTCAAGAGAGTGCATGCGCTTCAGTTTTCTGTCTAAGTTTTCCATTTCAAGAAGTTATTTCTGCATATATGAAGCTTACTGCTATGAAAAAGAAACCAAAACAACACAAACTGTAACTTTTTCTGTAGTTCAGACCTGTCCTTGGGTCTCCATTAGACATTTTTGGTTCACAGAGTTTCCTGCAGATTTTCTCCTGTAGAGTTTCCAATTTAGTTTTCTCTGAGAGGTTTTGAGATGCACAAATTTTAATCCTATAAACCTGACCCAGCATGCAATAAATGTGAGAATACAGATTTATTTCAATCATAGAATCGTAGAGTGGTTTAGGTTGGAAAGGACCTTGAAGATCATCGAGTTCCGACCCCCCTGCCATAGGCAGGGACACCTCCTCCCACTAGACCAGCCTGGCCTTGAACACCTCCAGGGATGATGCCTCAACAACTTCTCTGGGCAACCTGTTCCAGTGCCTTACCACCCTTAAAATGAAAAATTTCTTCCTAATATCTAATCTAAACCTGCCCTCTTCCAGTTTGAAGCCATTCCCCCTCGTCTTATCACTAC
>VUYV01000115.1:750546-954039 GCA_008711295.1 Anarhynchus alexandrinus
ACCCCTTCGTAGAAGGCCACCAAATTAGTCAGGCATGATCTGCCCTTGGTGAAGCCATGCTGGCTGTCACTAATCACCTCCTTGTTTTCTTTGTGCCTTAGCAGAGTAATGTTCCCAACCGTAATGTTATGGAAAATAGGGCCATCTAAGGAGGGCTTTTGAGGAGACTCCATGAAAAATACACTTTATATTAACTATAGCTTTCTGACACCATGAACAACGAGTTTCAAGTAGAAAAAAGGAAACAAAAAGTTACTACAGTTTCAGATTGCAACTTTTAAATACATACATTTTCATTACTGTTCCCCAAGCGTGAAACTGGGGAGTAGAGTGTTAGACATCTTACGATAGTTTTGCATATTTCTTTCTATGTAATGCATATGACAGTAATTATTCTTGCCGTTATACTAGTTTAAAATACAAAGTGAAAAAAGATGGTAGAGATAATACCTCTGGGTGCTTGGGCAAGCTTGATGTCAGTATTTTTCATTAATGCGTTGTTTGAACTTCTATGTGAAGTACATAGGTATATATACACTGTGAAATTTGGTTATAATACAAAAACTAGCATCACATTTTCTGCAACACATTCCCAGTTAAATTTTTTTGTCAATTTCTTTTGATAGTCATATGGTTTAGTTTTAGCTAGTCCTGCAAGGAGCAGGGAGTTGGACTTGATGATCCTTATGGATCCCTTCCAACTTGAGATGTTCTGTGATTCTATGATCTTCCTTTGGTTTTCCTCATCAAAAATCTTGGCTTTATCCTAAAAGGTTAGCTGTAAAAGGTAGTTATTCTCCAAAAGAATTAAATAAAGGGGCTAATATTTGTTTATAGATTATACTAATACTATATACTAAAATGTGACTTTTCAGTTCCTGATTATTAGAAATCATAGTGTAAAATAACTCAGTAGAGTAACTCAATTTTTTTAATGATCAGGTGAGCAATATTGCATGAATCTCAGGCTTCTATTTTAATGGGAAATAGTAATTACACATTTCAGTATACTAAGTTGCACTCAGTTCTTAATGCTGGTACCACAGTATCCCTTTAAACCTGTTGATTAAAAGTTTAAAACTTGCTCCGAAGATCTTCTGTAAAAGTATGCTATTTCTGATACTAATGTAATTGCTTCAGAAACTGATTCAGTGTTCACTGAATAGTTATTTTTATGATGTAGTAGTTAGTAACTTAGAAGGTTTTCCTGTTCAGTCAGTTGTAACACTGTCATTGTAGACACTATATCTAAAAAAGTAAATATAATAAAATTAACTCTTATTTTATCATTATATCCATGTGTTGGTCTAAGGCAGTAATTAAATGGAATTGCTGTGTTGGTACATTGGGCTGCCTCTTGTTTTCTATTTAGTTAGTTATTGCTAATGGTTATACCAGGTTCTCTTAAGTTTGGGGTTTTTTTCCCAAAGGTTACAGAAATCGTATCTCTTCTGAGATACGATTTTTGATATACAATGTAGATAATTAACTGTTGTAGTATTTCTGAGGTCTGTAAAATGCAAACATTTTTGTCCTAGATGTCATATAAAAGTAGTGCACAGTTAAGTAGCCCTGTTAAGTACTTCTTAGGTTTCAAATAAATCTCTGTAGTAAAATTCTGTCACTCTTTGAATAGTATTCTTTACAGGTGATCTCCTATGGTATTTAAAATATTTTAATAAGACTGCTTCAGGGGAAGCTGCATTTACATTGAAAACTCTGAGGACACTTGTGTGGGTACCTTCTCTTTATTCTTAGTCTTTTAGAAATCATGTGTCCTTAGTCTGTTTTCCTTTAGAATACTTTCCGTTGGAATAGTTTATTTTATAAATTGAATGCTAATGGTTTCTCTTATGTGATTTTCATTATTAATTCAGTTTGGAGAGGAGAAGTGCTCAAATCTACATTTAGAGCTTTTTGACTAATCTGAGAAATGGATGCAGTACTACTGTTTGTCTTCTATTTGCATTTTAGCTTGGAAATTTCTCTAATTAAGAAAAATGAGGGACCCCGGTGGCCCGAGCTAATAATTGGTGACACAAGAGGGGAATTCATTATGGACTCTTCGCAATGCTCTGAAATAACTGAAAGCCTGATGCATCTTACCTCTGAAGTAATGGTAAGGAGTTGAAAATAAAACATTTAAAATTCTTGTACATTTGCATGTTGTCTTTTCTTGATATCTAATTAGCACTTCATTGACATAGCTCATCAGTTCATGTACTATTCTGAATCCTAACTCTACATTCATTTTCAACTGAAACTGTTAACCAATGAATGGCACTAGAGTTGTGAATATACTCTGAACAGTAATATCATCTTCATGAGGGACTGAATTTAGCTTACATGGTAGCATCTGTGCACCAAAACAGAAGTCTGATTTAACATTGAACATAAATTTTGTTCCCACCACTTACCATAAGGCAGTTTGTTTTAAAGCAGTTGATTTAAGTAATTTTGAAAGATGTCTGTTTCTATCAATAGGTTAGCAACACTTTTATACTGTATTCATAGGGATACTGTACTTATATTGACTGTGACTGTACTTGGCATTTTTAAAAGGAATATTTATGCAAGGATAAGCATGACTCATGAACTTCCTGGCATTATTGTTTTACAGGGAGTCTACTTAAAATAAAATGTAATTTTTAACTGCTGTTTGCTTGATACTTACCCTTTTGCTTTAATTAGAAAGTAGCATCTCATCTAAAACTTGTGAAGTGTGAATCCCTATGGGTCTTGATATATTAGTTTTGGATTATTACATTTTTTTAATAAGGCTGTAAAGTGTTACTAAAATAAATTGTTTAGTGCTTAAATTGATTTCCCTCCTTGACACCCCTCCCATTTGTAGGCAAGATATTGTAGTACATCTTTTGACTGTAGTTTTATTGGGAACTTCAAATTTCTTTTCTTTTGTAACTCATACTAAGCTTAAAATGATGATTTTTTTTTTCTTTTTTGTCACAACTTTTCAGCTTAGGTGCAATAATGATCATGTTAAAAAAAAAAAAATCTTTCCCCAGGTAACTGTTCATTTAAATGAATGTTAAGTATTTTGTTATACTGCAACTTTAGCTACATATATATAATAGAGTCATGGATTCTTTTTGATCATCTCAGTTGCTTATGACAATAATTTTTACCTGGAAGGTTTTTCTAGAAGCCACCTGATGAAAAAGTAGAGGCCATCAAGAATGCTTAATAGAGGAGAGGTGAACCCCAAAGTGTAGCCTCTAAAGAGACAGATATTCTGTTTTAAGTCTTGTGCATTACCTTGCAGTGGATGACACTTAATTTTCCTCGTTTCTGTCATTTAAGGACATTTCTTTCTTATCACTTAAAAAAATTGTGCTGATCACCTTCACTTTGTGGACTGAACCAAAATGAAAGTTCTTAATAATCAGCTGAAATGAAGAAATGCGTGCAGGAGCTCGAGAACTCCTCCCTGTCAGATGAATTGTCTTAGTGCCCTGTCTAATCTTTCCTTACACATTCTGTTTGGCCTCAACTTTCAGATAATATTAGTTGTCAAGCTGGTGTCTTTTTTGTGCAGGAAGCAACATTAATTCATACTTATTGAGGAAGTATATATTTTTGCCTTCTGTTTAATAAAGGTCCCTTTCTGTTATGATGAATAAATTCTTTAAATATATCACAAAGGTAACGTAGCTTGCTTTTTCTGAAAATTATCCAAGGAAGATGTCATTACCAGAAGTAGGCTGTTTCTGTATGCAGTAGTATTATATCTTGCTCTCAAATTACTAGTGAAAGTGATGGGTTTTTGTCCTTTCTTTGACTTGTGAGATGTCAAAAAACATATGCTTTTTTCTTGTTTTGAGTGTATTGAAAAATATGCATAACAACATTACTAAATTTAAATAATTATTAGCAAAGCTAAAAGGAGGCATGTATTTAGAGCTACTTACAAAATGAATTAATGCATTTTTTTAATAGTGTTTCCAATGGCAATCTGAAGGAATCTTACACTGATGTAGATTTATTAAACCTGCATAGGTTTTCAGGGAGATATACTTTTGCTACTTACAGAAGGGAATTTATTGTTCATGTTTTAGTGGGTTATGTACCTTTCCTTAAACTGAAAATGATTTTGTTGTACCTACCGCTAATGCTATCCTCCAAAACAGAAATTACTCTATTCAGTTTGGGTAAGTACATAATATCTTAATCTTTAAGTATGTAAGGATATGCAAATGATTCTTCCTCTTCTGTTGAACTTTTTTGTTACGAAATGGGATTTCTATATATACATATTCAGTAGCTCAGATTTTCAGTGTAGTTCATTGTCTTTTTATTTCAGAATCCAAACCCTGAAAAGGAAAACCCACCTTGTAATGCACAAGAGTTAGAAGAATGTGATGCTTTTCTTGAAGACAGTGCAAGCTTGTGCAGATTTGATGGTGATACCTTGAAAGTCACTCATGTAGTAAGTGCTGCAAATTGTTTCAGAAATATTTTTAAACATTTATTTTTTATGATGTGCAAGTTGAATTCTATTATCAGAACAAAAATCTGTGCAAACTCTTGGAACCACATAAATTTCTTCCATAATGTAAAATCACAGTAGCAACAGAGATTATCAACCAATATGTGTTCTTCAATGTCATTTTAATGTAAAAACAAGGCTCCTTTTATTCTAATTTAAAATATACACATATACTTTCACAAGTGAGCCATTTGAAAAAGCAAATTTATGTCAGAATAATGATAAGAAAGGGGTCTTTTTAGTGGCATAAAATTCTTCTAGATTCCTTAGCTTGCTTTTTTCTCAGTAGCTTTTAAGATAGCCTGGTAGAAAGTTGATCTTTTTTACTAAGGAGCTGGAGCATAGGTCACTTGATGATGCTTGTTTGTCAATCACACTGGAAATAACAGGTTGTAAGCAAAATGCTTCAATAGGAGGTTTGATCTGGGTTGTAAGCAACCTTGACTAACAGCAAGTTAGGATTTGATCTGGTCCATTAGCTAAAGCAGGAAACAAAATAACCATATGGAAGCATCACAGATTAAGTTGTTGTTTTAGGATTTTTGGAAGGTTGGGTCTTTTCAAAATGTCTCTACTGAGCTTGTAATAAACATTGGTGTTGCACCTCATTGCTACCCTGTGTCACACAAAGTACATAGTGGATAACCTGTTTTGTACAGAAAATGTCATAGTTATTCTAATGAGGTTTTGAATCAGTTCATAATTTCCCATTTCCTTAGAAAATCTCTAGAAGAAGTCTTAAGTCTTTGTCTTACAGATCTTGGTCTGTTGGGGTCTTTTTTTAAAAAAAAATTATCTATATCTTTTTTTCGTTTGGCAGTACAGATACATATGTGTATGTCTGTGTGTGTGTGTATATATATGCCTGTACATATATACATACATCTGCGCTGCCAAAGAAAAAAAAATACTAACTTTAAAGGCTAGCATGCTCCACCAAGAAAGTCATCTGTTTTATGGATACAGTGTGATAGGTAACATTTGTCAGAAGATATTAAGTCTGTAATGACTAGGAGGTCGTTTTATAGCAACTTAGTTCAAATGGATTTTAGCTGTTCAGTGATGCTTGATAAGAGAAGAGACAGTAGGCATAAGTAGAAATGAGGTTCAAACTGGAGGGAAGGAAAAACTTTTACACCGTGATTGTAGCATGGATCAGGTTGCCTAGTAAGGTTCTGCAGCCTCTGTCCTTGAGGTTTTGAGACCAGACTGGATAAAGTTCTAAATAACTTAGCCTAAACTACTGCTTCTTGCCCTGAAGGATAAGCCGTTTGTGTCCCAGAGACTTTTCACAGACTGGGAGGAATATGATATTACAGGATCAAGAAAGGCAGATCTGATGTATACTGCTTTCTAGCAGGCAGCAAGACATTGTGGAGCAAGTTTAAACTTCAGGGTGTTTGTAAAGAGCTCTTAAAAATAGGTGGCATAAAAGTAATCTGAAGGCTATTTAAAGCATTATTGTCCTTTAAAGCAAGGATAATTACTGTAGGTAGGAAATTTTCATGTAGTAGCAGGTCCTGCTTTGAGTAGGGAGGATAGGACTACAATATCTCCAGAAGTCCCTTCCGACCTCAATTATGTGATCTTGTGCTTTTCCTCCTTTTTGGAGGACGCAGGAACATGAGTATTTCAGTAGATTTTTCACTATACAAGAATATATTTTCACTTTGACTTAGTTCTTCTTTCAAATTGAGAGGGTGGGCAGTTTTTTAGCAATTCAGGGGCCTATTCCTTCAGAAGTGTGGCTGATGCAGCTTTTCACCTTTGTAGTAAATCATCATGAGTAGTAAACAGTTGTATATGTCTTTTTGCTCTTAAGTTGGAGAGAACTTTGTGAAATGTGTGTCCAGGATCTTAGAGAATTTAAGAGCATGAAATATTTATATAGGAACATTTCCCACCTTGAATTATAATTTAAGGATATAAAACATTGGTGATGTAATGATATCTGTTCTGTAAAGAGACTTGATTCTATTTTTCTTGACATTTTCTAGTGCATTTCAATGGCAATGATCCAACTGAGATAAAGAGGTTTGACAGCCAGCAATCTTTGTCAAATATATCACTATACTGGCCTGTTCTTGTGAGGCAAAATGACGTACGTCTCCTCTAGCTCAAATGAGCTTACTCAGTTTCTTCTGTAGAGAAACATTTGCTTTATTAACATAAATTCTTTAAGTTAGGTTAACGGTGGCCTAAACTCCAGTGTGTTGTGTTTCCAAGCCATCAGAAACCAGAAGTACATGATGGACAAGGTCTACCTAAAAACACTGCCTTGTTTTTGGATCTGCTTGCTGTAGCATTTACAACATCAAGTTTGCCTTCTGTATTTATGTAGATTAATACATATACCACCATATGCTTGAGTTTGGTATTATGCATCCTGTTATAATCAGTTGCAGGCATGTATGGTAAAACGCACAAAAATTAGTAGTTGAAAAAATGCTGGAAGATGCCCAAAGTACAAAGTGGTGTTGTGTGCTTGCAGTGGGGAAAGCCAGGCATCCCGACACTTATCAAAATTGGGATGGCTTAAGGGAAGAGATGCTGCTTGTTTAAGGCAAGAGACGCTCCTTATTTTTTAGATACAAAAGAAGAGAGTATTCCAAGTGTGTATCCAGGAGAAAATAGGAAATGGACTATGTAAACGTAGGTCTTTGAATAGCCAAATGCAGTAGGTAATTTCAGGGAGACTTTTCTGGTTGATATGTAGATTATAGAAACAAAACAGAAGAACTTCTGTTCATTTTCTACTAGCTGATATATAAGGTCACGCTTTCCTTGCTCATATGCCTATGTAGAAGCATTAGTCTGCCTTCTCAGTAGGTGCCACAATGACATCTGTTAAGTAAAACTGCGTGTCATTCTGTGAAATACATCATGCTTGCATTTGAGCTACAGGAGTGTGGGAGGCTTGTCATGTATTTGTGCGTGCCTATTGGAGTGGAGATGCTCCAGTGGTGATACACAAGAGAAGAGGCAAGGTCTTCCTCAAGAGCTTTTCTGGTTCTGGATACTTTGCCTGAATAACTGCTGCAGGTTTGAATGGTTCTTTATTGCAGTTGAGTTTTTCATGTTCTGACAACACTCACAAAACTTTTTTTTTGTTTTTGCATTTGTCTGTCCAAGTGATCCGTATCTCTGTTTCATGTAAAATAGGCAACTAACCCAGCTTAAATAAAATTTACTGGGTTTTTCAAAACACTGTCAATTACTTCTGGGGGAAAAAGTAATCAAAGTTCAGAATTACTTTACTGAGGTGCTGTACATTTAAAATATTTCTCTACATATTCCTCAAACTTACTGAAACCTGGGAAGAAACCTTAATTCCTTTAGTCTGTTCAATGCCGTTTGTGATGTAAAACTTAACAATAGCTAAGTAACATGACACTTGTATGTATCATATATGTAATAACGTTATTGTTAAGACACATGTAGAATCAAAATGCATGTTGGGTGTTTTGGGGTTTGTTTTACTTAACTACAGATGTTTATTTTTATTGAAACCAAAATCTTGGTGTTTGTAAAGCTATCACATTCCTGACATGGTACTTCTAAAAATATATTTTTTAAATGTTGATGTGTGCTTTACTAGATAAGGGGTTTACAAAATACTAAGTGCTTGACCCTTAAAAATATGTGTAGCCTGCTGTTGAAAGACATCTACAAATTACTTAGTGCTGGGTGCTGTAAGGCTTACTTCTTGTCCTATGTAAATAATTTAATTTATACACTGTTGTACCTTTGGCTGAAAAAGGTGATTGCTGGTGACTTCAAAGCTACTTTTGTCCTAATGTTGGGATTTTACTGTGGCGTTGTACACACTTGTGCAGATTTTTGATTCTCTGTGAAACTACTTCCTCAGTTCAAAGAAGTTTCATAAAAGTTGATTACTCAGAGTCCAACCCCCTCTCTCAGCTAAGGGACTGATACATAATGAAATGAGCTATAGATGGGAAGAGTGCTCTGTCTGTTATCCATCTGAAAAATGCATAATTTCTGTCAGTTGTTTGAGATATCATAGTAAGAAAGAGGAGACACTTATACATAGTGCCACAGCTTGTAGAGCTGTATTGGGTGTCCATGTCCATGTGTTGGCAGCGGGGTGGCCTCTGCAAGAAGAGGCTGGGGCTGCCCTGTGCCAGACACTGCTGGTTCCAAACAGCTCCAGTGGACCCACCACAGGACACAGCTGAACCCATCAGGGGTGCTGAAGTCCCTTCAGGGAAAACATATTTAAGAAAGGGTAAAAAAATGCTCTGCAGCACCAGTGAGAGGAGTGAGAAGAATGTGAGAGAAACAGCCCTGCAAACACCAAGGTCAGAGAAGGAGGTGCTCCAGGTGCCAGAGCAGAGATTCCCCTATATCATACCATGATATGGGTGTAATCGTACATGTTGCCGTCTAGGACATACCTTCTGGATATAAAAAAGAGTTCAAATGTATTTGTTCATCAAATACATTTGTTGATGTAATGTAGACAATGTAGATCAACTCTGAGTACAAACAGGAATTCTGGAGTGTTCTTTCTTGTTAAGGGAACAGATTGTTCTGTCCTCTGAGCATTTGCTAGTCATAGTGCTACATTAAAAGCATTGCTATTAACTTCTTTCAGAAGGCTTCACATAGCAAACTCAAAAGATCTGTTGTCTTATTGTTTTCTTACTATTGTTTATTCAGGTAGCAGGATATGCCCCTCTTGTCTTATGTAATTGATCGTTCCTTGTGAAGAGAAATGGTTATTGAATGTTTTTGGTGATCTAGACATATTTGATGAAGAGTCTGCTTATCTGAAATTCAGTAATTATTTATAGCGAGTAAATGAAAAATTGTTGACATATCTTAATTTCAGTATTCTAACTAATCCTTGTTCCAATGCTTACCAACCTTTACTGCAGAGGGACAGTATTTCCTTCCCTGTTGGCACTGCGGAAGACCAGACGTGTTTACTTAGAGAGAATCTTTTCCTAACATCAGAAGTTGTAGGTTAGGATCCTCTATCCTAGAAAATGATTTCTACACAAAACATATATTCCCATTTGCTTGTGTACTGGAAATAACGTTTCCCTAAATATTATCCTAAGAAACTTAATTACATCTGCTTGAAATGTGTTAGCTACATGTAGTGTATTGAGCTGTTGATCAGTGGGATGCAGCATGATGTATTCAAAGATTTTGTCAACTAACAAACATTAAGCTGTTGATCATCTAAGTTTGGCAGTATGCGGGACAGAATCTGCTATTTGTGTTTTAAATCAATATTTTGTATTTGTTTTGTTTTCAGATTAATCTTGGAAGCAACCAGTATCTTTTCTCAGTTGTTGTGGATCCCAGAGAAATGCCGTGTTTTTGCTTGAGGCATGATGTTGATGCTCTTCTCTGGCAGCCCCACTCTGACCAACCAGAGAACATGTGGGAACACATCGCAACTTTTAACGCTTTAGGTAGGAAATTAATTTGTGTGTCACACTCCTCTATCTGAGACTTTTCTATCTGAATACTTTTAATATGGCTTCTGTTGATATTTCACTTAATTAAATTTGAAATGAAAGGTACTATAATTCTGTTGATAGCAGCATGCTAGCTTAATTTTAGAAATATTGGAACACAAGAAATAAAATGTTTATGCCTTGGGCGGAAAGTAAGCCTTTTCAGAGCACATACAGGATGCAAGCACAGTACTGCACAGTAAAAAGGAGAGTACCTTGGATAAGTGAACTAGAATGAAAGACTTAAAAGCACAAGCAACACCTTACCACTCACACAGAAATCATCAGGGAAACAGCTGCAGTTAATTAATGACATGTCTAGATGTATATATGCTTATGGTAAGATATTTTAAATAAGTGACCTTCAGAATTTTCCTATCTCATTGTCCCACGTGACAAGCCTGAAGAATTGGAAATGGTTGTTCTGTTTCTTCTGTTATAAGAGCTAGGAGTGGCTATATATAAGAGCTAGGAGCATCAAATGATGCTAGTATGTAGTATGTTCAAAAGAAGCTAAAAGAAATACTTCACATATGTGCATTTAAGCTATGGAACTCTCTGCTGCAAAACTTTTTGGACATGGGAAGTTTTCAGGAATTTGAAAAGAAAATTAAATAAAAAATCATTGTGACAGGAAAAATCAATTGAGAGCATAACTGCACCAACTCTGGCTCAAGAAGCTCCTGAGTGTTGTGAAATTACAGACTGCCAGAAAAGTGAAAAATGTGATTGTGAAGAATCATTAGTTATCGCTGTATTCTTGTACTCAGGACTAAGAATTTGTTTTTAGTCACTGTTGGAAACAGAATCCTAAATCTCAGAAGCAGAAAGTATGTTGAAAAATATGGATGCAAGGGTAAGAATTGCCATATCAGATCAAATGGGATAGTCCACGTAGCCCACTATTGTACCTATAAAGTAAGAAACAGATAAATCAATTTTCATTAAAATTAATCTGGTCCAGAACTTACTTCTTCTGTGACAACTATAGTCTTCATGTCCTCTAGACGTTCTGTAGACCCACTCCTTCAATAATGGTAGGAGTGTGACAATTTAATCCCTCCCTCCCACCCCCGAATGCAGTTGTTTGACCACCCCACTCTGGGTCCAAAATGAAAGGGAAGATATTAGCTGTTTTAGAGAGCTTACATGGGTTACCATAACACATAATTGGTTTTGTTCTGAGTTTTTGCAATTTATTTAGTTTTTTAATATGAATGATTTTTTAATGGCCTGTTATTTTAACTTAAGATCAAATTAAGCTGTAAGCATCTTAACAAAGTCCTCTAACAAAAGATATTAATTTCACAATTTGTTCTTTGTTTAGTCATTTCAAATGTCATTATGCTGAGGAAAAAAGCGGATGACAAGGATTAAGATGTTTTTTCAAATTACTATTAGTTTCAAGTTTCTATGCTGACTTTGTAGTGCTGTTTCAAGAATGTGTTTCTATTGTTTTGAAAATAACAGGAAGGAAATTATGATATCTGAGCTTTTTGTACCTATGGTGATAAAAACCAACATTGTAACTCTACTTCTTTCTCTCTATTGTACTATCATTTTACAGTATTATATTGAAGTTTACACTTCTGCACTAGTCTAGTTTACCTTTTATGTGCCAGAGATGATGTAAGTCATTTTCTTGTTTATCTACAACCAAATTTAGAAGTACTTCGCAAGAGCTAGTAGTAAAAATCAGTATTTTCTAGATTAAAAGGCTAATTTTCCAAACCCTACAGTATTCATTATATTCACCTAAGCAAAGGTAGTAGCCCTATTTCCTTCTTCCTCTGCTTGAACTTTTGGAATTAGTTTTTAACAAGCTATACAAAGATTATGATTGAAAAATTAATTTTTTTTTTAGTTCAGGTCTTGAACTGAAACTCAGGAAGGAACCAAAGGGAAACTGAAGGGACCAAATTTTTTGTTCCATATATCTGTCCTAAGATATTTTTCTGTTGAAAAAAAAGCAATTGGTCTTGAATAGATCTTTAGCTGCTAACTTCTAAAGATTTGCCGCTTTTAAGCAGCATTGTGTGATCTTGCCCATTCTTGCTACAGTTTACTGAAGAAGCCTCTATCTTTCACTGTCTACTCATTAGTCTGGGTATGTTTTGCTATATAAATCCCCTGCCTCTAACAGGGTTGTACCTATAAGCCAGAAAGATAGAGGACAGTGACATTTTATTTTTATTTAAAAAAAAAAAATCCTATAATTTTCTTTCTAGGAAAGAACCAACCAACCAAAACACCCTCAAGGCATGAAAATGCACTGTTAAAGTGTGATGGCACTGTTTTGGGTTAGCCCTGGTGGGCACCTAAGCATCACACAGCTGCTTGCTCTTCCTATTCCCATTCTGCCAGTGGGACAGGGGAGAGAATAGGGAGAGCAAAAGCAAGAAAGCTCATGGGTTGAGATAAAGATAATTTAATAAAAGGAGTAAAGAGGAAAAAGAAAGGAAGGAAAAAATGCAAAAAACCCCAAGTGATGCAAAGGCAGTCATTCACCGCCTCCCGCAAGTAAACCAGCCAGTCTCTGAGCAATGGCTACATTCCACAACCGCCCCCTCCACTCTTTTTATTTCGCAGCATGACATTATATGTCATGGTACACCTCTTTGGTCAGTTTGGGTCAGCTGTCCCAGTTGTGTCCCCTCCCAGCTTTTTGTGCACTTTTGCCCCAATCTACTGACAGGGCAGGAGGGCAAGTTGGAAAAAGAGAACACCACGACAATGCGCAAGCACTGCTCAGCAACAGCCAAAGTCTCGTGTGGTATCAACACTGTTTCAGTCACAAATTCAAAACACAGCACCTTATGGACAGCTGTGAAGAAAATTAACTCCATCCCAGCCAGACCTAGTACAAGTACTTCAACCTCTACCCTATGATAGTGAGCTATACATACATATGTATCAAAAACACCATTTAGGAAGATGTACAGAAGAATTGCATATTGGTATTAAATTGGTTAATGCATACCTCCAAAAACTATTGGCTTATTTAATAACAACATATGTCTCCTTAGTTCTTTTTTTGTTACTAATTGCATATTATTTTTTAAGCTAAGCTTGATTTTGTCTTAGCCAGTTGAAGTGCTGTTGAAACCAATGTATTACTTCTGCCTTCTACATCTTTTTGGACTATGCAGGTTATGTCCAAGCATCAAAGCAAGACAAGAAATTCATGGCTTGTGCTCCAGATTACTCCTACGCTGCTCTTTGTGAGTGCTTGCGACGAGTTTTCATCTATCGCCAGCCGACTCCTCTGTCCACAGTTCTCTACAACAGGAAGGAAGGAAGACAAGTAGGACAGGTTGCTAAGCAGCTAGTAGCAACCCTGGAAGCCAATGATCCTATCTTAGGCTTTCAAGCTACAAGTGAGAGATTATTTGTTCTCACAACAAAAACCTTGTTTTTAATAAAGGTGAGCTCTGGAAATTAATTATTCAGTATATTCTGCTGTAGTTTGTGTTAACAATTTGTTAAAGAACTGGCTAGGTAAATGATCTGAGAAGTTCAGTACATTTTGCTGAAGTTTAAAAAGGAGATATTTTACAGGGGAATCAACGTTTTTCATTAGAATTTGTAAGATAGTGAGAAAGTTTTTCAACTTTGCTGTCACTGAGTGAGCTTTTTCAGAGCTATGGGAAATGTCTTTACGCTAACAGCTTTCTCAAAGCAATTGTCAGAGGCTGGTATTGCATAGGTGAATAGATTTATGCATTGTTTTTTTCAAATGACTGTGTTTCCCATACTTCTGAGTTTTGAGAATTCCCTTCTGTTTTTAAATGCCACTTCACCTATGAAATTAGTAGTCGGATAAAGAAAATAAAGCCTAGAGTTACAAGTATATGATGTGCAAAGTAGTGTGTATCATAAAGAAAAAAATAATCCCAAATTCAAATACTGTTAGCCAAAAAAATGATTTAATATTTCAATATCCAGTAGTTTGATTGAAATGTGAATGGAATTAATGGAGTGTTATGTTTCTTATACAGGTAATTAATTCCAGTGGAACAATTTCATTGTATATGCAGATTTTAGAGTATTGGTTTGGGACTTACTCATGCCTGCAGTGAAATCTGTTCACATTTTAAGAGACACTAGAATAACTTTTAGTAGCTTTTTCTTGAAGCAAAGTAAGGGCAAATGTATAGCTGGTGATTACATATTGAATGGTATTAGTCAAAGTCTAGTTATACTCTCAGTTGTGTCATTTTCACTTGACATTGTACTTGATCTCAAGTGACTAAATTACAATTAGAAAATGGCGAACAAGAAAGCACCTGTATTATAACTGGAGATGGGAGGCTCAGAAGTGCTGCTTCTGCCTCAGATACCGCTGTAAATACTGTGTTGCTAGTTAACCATTCTGTCCATCATGCGCAAGTCCAAATGTGGTGTATGCAATGTAAGAGTACACAGGCCACGAGGAGGCTCCTGTTTAACAATTGGTTAATTTTGTTGAAAAGTTGTATCTGAAGATTTGTGTTTCTTGTTTTAAATTGACATTGTTGCTACAGTTAAACCAAAAAAGGGTCAGTTGTGACAGCTCCACCCTGCGTTGTTTTTTTTTTTCATAGTTTGCTTACAACTCCAAAGCAAAGAATGCCTAATCACTATATTGTGTACTGGCAGGAAAGCTGCTGTGATCCGTGGTACCAAAGTACTGAGACAGACACAAATACCACAAGTGGCCTAATAGTTTGCATCTCTTCTAATATTATTTCAGACCTCTGTAAGAATCTATTGAGAGGAAAATAAGTGTTCCTTCCTTATGGACTGACAGTTTCTCAGTTGTGATTGTTTTGACTCTCCTGTAAATTCTCCAGACTTGTATTGGTGAAATGATTAAATAATATAGTGAGAATTTAAGAGGGAGACAAGCAGTTGTGGCTTGCAAAAAACCCTTCAAATTCAGTAGCTTTTCAAGGAACCTGATTTTCTTCGTCCTTACAGCAGTATTATATTGTATATCCCATATTGAAAAGTTTTTCCTTGTACCTAGGTAAGTTAAAACAGACTTGATTTCCAAACCTTCCCTTCTTATTCTATTTTTTTAAAACTGTTTTGGAAATGCTTTTTAAAAAGGCTCAGTGAATGTATTACTGTTTCATGACTGTTTTGCATCTAAATTTTCATTGTTGGACGCTAATGTCAAACAATGTGGTAGAATTCAGGGAGAGGTCCTTTAGAAAAGATTTTATGTAGTTGATTACTTTGCAGCATAAAGTGCTTTGAGATTTATACAGATATTACTTAGTAACCTGAGATTTAATCATTGGGAACACAGAGTTAAGAACACATGATGTTTGTGGAATGGAGGAATGGAGAGGGAGTGAAGGATTCATGGGCAACATGCTTTTGTCACCTCAGGTCTATTACAGGAAGGCTCAGTATACATGAGAATTTCAGCTATTCTTTGTCAAATTCTCCTTACTGTGCATTAGATATCTGCAAACATGCTTTTGCTGTCTTCTGCAACAGAGAAAACCAAGTCAAGTAAAATAGTTACCTCTTCAGAGGCTGTACTATAATATGTAATGACTAAAACTCACGTTCTGCCCCAAATGTGTGTTTCAAGGGAGTTCTTGTTTGCTCCTGGGAACAATTCAACATGGGGAAGGGCTTCATCCCTTTTTCCATGTTACTCACCTGTTTGCAGTCATGGTGTTCTCAGAAAGGATATGTCAGATAGTCTCTCTTTTATTTTGCTTTCTATGAGAGTTAAGGACATTGTATTATTTGAAAGATCTCTTGCCTTGAGGAACCTTGCATGCTGTTGCACAGCAAGGATGCAATAAAATGGGTGCAAGCCACAGGGAGGCACTTATTGTTAGCATTCCATTCCCGTGTTCACTTAATTTTAAGGCTTTTTTGTTCAGCGTATTAATGTAGCCTTATACAAAGTATAGAATGTGGATATTTAAAAGAGGTGGTTTTCTGAGAACCAGACTTCAGTTTTTCTAGGATTTTATTTCTTGAAATCTTACATTTTAAGACACTGCTTCCTGAGAGGTCTCAATCACAATCTGTTTACAGAATTTCTGAGAAAATATTTGGCTATTACAGACTTGCATTATTTATTTCTAATATTGTTTTTCAGTGTTTTCCTTGGCTGCGTATTTGGAATGTATCATGTATTATTCTACAAGTTTAAATAAATGGAAAAAAATCTTAAATTTATTAATAAAGGGTTTTTTTAAATTATTTTAAAAGATTTCTGTTCATTTAAAATCTGCATTTTTCCTGTGCTACTGAAACAAAATAGAAAAATAGAAACAAGAAATTCCTTAAAATAAAACCTGTTATGTTAAGGAGCTTTCTGCTAGGGCAAAGTGCTGATGGGTGTCTGCACTGCAAGGTCACGTCTGTTGCCAAGACATGCGCTATTGCACTCCTTGTTCATTTCTGTGAAAAACCCTGTACAGTTTTTTTTTTTGTTTTCATGTCTCATATCTACCAGCATACAAATTTACAGAGGTAGTTACTGGAGGGGGTTATATGTATTCAGGTGTGTTCTTGTCTAAAAGTGCACATTGGGCCTGTGTGAACCTCATGAGGTTCAACAAGGCCAAGTGCAGGGTCCTGCACATGGGTCAGGGCAACCCCCGGTATCAGTACAGGCTGGGGGATGAAAGGATTGAGAGCAGTCCTGCTGAGAAGGACTTTGGGGATACTGGTGGATGAAAAACTGGACATGTCCTGGCAATGTGCACTCACAGCCTAGAAAACCAACCACATCCTAGGCTGCATCAAAAGAAGTGTGGCCAGCAGGTCAGGGGAGGTCATTCTGCCCCTCTGCTCTGCTCTGGTATAGACCCCACCTGGAGTACTGTGTCCAGCTCTGGAGCCCCCAACATAGGAAAGACATGGATCTGTTGCAGCAGGTCCAGAGGAGGGCCATAAAGGTGATCAGAGGGCTGGAGCACCTCTCCTATGAGGAGAGGCTGAGAGAGTTGGGGTTGTTCAGCCTGGAGAAGAGAAGGCTCTGGGGAGACCTTATAGCAGCCTTCCAGTATTTGAAGGGTGCCTACAAAGAAGCAGGAAAGGGACTTTTTACAAGAGCATGTAGTGATAGGACGACGGCTAATGGCTTCAAACTGGAAGAGGGTAGATTTAGAATAGATATTAGGAAAAAAATTTTCACTCTGAGGGTGGTAAGGCACTGGAACAGGTTGCCCAGAGAGGTGGCAGATGCCCCATCCCTGGAAACATTCAAGGTCAGGTTGGATGGGGCTCTGAGCAACCTGATATAGTTAAAGATGGCTCTACTTATTGCAGGGGGGTTGGACTAGATTACCTTTAAAGGTCCCTTCCAACACAAACTATTCTATGATTCTATGACATTGCATCCTCTCATCCTGTGCCTTTGTTGCTTACGAGGTCCACATGATCTGGACAAACTCTTTTAGATGGAAAAACAGAAATCTGCACATCCTTCTTCCCCTACCTCAATCCAGGGGTGCTTTTTTGCAGGAGGGTGAAGGGGAAGAGAAAGGATTTGGTCTGTATTTATGTCCTGTGTCAAAAAAGTGGTTCTTCATTAGTGGACCAGACCCTGTGAGAGTACGAGATAATATTGAAGCTTATATTTTATTTGTTTGGTGTGCTTTGTTTCAATAATACACATTATTACCACTATAACTTTGGAATTTCCTTGCCTTCTGTCAATTTATATTTTCTATTCTTATTATGCAGAGTAGATGAACTTGAAGCCTGCAGTCAGTCACACATTAGCATGTAATAACAATTTTTATTGCTGTCTGATTGTGCCACATAAAATTCTTTAGATAGGTTTGGGTTTTTTAAGCTCAACTGTTAATCTTAATTTCCCAAATTTACATATCGCCACTTGCTAATGAATCGTATTGTTATAATCACTGTGGCAATCATCAACCTCTGATTCTCATTTCAAGATTTTTCTCATTCTGTGGGAGAATTAAAATGTGCACGGTCACCTCTCCGATAACGGAGTCAGTGGTCCTACACGTTTCATCTTATTCCATCTTCTTGCTGGGTAAGGCAGATACACATAACTGAATTGGAACTTCCCCTTGTCGCAAAAGGACTGTGGTTTTGTATACCCAAATACGAGCTGCATCAGGTACCAACAACTGCACTTTGACTGGTAGGATTACTTTTACAAACTGCTCCTGCAGTTTGGTTTAGAATTTTGTGCAGCCAAGTCTTACATGCCATTCATAACAGCTTTCTGGAAATCTGGGGAGATTTGTTTCCCCTCCTCCCCATG
This sequence comes from Anarhynchus alexandrinus, assembly GCA_008711295.1. Taxonomy (NCBI): domain Eukaryota; kingdom Metazoa; phylum Chordata; class Aves; order Charadriiformes; family Charadriidae; genus Anarhynchus; species Anarhynchus alexandrinus. The sequence goes on from VUYV01000115.1 coordinate 768,800, forward strand.
CAAAGCATCTGCATTTGTGCTACAGATAAAGATCAGCAAGGTCAAAAGATAACTTAGCTGCAGTCTTTGAGGTAGAGAAACCAAATCTCAACCAAGTATTTTGGTCAAGACTATTGCAATAATTTCAAAATCAAGATTTAGTACTATTTTGATTGGAGAAGTATCTGCCGAGGTAATTTTTTTCTTTAAAAAAAGTTTAAGCTACTTCTGAAAAATCATTTTCTTTTTAAAAAGATGCTTACCATGGTGTGGTAGCTGGGTATCGATTAAAAGCTGATGATAAATATAATTAACGAGTGCAGATGTAGACCTGGAAAATTGATATTATAATCTTTACCGATCTAATGCTGTAGACAACATATCCTATATAAATAATTCCAGTGTGTTTTTGCAATCTAATAAAATTGGCACTTGCAAGGAATTGTCAAGGACAATGCAAGAAACTCAAAAAATGAATCGGTTTAGAGTGCCACTTTCATTGTGCTGTGATGAATATGCATTATCCGCTAGCTTTTGTTAATGCATTACTTGCAGTCTGAATGTGCAAGAGTTGTGTGTTCATACGTTTGTATTTTCAGCTACATCTATATATGCGCACACATGTATGCATTCGTACTGCCTTCAAGTATTGGGGAAGGTGGGGTGGATTCATGAGGGGAGATTCTTTTGACATTACTGAAGGAAAGCATAGATCCCTCATTAACCTGAAGCTTTTCCAAAAATGCATTGGCTGTTCATGAGTCCGTCCCTTGGGAAGCCAGCAGTCTGGCCTTAAGTAGAAATATTTTGCTATATGCTAAAACATGGATTTACACTTGGGAATGGGTTCTTGAATGTGAAGAAATCCTCATTATTAATTCTAAGGCTCTTTGGAATGTGTATTATGTTTTTAGTTTTTCTTTTCTACTGGTTTTGCGATGAGTTTTCCTGTGCATGTTGTCCCACATCAAAATGCAAACACCTGTAAGTCCGGTATAAATGTGTTGTAATGGCATGATAACTGCTTTACGTGAAAGCATCAGTTATGAATCCTGTGGAGTTTTTCCTCTGCTGAAGATTCAATGTATGATACCTCAGTATTGCATTACGCCCAAACTTGAACAGCTCAGAGGCCAATATTGAGCAGGTACCTCGAGTTGGAAGAAAGGATGCAGGAGTAATAAGCATTTATTTTTATCAAAACAAGTGAGGTTCAGTGGGAAAAGAAATAAGACCCGCTGAATACTAATTCAGTCACTTTATCACTGAAATTGCTGCTGATGGGCTTTTAATGATTTTTCTCTTTGAAGCTCTTCATTCTCCCTGTTCCCTGTGTCCCCTCTAATAAATATAGAGTACCTTATGGTAATGTAAGGTTGAACAATTTATGGGAATTTCCTGAATAACTGAATTAGACTTGCACGTGGGGTATCTAAAATATGGGCATGAGGTACAAGATGGATACGTCTAGTTGTAAAGAGACCAGGAATTCTGGCGCTTGATTTCATGAAGAGCTGATGCCCATCTAAACAGAAGTAAAAACTGATGCTGTGAAGACATTTTCTTGAGTTGCAATGTTGGATTCTAAAAAGAGTAAAACCATAGGAACGTGTGCAGAATAAGCTTGCTTAGGCAAGATAAAATATACGCAGGTTACCTTTTAAAATCTCCTAGAAATATATGCAATACTCAATTCAAAGCACTTGGGTCGACCAGAAGGAGAACATGCGTGTGATCAGACTTCTTCTGTTCCCATTTCATATGCATTTGGCAAGGGTAAGGCATCTGCAAAACTGCCTGGGTGCTGGCGTGATCGGCGTTACTCCCTTTGGGCCATTTCTCGCCTGAGGTAGGGGCTCGCTGCTGTCTGAAAAATTCACAAGTGTAATAGCTAACAAGATGTTTAAATAAAAAGGTATGGGCTGCTGTTAGCAGTGCAGTTCTGAACCTCTTTGGATTCCATGTGACATCTGTGATAAAATCTGCCTTTTCACACGAGAGCAAAAAAAAAAACCATAAAACACGGGCTGCTTTATTGTTTCACTGTTTTTTCTGGGAAATACATCAATAACCTTTTTCTCTCTGTTCTAAGAAATCTATCGTGTGCTTTAAAAAACTAGATGCAATAGCCTCAAAGTTTGAACCTGGTGTGTTTTAATGCCATGGGGACATCAATGTATCTGGCACTGACTCAGTCTGTGTTTCAGAGAGAAATTAGCCTGCAAGTTGCTTGAACTGCTCGCAATTCCGCCGGGAAGTGGAAGAAAGCAAAGTCAGCTTATTTTTAATAGGTTCACCGTGTCTGTTTACATAGCTACAGTCTTTGAGCTCCATGACATACTGGAAGGTCTCAGGTGCCCAAACAAAGGGAGCTGTGGGCTGACTATCAGATGTGAACACATCTGATGTGTCTATGCAGATTTTAGGGCTCTTTCTCGGTTATCTCGCCTCACAAATCTCTCTTTTCTGTGATAGCAGAAATACGTTAACTTGTAACTGACTGCAGTATCTACTCAGCAAGGAAAGAGCACAAAGTAGGCTCTTGGAGATATATTTCTACACCAAATGCGATTTATACTGTGACAAACTGTTTATGTGGTTTTGACTTTGAGTTTATTAATGTTTATAATTAACAAATTCCCACAAGTCAGATTTTCTAGCAGAATTATTCACAGACCTATAGGTAAATATAAGAGAACATGAATTCAGAACTGGAGATAATTAATACTTCTCGTAAGTATTTCATTTTCACTTGGTTAATCAATATTATGTGAACTAAATTTCTTGAAACCTATATAAACCAGTTCACTTTGCAACTCTTGAGTGCTGCTGACTGAGAAAGTGGAGCTTTGCCTCCTAAGTACAGGCAGCGCTCAAAGTCAATGAGGCCAGAGAGGACTAGTTAGTACTTTATGGTGCTTTAAAACCATCCAGTTAAAAGCAACTTGCCAGTGCAGAAGGACCGCAGCTGCTTGGATCCTACTGTTCCTGCATGTTTCTTGAGCTTGGCAGCGCTCGTCATTCCCGAGCAAGATGATAGCCTAGGAAGAAGCAGGATGCTGAACCCATCCCACAGTGCCTTATGGCTCTGTAGAGATTCTGACCGTGTATGTGTACCAGCGATGTCCAGCTGTGCCCATCTGCGCAGGACTTTCCTCTGAAACGCAAGGTGGGTCTGTGGGCAGGTTTGAAATGTAAAATATACAATAAAGTGGTCAGGCCAAAGCTCAGTCTCTCCGTCTCTCGTGTCCCTTAAGCAACTGCTTTTGGGTACGTGATTCCTCGGAGGTTGTTACGAGCAAAGCGGCAGTGGTGCTCTGCTGTCTGCAGCCCCAGGTCCCTCAGCTTTGGGGTGCTGGCTTTGGGGTGGCACTGCTACGAAATGGCACAGCTCCCGTTTTCCTCCTCATCTGCCAGGTGACGCTCAGCTCTTGGTGCCTCTGCCACTCAGGTGGGGGATACCATTGTGCTGGGTTAAAACCACACTCCTCAACCACCCCTTGCTGTAGTCCTCTGCCTTGTGTCGTTTATGGCGAAACTGAGCCCTCCTGGCCTTCAGGACAGGGGCGTCTGTCTCTGACCAAGCGTGAACAGCTCAGAGGAGGCTGTGGAATTGTCTGCTGAAGGATTTCCCCATCTACATACACAGGTAAACTCTAAACATGTTCCCATTGGCAGAGGGGACAGACTAAATTGTGTTGAGGATGGGGTTGAGGAGTTGTTAGAAGATGAGTTTAAGTGTAGCGTGATGGGTAATGAGCAGGTCTGGTCCCGAGGGCTCCCAGGAGACAGTACCTGTTTCTGAACCATGGCTAAACCGTGTCGCTTTCGTGTCCTTTCTGGGCCAGCTCTCTCTTCCTTCTCTATTTTAAAGGAGGAAACTTCTGTGCCCTTGGTGTGGCGTGGGTTAGAGTTCCTGTGACGACAGCACAGAGCCCGAATTCAGAGAAACTCTTCAAAAGCCAGGTGAAGGCAAGTGTGTTGCTTTTTAAGCTGAAATTTTCCCATTCAAATGCTTGAGAGGAAGCAGGTTATGAGATTGCCGCCAACTGAGAAAAACGCTCAGAGGAAGCTGAGAGTATATTTTAAATAAATTGAGTATCATATGTGTTTATATGTATGAAAACGTGCACAGAAGATGAGGAGAGAAGCGAGCCATATGGCGGTGGGTTACACATGGCTGTACTGCTTAGGGAAATTAATAACTCTAAGCATTGATAGATATGAGCTTGCTGGGGTTCAGATGTTCACATGCTGGTGCTTCAAGAAACTAGCTAAATCAATAAGCAAACATCTGAAAGACAAAAACCAAGCCAGCATCCAGCTTAAAACTTCAGAGAAAAAGCCCTTAAAGGGGACTTACAAAAAAGAAAAAAAAAAGTCTGGACTTCTTTTAAGACTGAAATACGAATAAGATTAAAAGGAGATTGTTTATTTTTATATATTTGTGCTGCCCTGTAGCTAGTTAGAAAACATGTTTCCTGCTGTTTACAGTTTTTTTTCTTAGACTCTAAAAATATTCTATTAGCATCAATATTAACTTCTTTAATTACAGAAACAGAGTCATTAAAAAATTCCTTTAGAGCCATCACTCATACTCGTGGACTTCAAAATACATGCTTTCTCCCTTTATAAAAGAAAGTAAGTTTTTTGTACAAGATTCCTTTCTTTCCTCTGTGTCTTTGGCAGAAATAAAAAACTTCTATTGAAAAAAGAAATGTGCTGGAAGCAATTCCCAAAGGTAAGTTCAAAGCAAAGATGTTTGGAGTTCTCTCTTCAGGACACCCGTCCATGGCAACGGGGGCATGTCAAAAGATCACTGAGATGGGGTTTGGGCATTCTTCTAGCAACAATTTTGTTTTCTCTTTGCGCCAGAAAAAAAATGCATTGAAAACTTGATTATTCCTTCTGCCTGATGTGCTCTGGTGGCCACTTTCCCTGAAATCCCACGATGACCAAACCTCTCCAAACATCTTGTGAGGGATGTGATTGACTCTGCCATTGGGGCTAATGTTCTCCCTGGGAGAAAACATTGGAATTGTTGGTTACAGCACCGGGATGGGAGCTGTATGGAGAGTGTTCCAGCGATCTCTGTAACAGAACATAAATGAGGGGGCAAAGCTGCGCAGAAGCATGCTGTTTTCACTTCAGCTGAGACTTCACAGGGCCTGTGTGCCCTAACCTGCATGAGCTGGATTTCTTAGTATTGTGCTTTCATAGAAAGAAAAGAAACACACATAGTAAACTAATAATGCGTCACACTATTTAGATTTACTCTGAAGGAATATTAGAAATCACATCACATTCATGTGAGAGTGGTATCGCTGAACTTATAAGGAAATGTAATCAGATTTTAGTTAAATATAATTAACTGACATCTGGCAGCATTCACTGTCTCCAGTAATCTGAAAAAACAGCTTTAGTAAGTGTATTGATGAGCTACCAGTGAAACTATTTTCTCATGTAGCGTGGGAGGACCGATGTCGGTCTAGCCGAAGGTGCGAAGGGATGCTGTGGAGGGATGCTGCGGAGGGATGCTGGGGAGGGATGCTGTGGAGGGATGCTGCAGAGGGATGCTGCGGAGGGATGCTGCGGAGGGATGCTGCGGAGGGATGCTGGGGACGTCTGCCCGGCCCCGGGCTGCCTCGCAGGGCTGAGGCAGAAGGGCAGCCCAGGGGCTCGCTCAGGGCTGGCGCCTCGCTTGAAAGCAAACGCAGAGCCACCTCCTGCCACCCAGCTCCTGTCCTACCTCTGAAAGCAAAACTTAGCCTGTGATTTATCAGCTCTTGTCTCTGTCAACATCCCTCATCAAGAAAGTAAACATGAGTGAAGCAAGTGAAAGTGCCCCGTCTGAGCATCCCTGCATTTGTTTTCTAACAAAGGAATAACCCTGGATGCTGGGAATCCGTAGCAATGCGGTTCTTTGATCCCTTTGCAGAGAAAACTCTATTTCAACCCAATATGCACACAAGAAGTCTGTATTTTTAATGGCTTTAGTTTTATATAGGTTATATTTTATAACTTATAGCTGATTTAACTCAAAGTGTAGGAGGATTTTAAGAAAGAAACGAGTGTTATATCGACATGTTCCTCAACTTGTTTTTTAAACTGTTTACCATTTTCTGTTAAGCTCAGGAAGGGTTCTTCACCTTTTGTTTCTGCTTCTAAGTTTGCTCTGTGTTTGCATTCAAACTGGGCACCAGAACATTAAATCAGTGAGCGTTTTTACACTGGTTTGTTGGATTGTTTTCTACAACTCTTATTTTTATCTTCTAGGAGGAAATGTTTTCACATGACGAACTGTGGCCAGAGTCTTGCCCCCAGTGAACAACCCCAACAGAGCTACTGATGCAACTGGGCTCCCAAAATGCACAGGAAGGGAACAAGAAGCTGAGAGGTTGTGGTGCGAAACTGCAGGTCCATTGGGGCTGGTATTCCTTGCAGTGGCAGGAATGAGTAAAACCTTGACAGAGGAATGAATGCTGACTTCTTAATGAAAGAAAGGTGCAGTGGAGGGGCTGTACCTGTGTGTAACAGCCCACACCAGCTGGTGCTCTGGTGCCACCAGTGGAAGGCTTTGTCTCACGTGCTTTGGGAGCTGCCAGTTGTTAGATTTTACATACGTTGCCTCTCCAGCCCTGATCATCCTTTTTCATTCTCTTACCTTGGCAGCCCTAACATACAAGATGTCCAGGAACATGCCCTTACAGACAATGAGTGGTCTCGCACTGCCAATGTGTCGCTGCATTCACTGGGAATTGTCTGGGCCCTTGCCACAAGGACCCTCTGTTAAAGGGTAGTTTAGAGTTATCTTCTCTTTCAGGGGTCTTTCCTCTTTCTTTCCTCTCTCCATGATTCTCATCATAAATACCTATTTGTTTTCCTTTCATTTCTTTCTGTATTGTTGTTGAAACATCATTCCTTGATGTAGAAATTGTCAAGGCTTTTTTCAAGGTAACTCATTTTATTGCGCCAGCTTTATAGATTCTGACTTTCTATGTAAAATTTTGTTCTGGTTTTACTATAAACTAAATTGTCCTGGTGTCCCGAAAATCTCTGATTGTGAGCCAGAACTGTGACCATGCTATAATGTATTTCAAACTTAGAAAGTCTGTTGCCTAAGTGAGATCAAAGAATCGCTTAGGTTGGAAAAGACCTTGAAGATCATCAAGTCCAACCATTAATCTAACACTGCCAAGCCCAGCACTAAACCATGTCCTAAGCACCACATCTACCCATCTTTTAAATACCTCCAGGGATGGTGAATCAACCACTTCTCCAGGCAGCCTGTTCCAATGTTTAATAACCCTTTCAGTGAAGAAATTTTTCCTAATAGCCAATCTAAACCTCCCTTGGTGCAACTTGAGGCCATTTCCTCTTGTCCTGTTGCTTGTTACTTGGCAGAAGTGACCAACCCCCACTGTGCTACAACCTCCTTTCAGGTAGCTGTAGAGAACAACTGAGGTGCCTGGAGAGCAACTGGTCTTACTATTAAAGACTGAGGCAAAGAAGGCATTAAGTACCTCAGCCTTTTCCTTATTCATTCTCACTGTTTCCCCCTGCATCCAATAATGGATGGAGATTCTCCTTAGTCCTCCTTTTGTTGTGAATGTATTTATAGAAATATTTTTTTATTGTCTTTTACGGCAGTAGCCAGATTAATTTCCAGTTGGGCTTTGGTCCTTACAATTTTCTACCTGCAAAACCTTATGACATCCTTGCAATCCTCCTGAGTTGCCTGCCCCTTCTTCCAAAGGTCATAAACTCTTCTTTTTTTCCTGAGTTCCAGCCAAAGGTCTCTGTTCAGCCAGGCCAGTCTTCTTACCCACCGGCTTGTCTTTTGGCACATGAGGAAGGCCAGGTCTTGCGCCTTTATTTCCTTCTTGAAGAATGTCCAGCCTTCCTGGACTCCTTTGCCCTTTGCCTCCCAAGGGACTCTGTCAACCAGGCTCCTAAACAGGACAAAGTCTGCCCTCCAGAAGTCCAAGGTGGCAGTTCTGCTGATCCCGCTCCTTGCTTCTCCAAGAATGGAAAACTCTATCATTTTGTGATTGCTGTGCGCAAGACACATCCACCACAAGTCCTTCTCTGTTTGCAAACAACAGGTCCAGCAGGGTGCCTTCCCTAGTTAGCTCCCTCACCAGCTGTGTCATGGAGATGTCCATCTGGTTTGAAATCTAGGCCAACTCATGTATTAGTAGCAGCCTGCTGGTTCTGCTTGCTGTTGTTATTGAACACACGCTGATTGTGTACACTAGTATGTATTATTTCCCTTCCCCTCCACTCCAGGCCGAGAAAGAATAGCTTAATTTAGTGGATAAAGGCTCTTGAGTACACTCAAGTACTTCAAGTTCCTAAGTGTCTACAGCTTCAGATAATAGTGAAACACCTTCTTTGGTCATATTGCAGAGAATTTCCCTAAATGTCCCTACATCTCTGATGCTCAAGACCAGCATTAGTTTCAAGAACAAGTCCATGTTTACTAAGGCAAATTCTGTTGGTCGAACTACTGTGTAGAACCTCTAGTACCCTATAGACCTGAAAAAGCAGTAGACATCCATGTGAAGAATGGGTTCTACTCCGAATCCATTGCCGATGTGATTGTCAATAACTTGTGTTCACGAGCACGTTTTTACACATGTACATAATCTGGCGTGTTAATTTTTTTGTTTCTCTCTTGGGGAGGCGATACAGGATGCATTTATCTGCAGATGAAATAGCATGAAACGTCATGACTTCCCTCTCTATCCATGTTCTTTTACATCAAGTTCTTAATTGTCCTGTCTGTGAAAACATACTCTGTGGTCACCCTGTCCAGATGCCATCTCCTGGTTAAGGGCTAGCCAGCAAACAGCTGGTTTGGTTTGGTTTTTTTATTTTTTTTTTTTTCTGTCGTTCCACCTGCTTGGTAATGTGCATGACCTGCTGAAGAGTTACTAGCCAGGCTGAGTGTCACAGTGTGGTTCTATACCAAGTGCTGAATTTTACAGTAATCAAGAAAGAGGGATGTGTTTGGCTTTATCTCAGAGGCAGCCACTTCTTGTAAATCACCAAAGAGGGACTGCAGCAAGTCAGGGGAAAAAAAGGCACAATTAAGATGTGATGCCCTCAAAATTCAAGGAGCTTTCGTCAGTCAGTAAAATCTTAAATGGGAGTAAGGATGCTGAAAGAGGTTCTTTGTTGCTGCAATATTAATTTTTCTGCCTGTGACATCACTAGCCAGCATGATTTTTTGAACTGTCTTGTTGGCCCTGAAGCCCAGGAACTTAATAACTCAACGATCTCCACAACAAACTGTAAAGACTCAAAATCCACTAGAAATCATCAGGTTAGCAGTGTGAAAACATAGGTCAAGATCCAATATGGGTAGAAAGCTGTTTCTGCTAAGGATATGACATAAATCAACTACTTTGTTCAATTCATACTCTCCATATGGATCTTACTTCTTTTTCCTGCTAGGGCTTTTGTCTGATTTTCACTTGCATGCCAGAAAGCAAACATTGGCAAGTTCAGGCCTTCACATCATCAGCTGTTTGGGATCTGTGTCTCTGTAAAGTACTCTCTACACTGAGGTCTATATACAAATAGAAATGACTTAGCCACCACCTATTGAGTATTAATATGCAGGATGAATGACAGCTTTACGCTACTTTCTAGTTTTGCCAGTTGGCTGTTGAAACTAGAGGATTTATTGATTCCTCTTTATGCAGAGCCGTTTATTTATGATGCTTGATGATAAATAAGAAATTGATGTCTTACTTGGCAGAGCTTGTTTTGTTCTTCTCTTGTTTTTAGGTTTTAAACACGGGTATGTGGAACCGCAACACGTTTTCTCTGGAGGCGAGGGTGGGAAGAAGGGAGAAAAGGGGCCACACACCTGTCTGACCATCTCTCGTGCTAAATTGTATTGGGCTGGATTTTCTCTTGGGCTCAAAGGCTATTGACACAGGATTACAAAATGATCCCAAGGGGAGATGCTAAAGTTTGCTGTTTTTCAGGCTGCTCTGGCATTTACTGAGATGAGCAATGCTTGGGTGGGAGTGAGTCAGCTGGAGAAATGGAGGTATGAGTTGCCTTTTCCCTGACATACGCTGGCTCAGACACACCTGGCACCGACTTTTATGCTAAATTATAGCACCTTGCAGCTGCTAATATTTCTCCTTCTTGGAAAGGATTCAGACTTACTCATTTAGAGTCAGACTTAGTTTTTCTAGGAGGAGGGAAAGGAGAGCCGATGAACTGGTTACAGGCCAGCATCATTAACAGATGAGCCCTGGAGTTCGTCACTGCAGCCATATATGAAGGAAAGAGGAAGGGCTGTTTGACAAATGCCATGAGAAATAAATTAGTGTTTGCTTTCTCAGTAAATTACATTTAAAAGGCATTTGATTTACAGTACTAAACACATTTTAGTGAAGCAGTTATTCTTGTGGAGAATACACAACTCCACTGCAACTAAAATTCATGCTGTGAAAATGGGGGCTGGAGACCCTCCGTCCCACCTGGCTCTCCTTTTGGGGTTTAGGTTTAGGTGTTTCTTTGTGATCGCTCCTCAATTAAGTAGCTGCAAAAAGATAGTGGTGTTCTCCTGGGAAGGCCTGGGAGTTCACAGCTAGGTCTGCTGTGAGATGAGCTGAACAGCGCTTTTCAAACTTTTTTCCATTCAGTTTGAAAGCTGAAAATGCAGTTCTTCTGGAAAGCTCTCTTTTTTGGTGTGTTGGGTGCCATGCGTGGATCTGACCCATCCCTGCTGCCATTTGCTGTGGAGCCAGAGATGTCCCAGCCAGCTCCATCCTGCCCACTGAGACCCTCATCCAGACACCGGCAGGTATGGATACATTCAGAGGGGCAATTCTCTGGTAGGAGAGAATTTTCCTTTTCTGCTGCCAGAGAAGAACAGAATATTGAAGACAGTCAAAACCGAGACATAATTTTTGTGGTTTTCATGTGCCTTTACTGGCAGCAAAGCAGCTCATGAGAGCTTGCCTCTGGCTCAGTATTCACCTGGATAGCTTTGTGTGCCTGGGGAGGTTTGCACCTGCGGTGGGGTACTAGACAGACCTGAGGGGAGAAGAAAAAAAAAGATCAATCTGAACCTGAGAAGAAGAACAAAAGAGAGGAGATCTTTTACATCCTAGAAGTATCACATCTGTAGGAATAAAACCTACTAGCCCTCTTTCTGTGACTTTTGGAAAGGCTCAAGTTGACCGTTTTTTTCTCTTGCTACATCAAAAAAGATCGATCTCAGCAACCTGGTTTATTCTCTCTCTCCTTTTTTCATCTTTGTATCCCCAAAAGAAAATTGACATGTTTACTGTGGTATACTCAGTGACACGAATACTATACCTAGCATGTTGCACCCCAGCCATTCATTCTCCGTGAGAGAAGTCTTAGATCCTTTGATGCAGCATGGCTTTCAAGTACCATTTGCAATTGTTGATCATCGCATTTTTGGGAGATAAATTTTTTTTCAGGAAGTGTAAAGGATGCTCTCAGCTTGATTGTGATATCAGCTAAATTTAAAAATATACATTCTTACTGAATGAAAAGTTAGTTTACTTTTTGCCTCATTTTCTATGTTCATAGAATCATAGAATGGTTTAGGTCGGAAAGGACCTTGAAGATCACTGAGTTCCAACCCCCCTGCCATAGGCAGGGACACCTCCCACTAGACCAGGTTGCCCAAGGCCACGTCCAGCCTGGCCTTGAACACCTCCGGGGATGGGGCCTCAACAACCTCTCGGGGCAACCTGTTCCAGTGCCTTACCATGTCGACTGATTTATACCCAGTTCAAGAGAAACACGAAGAACTCCACAAAATAAGTTTTCTATAAATTTCATTAAAATAAGCTGCTGGGAAGAGGGAAGAAACCCTAGAAGTAACACAGCTGAGGCAAAGGCATCAGTTGGAGCTACTTCCCTTTCACACCAGTATAGGGAAATACCTCAAAGAAATTTCTAGGAAACAAGACTGATTTCCTTATTCTTAATATCTGTGGAACAATTTGTTTCCAAGAGCGTGTGTATCATTAACTAAATCCTTAAAAAGAAAAAGGCACAGTCTGTGTCCAGTCCTGAGTGTGACCGAATTGCAGAGACAGCGTGAAAGTGCGTGAGGATGGGAAGGGTACCTGGCTGCTGGACAGTATGGATTTACACTGGAGGAGAGGTTTAAAAAGGATGATGATGCAGATGAGCTATAACTGGCCTTGAATATCAGCCTGTAATGCGGAAATCTTAGAAACTCAGCATCTGATGGGATAGCCTGAGGCTCAGTCTAGCCTGGGATGTGGATCTCGCCGCATGAAATGCACCGTTCGTGCCTGTATCTTGGCACATGTACGGGAGCGAGTGCAGCCGGGCAGGGACACGCATGTGCTCTGTAACACTGAGTACGAGAAGGGGAATAACTTACATGAGCAGAAGCACCATCACGTCACACAGATGTAACTCTGTCCCTGTTTGATATATGCTGGCGCCTCTGAAATGCAAGAGGATTTTCAGATGAGATAAGGACAAGAGAACAAGAGTAATTCTGCTTTGATTAGTGCTTGGCTAAACCTAATGAAGTGCAAAAGTGTGTTGAAGTGCCCAAGTGCTCTTTGTTCATTTAGGTGTCTTGCCTTTATTTACTGAGTGAGAGAGTAGTTTTGTTCAGGGTCATTTTCAGCAGTGTTGACAGGAAGACATCACAAACTACACTCTAACTATCATCACTAACTATCTATCATGGCTAAAAATCTAGCTAATTATCTAGGTCTGAAACTAACTAAACCTCTGCCTTTTCAGGTCCTGACCCAGTTGTCTATTGGTGGTTTGTTGGTTTTTTTTTTCCTTCCCTGGTGCTCATATCTGTTTTCTGTCACTTCAGTCCTGGATATTGTCTGCTTTCCCCTACAGATCTTGGGTGACGCCCTAAATCTGGTCTTTCCTGGAGGTGCCCTTCCCCATCCACCTCTGCCCTGCCTGGTGAGCCTGGTTTGAGTCTGAAGTGCGTAAGAGTCACAGGCCAATTGCAAATCACAACGCTGCCTTAACACGTCCAGAGATGAGAGAAAATTTTTCAGGACCATTTCCCCAGTACCCAGTAGAAGGTTGGTCACCGTGACAAACAAAGCCTGCACTGGGGCTTGAAATTCTAACCTCACATCCCTCCTGTGCATTTATTCTCACCCATGAAGGAAGGCAGTAATGAAATTGGCACAGCTGTGGTGTTAGTGCTGCTGTCCGTAAGTCTGCTCTCAGGAGGAACTCAGGGAACCCACGTTGGCCACCCCATCCCTCCACCTCCTAAGCCAGCGGACCCCAGGGAGCCAGCGCCTGGCTACTACCCAGGGATGCACACCAGGGGTGCGGCTCCTGACGGCTACCCAAAAAGTAGGGCCCAGCACCCTGGGGACAGTTGTGAGCATCAGTTTCTTACTGAAACAGCAGTGTCGCAGACTGTGGGATCAAGCTCGGTTGATCAGAGCTTGTTGCTGTCAGAGTGAAGCTGCACAGTCCCAAACTCCTGCCACAGCCACCACCAAGGGATCTGCACTTCAGTGGTGGGTGAAGTGACTGATGTGCAATGTAACATATGTATCGTGTTCGTAGGGCACCTGAGAGGCAGTGCAGCTTAAGGGATTTCAGGCTGAAGAGTAGTTCTGCAATGTCAGTTCTAAAGCCGAGCTTCCCATCTTTATTAGATATTCACTTCCTTATTAAAAAAGGAAGACAGTCAGCTCTTAATCGTTTTTATTTTCTGGCCGTTGCTTTTACTTTCTTTGTGTAATGTGAAGAAAAGGATGAGAAATCCCTTTGAGGAGAGAACAGACAACATTTGAAAACAAAAATTCCAGCTTGAAAGCAAGCTACCAGGGAAGCGATTGTCCTAAATATTAGTGCCAGACAACAGAAGATATTTTAAACTGAAAGTTATTAAAAATGTGTGCTTTTCTCTTCCAAAGTTAAGGTGTGATGCTGCCTATCTCCGAAAATATAAGACAAAATTTAACTTCAAGGCAAACAGACAGCAAAATCCACCTGCTGAGAAGCAAATGGCAATTGGTTTAGGAAATCCAAAGAGGTATCACACATCTGTTTTGAAATGTTTCTACTGTTTTCAATTGCAAGTCTTTCAAAGAAGATGAGTTCTCTGTGTGGGAAATGTCAGGGATAGCACCGGACTTTTCTTGCAGGGCACTGTGTAAGAGAGTGGAGGTGTATGGAAGATTGTGTACAATCACCACAAGAACTGTTGTTTGGTTTTGGTATGCCTCCAGCAATTCCTGTATTGGTAAATCATGTGCCAGAGAATTTGTCTGTAGGCCAGAGGAAGATGACAACTTCCTTACCTAAATGTGGGGTTTATTTGAGAAAATTCATAAATATTTACGATTTTTAAAAATTGCAGAGAAGGGAGTTTCCCTGAATATTTAAACATAGATGACACTGGAAAAAAAATATAAAACACACATAAATACAAAAGAAAAAGCCAACACTAAACTTTAATTTCTAAATAGTGAAACACTTTGATACACTTGGAGTTTTTGGCTTATCACAAAACAATTGTGACCTGTCTTTTCTCTTGAAAGCCTTGTGAAGAACTTCAAGGTATTACTCAAAGTGCTGGAAGACCAGAGGGGGTAATTCTTGCTTCCATGTTGGAGAGGTCTCTTTCCAGCATTGGAAAGCAAGGGATCATTGCAGCAGACTAATATTTTCACAGTGATAGAAGTTTTACAGAGAATGGAAAAATAGAAGAAAGTAGAGAGAGAAAAAGAAGAGTTCATAGGAGGGCATGCTAGAAGGAATGAAATGAAACAACCGATGGAGAATGCTGCCCAACATTACCCATCCCTACCCATCTTTACCCTATACCGGTATGGGCTTCTTGTTTCAACATGCACTTCTCTCACACACATTTCCTAGTTACAAACCTCCTTACAACCTTTTCAGCAGCCCAAACTTGAAGCTTGTCTCTACTTTTGCCTACCACTTGGATAAATGATCTCATCTGCTGGTTATGTTACCAAACTTCATGATGTTACCAAATATTTTCTTACTTTTTCCTTTTATTTCTTTACCCTCAAGCTCATCATATTTTAAGCACATGGCAGTGGTAGTTAAATGGAGAAGACCTCAGCTGCAGACTTGAAGACGAAATTGCAAGCATCTATGGTTTATTGTTCAATGAACAGGCAAAGAGGCAGAGAAGTACCAGGAGTTAATATTGTTTAATTTCCTGTTGTGCGTGACTGCTGAGGGTGAGAAGAACATTGTTTACAATAAAGATACCATTATAAACTACATTACAAGGTCATAGTATATTTGCAATAATGAATTTCATGTTAATGCTATATTACACTGATGTATAAGCTGTATTACGCTGATCCAGCAGCAGTGTCATCCAACATCATCCCAACATTTTACTTACGTAGTCTGATAAGATTTGAGCCCCAAACTTCCATTGTTCTAAATATAATTGACATCATCTGTTTGACAGGTTCGTGTTGTGCTGTGCTTCAAAGATGCTGTGATCTAGATGCAGCTGCTTAGTTAATAGGACACCAGCTGTGTTTTTCTCCTTCTATCAGCAACACATGAGCACCCCAGCATGCAGAACACTTGGATGAGAGGTACCAAGCAGATGAACATGACTCAGGTAATAAAGGACTTTGCAGAGTGCACTTCCTGTTAAGACACCAACTGAAATGGTAAAACTCTGCGCAAATTAAACAGGTCTAAATTAGATCTTCAGAGGTGCTTTTTTAGGATTCTTTCTGCTACGTGTGAGATTCTTTTCGTATTGAAAGAAAAAAAAAAGCCCATTTGAACCTGAATAAGCAAACAAACAAATAAAAGCATATTCACTGATTTATTATTTTATTTTGGACTACCGTTCTTGGCAGCTGTGGGTAAGCCCAGTAGTGGTCGCAGTTAATTAGGATTGCTACTGGAGCACATGGTCGAAAACCTCCAGGATGCAAACCATTGTGAAGGCAATTGGGAGATTTACCTCTAAGGGAACTTCTGATCCAAACTAAGAGTCTTCTAGTGACTCCCTTTGTTTTTTGAAGTGCCTGAGTTAACATCTGTATTTGAGTTAAGTACCTGTGGTTTTCTCTTCTTACAGTGTAACTGAAATGTAACTGAAAATTCATTTACATTAGCTTTCATTTATATTTACTTTCTGTCTAAAGAGATCAAACACTTGTTTACCTATAGTGTTTTGAAGCCAAAGGAATAAGTGTGGTCTTGCCAGATTTATTAGTAGTTTAATTTTTTTTTTCTGCCTTTATGATGCTTTTTTTTCTTTGAAAACAATGTTATCAGCTGAGGGGAAATATAAGGTCACTCTTCCATGGTTATAGTTGGTAAATGTTGGTGTCTAGCCAAGTAAAAATGACTTCTACTTTTAACCGAGCTATTGTGGCCATACTTATGGTCACAGTATTAATGAAATGGAATTGGGGAATAACCTTAATGTCAAATATGCCAAACGTGCATGTCAAATATGTGCATCAATCCAATGTGGAGCAGTTTCAAAGCTCGCAGATCTCATGAATCTTTACTGGTGTCTGCATAGCATAGAGATTCATAGACCAGAGCCAACCTGAATTAAGAAATGTGCAACTACATTAACACGTTGGGTCTTCTGAAGTGAATCTTTTGGTTATTGCCACTTACTGCAGTCTGGTTCGCACCACAGAGCAATCTCAAAAAGGGCAAAATTGGTTTCTTTTGGATTTGTAGCACATCTGTGCTACCGGAGCTCATGTGATGTGCTTGAACTGCTCTGGGGCATTCAGTCCATTGGACCAGTCCAGAGGTAGTCCAAAGGAAGCTCTCATGCAATATAAACATCAAGTCCTCAGGAGCCCCTGTTATGTCATAGCGCTTAATAACGTAGACACAAAGTCAGCTCAGTGCATTATAGCTAGGCTGATTCCCAAGCCAAATAAGGCTGCTTGGTGCCACCTGTGAAGGAACAAAAATGGTTCGAAAAAAATGTAAATGCAAACAGCCTTCCCTCAGAGTAACTTGTTTTATTTTAATAAATTCTCTAGATGTCATGCCACAGGATATCAGATTAAGCCTACAGCTGAAAACCCCAATACTATAAGGCTGAGTATAGCAACTTCTGAGTATATATACAGTCTCCTGCAGGTGCATATTTAATCTCTGGTGCGGGAGATTTAAAATCCTCCTTGCCAGTCTGTTCCAGTGTTTTGTCAAGTTGAATATTATGCTTCAAAATAGCTCACTTAAAGCATCTCTGATGCAAATAAGGGTAATTTTTGTCATGTTCAGCACCCTCTGATGCTAGTCTCCCATAGACTGTGATCAGATCCTTATAGATAGGAAGATAATTATCTTGTCATCTTTCAGTCTAACTTTTTCTACATCAAATCTCAAATCATTCAACCTTATAGGTCCCTGGATTTTAGGCTCTTGTCATTGCTAACAATCTACTTCAGGTTCTTAGCTTGTCTTAATCGTTCTTTAAATTCAGCATTCAGATGCAGACACAGTGTTTTAGCTGAGGCATTCCAAATGTCGTTGAGATACCAAACATTACTCACTAGGGAAGATGTTTTTCAATGGTTTCTGTATTATATTATGTTGTTTCTTCTAGAATGTATTTCCTTGGCTGGCTAATGAGGATGTCATTCCAGACAGTGTCAAAAACCCTTCTGAACTTCATATGTAGCTCTTGTTGTTTCTCGTCATTGACTTTTACCAAAAACATTTTGGGTCCCATTTTGTTAGCTGGCTAGATCTATAATTTCCAGCACCGCCCTCTTCCCTTCTGGTAAAAGATAGGCATTGCATATAGTTTTACCTGTTCCTCATGGACCTTCTTACAGCAGAAATTCTTGAAGATAATCAACAAAGGTCAAAACAGAGAGGAAGCAGTAAAAAAGCTGTCTTTTAAAAGTGCTGAACTGTTGCAAAGTGAACAGCCACAGTTCTTTATAGACATATCTTTATAACTGCATTTGATTAAACATGTCACTCATAGTTGTAAATTCTGCTGCTTTGGTATTCATTCATAAAACTGTGGAGTCTGTTACTCTCATCCCAGTGAAAGTCAGACAACACTGCCATGCAAAAAATCCTGGTCCCGTCGACATCTGTGAGGATTCTGCTACATATGTGAGTGCTTTATCACCTCTGTTTATTGCAGATACATCCAGCATCTACATTTCTTCTGTGCCTAAAGCTCCATATATTTCGCTTTGACAATGCTTGGTCTGAAGTCAGCTTAGCCTGCTTTCCAGAGATGCTAATCGGTGGGGCACTTTTCTCTCAAGGATGGGAATTTGAAGGGGAAGTCTTAATTTAGCTTGGTCCAGCAAACTGGCTTCGAAGTTTTTCGACCCTCAGCATGCTGCACACAGAGATTCGTGCTGCACTAGGGTAAGAATACACATTCATCTCCTACTGAGAGAGTTTTTTATTTAAATTGCTGTGTTTATGTCATCACAGAGGCAAGTGCCAGGTGTAGATAGCCAAGCTGACTTTGAACAACCAGCTCTAGAACAGAAGGTACCGTAGGTATATCCATGGCATGTCATCCATGTTAGCGTACATGCAATTCTGCATTAAGTACTTACCTGAAACTACTGTATCTGAATGGCGTTTGCCAACAGTTTGGCTATTTTAGAACTATATCCTAATATGACTTGACTCCACACAGAGTATGAAGTTGCTTAGATTAAATGGAAATGTTAAATGGTAGCTGTATGAATTTCCCTGTGCAATCTTGAGAGTCAGACATTTTGGGTATCTACTTCTGAGTTTAAATTTCACTTGATTTTTGTATCTGAATATGTCACTTCTGAGAATCAGAGGTAGAGCGCTCTGGAGTCATATACACTCAGACTCTAAAAGGAAGCCATTTTCAGAGCCGTGCCTATAGCACAACCTTAATGCCTGCCTCCCAAGTGTACTCCGATGATAAATTTGTAGTTGCCAAAGACTCAGAATTGAAAAGCGCTTCACAAGTACGAGGCATTGGTGATAAAAATTACCAACTCCTCCATTACTCTTCTATTTACTTTGACTGAAACAGGTGCACCTGATCATATGGATTTATTTTTAATCTTTCCTGGCTGAAACAGATGGAATCTCTGTGGAGCACCATCACTGTTTAAGAGACGCCTTCCCCCAGCTTTGATTACTTTGAAAAGCTAAACTTCTGAAGGGGGAACCCAAAACCTAATTCAAAGCCTAGGTACTTATGGGGCTCTTTAGTTCTTCCTCGCTAGCTTGACAGAGTCTTCAAGCTGCTAATACTTCAATATTTTGCAAATTAGGCCCTGAGTATCTTGTTTTCCACAGGAAAACATTCAATTTTAATTATTCAGCTGAACACGAAAGCGTGTCTAGCTCTAAGCAACCAGACAGTCTGCAGCTCTGATTAGGCACCCAAGCATAAGCATTTTGCAGCTTTGATTACTCATCTAGTTAGGAAGAGTTTCTAGTTCTACTACAGAAAGATGATATTTTGCAGTAAAATTACAGCAAAACTTTGATTGGAAAATGACAGAGATGAAGGTTTATTTCCTCTTCTCAAGAGACCTGATGTGCTCTGACACATTTAATGCTACATCATGGATAATTAAACATATTGGCTCTATAGTAGAGAAAGCTACAGTAGTTTTTACTCTAGGAGATTCATCTGTTGAGGTTGAATTTGTTGTAGACAACCTCACCATAATTCTAAAAGTTCTAGAAATGACACCAGAAATTCTAGTTGGCATTCAGTGCTGCTGAGACCTGCCACCATTAAGGATCTTCAAAATTTCAGATTTAATTAAAGAGGTTTTTGTTTTGAACACAGGTTTGGACTCTGCCTATTGAACACAGGCTTCTTTCTACTTTTCTGTGGGAGGATCTGGGATCTGATCTGGTGGTTTGGGATCCCTTACATCACCTTGTGTTTCCCTTGCAAACAGTGTAAATGAGGCAGGTACGTTGCCTGCTTAGTATCAGTCACCTTTCTACAGTACCTTTCTCTTCTACCTACAGCAAAATACAATGTGCCTTCTTGCTCAGGGAGTTCAGTGTCCTCCCTTTAGTATCAGTGAGGCTGTCTTTTGAATCTTTTTTTTCATCCAAGGTGAGGCTACTAAGGGGATGACAAATTGAGGACACTGCAGGTCATAATTATATTGAATTAAATACCATGATATTATATGGTTAAAAAGCATTTTACTCTAGGATAAAAAGGGGATAAAGTAAAAGATGAAGAAAATTGTGATCATGAGAAAAGGAAAGGATGGGAAAGTAAACAAATAAATAACTGATAAACAGCTGCACATTGGGGATGAAATCTTGAGCCTGTTGACATTAGTTGTCAGAATACTACTTTAAACACTGCCTTCATTAAGAAAATGGTTGTTATGCCTCTCTAGTTACTATCACTCCTAGACAGCACTGTTGCAAGTAGGATAGTTCTATCTATTAAATCTTAAGATTTAGGTTTGACCTGAACTGTTCTTTCAAATTATTTAATGTTTCGCCTAGTCAAATCATTTTTTGTTTTCTATTGAGAGTTTTCTGCATCTAGAAGGAAGTGGGGCAACCTTGTTGAATGTTATCTTCAGCCTACCTAAATTACAGGTGAACAACTTCTCATCTGTACCCTTATTTCACTGACCTTGAAATCATAGCAGAGCTTTCTGAACACATGTGGAGAGAGGTGATGAGAACTTCAGGGAGGACTTTCACTTCCAGCCACAGAAATGGATGGAAAGTCTGCCCTTAGTACCAAACAAAGAGGCTAGATAAAGACACAAAAGCGTACATTAATTGCTTGAAAAATTAGTTTCAAACTTTAAACAATCTTCGGTTTGCTCCGAATCTTCAGTTATGATATGAATTTAGGAAAGACTTTCTTTTCCTAGGTAACTGGCCCCAGAGTTTTGAGCATGAGTATCAACCCCTCATTGAGAAAATGCATGAAACACTCCACTGAAGAAACATAATCAATTATTGTTGGCAATGGTTTAATGAGATTTATGACTCCTTTGAACACGTCATAGGGTATGCCTTTGACATCCATGGAATCAAGATCACATTGTCACAATCTTTTATGATAAACTTTCTTTGCTCTTGAGTCAGTGTTAGTTGCAGTTGTCAAACGAAGCATCTTCCCAGATTTGGAAAATTGATCTGATTTACAAAGAGATAAAATCAGCCTAGAGCCCCTTCAGCAAGACCACACATTATTAGTATCTCATGGAAGTGAGGTGTCATTCAAAGTGGATAGTTTGGCTCTCCATAATAAGATGTTTCCTCTTGTTTCTTATGTACTTAGAGGGTTATCAAATTAATTGACAATGCTGACATTCAACAGTATTAGCTTTGGCATCTTAATTCTCGCCCAGTGAAAAGAAGGGTAGGTGTTTGCACTTTGAAGCTACTCGTTCTTTCTGTCTGAAAAATCAGATAAACACTGATGCCTTTATAATTAAGGAACGTGTTCCTCAAAGCTAGAGAAGTCAAGGCTTATTTTTTCCTCTATAAAGCCTCATGTGTCAGGGAGAATTTGAGATGTGTCTGGGACTCCTTGTTAGCTCTCCAACAGAAATCCTTTGCAATTTCCAAAAGTCAGTCCTTCTTCATGAAGTTCTGTTGGGCCTGCTTGGACTTGTCAGCTTCTCCACCCTGGCATACAGGAGGGAAACGTGCAGGTCCACATGCCAGGCCCCTAGTCCAGCAGAAATATGGAAGTGAGTCACAGGATGTCCCATGAGTTTCCATCAGGAGTAAGGTCCACACCATTAGACTATGCCTTCTTTGGTAGCACAGCTTCTCCGAGAACCTCCTTGCTGGAAGGCAAGCCTCATAGCCAGATGGCGCTCAGTGTCTCTGCTACATGGCTCCACGGACTGGAACAAGCTCATCAGCTGTAGATGACTGTAAATCACTACAGCTAAGAAAAGTTCAAGTACCTTGAGGGGGGGTAATAGGCAAGAAAGATGAACTGAATGAATTTCATGCGTAATATGTAAGACTTGATATATCTTTATTGCATCCTCAAGGGCTTGCACTACCAGAAGGTGACAGTTTCAAATGAGTGACATGCTTTTCTTATTTGTCACCCTTCTTCTTCATTCTATTTAAAAGCAAAATACTTACTTAGCAAAGCTCTAACACTAACTTACAGCACTGAGCAACTCACAAGTTTTTACCCAAAACAGGTTTCAATGATCACTGAAGTCACCACATAGAATCAAATCTAAAATAAAACACCTTTTATTCAATGTGACTGTGAGGTGTAATCAGCATATGAAGTGTAGTGTGAAGCATTGAGTATCCCTTTCCTCAGTATTGTCACAAAACACGGAACTACTGCGAATACTCGATGGCTTTCCCCACTCATGTAGTCTTTTCTTTATTTGATTACTCACTGGGAGCTATTCTCTAGTAGTGAGTAATGCTTTTAGGTCCTGAGGTTAAAACAACTGTGTCTAACGCTCACTCCTTAGCTGCATCTGTTTAGTTGTCTGGGAGAATTCACCACTGCACTGCACTTGAAGGCAAGTACAGGATCTGTCATTGCAGATGGTAATAACTCTAAATTTTCAATTTATTTTGATATTCTACATTTTTGAGATGCTAAAATGTGTTACTTAAAGAAAGCACTTTCTGAACTATCCAGATGTTTTGCTCAGAGCACATATGCTCTTTGCGTGTTGTGAAAGAGCCTGCAAAAGAAACAGCCAGTGTGTAATCACGGATGGTCCTTGACCAGACCTCACGCTGAGCTATTAAAGAAGCAGTGAAAGCTGAAGGGAGGGAAAAGGAGCTGGAAGTGGTGTATGTTGTAATGGACTCTGGTATCTTTAAGGCCTTGGGGACCTAGGCCCAGAGACTCTTGTTTGCAAGTTCTGAACCACGTTCTTGATATAAAATTCAGATTTAAATGTATGTCTTATCAAGCTTTATCGTCTGATTTCATGTAGCATTAATAAAGGAGGCATAGTGTTGTGCAATCTTGTTGTTTCCCTTGCTCCAACCCTTTGCTTTTCTGAAACTACTCAGCCTGAAAGGAAAGGCTATGCTACACAAACCTTTCCCTGCTTTCTTTCATTTCTACTACCAGCTGGATCAACTGTAGGAATAGTTGCTCTGTGCATAAGTAATTAATACTGTATCTTTCAACCAAGTTCTGAAACTCATAAAATCTCAAACCAGTTTTTGATCTGTTTCTATTTATTGATGGAATTGGTGGTAACAGATGTAGAAGCAGAAGGTGTTTTTGCCTTGCCCTTCCATTCCTCATCTGTGAAACATGCCTCTAATATTCAATTAATTTGAATTAATTTTCAATTAATTTCATTAAATGAGGGACTACGAAAAATGACATTCCAAAGATTGTAGCAATGATGGATTAGATTGGTACAGCTCCTAGTCATGCTGGCAGGGAATGATTCATGTGACATTCTCTCTTCATGTCACAAAAATTAAGTTTTAAATCCCTTGGTCATTCTGTTAAAGGCGACACAGTAACACACCACTTTGACCTTTACAGTGGTTTATAATTTAATTAGAGAGAAAATTCCCTCTTCTCCCCTACAATACTTGTTTCTTTTCTACAGACTTGCTACCTGGGGAAAATAAGCAGTAGGAATAACTGTACTGATGTTCAGCACTTTTATTACTCCTTTCCCAAGGGAGCTTTGCAAATTTTAAGTACTCAGACCTTGTAAAGATACTGTCCCAAAGCACCCGTTGATTAGCCATACGCTTAGCAATTCATACCTTAGCCTGTTCCAGCCACATTACTGGGGAAACAACAAATAAACAACTCAAGAAAAGAAGTGAAATAAACCCCAGGCCATTAATAAATATACTACACATCCTCTTTAAGTATTGGAAACTTTCCTGGAAGTGAACGGACAAACTGGGAGAAATTTTCTGTTGGATATAATCCAAAGGCACTAAGAAGGCTGAAAACTTCAACTGGAATAAGAATTTGCATGCAAATCCAACTGCCGCATCCGATGTCAGGAAAATCCACTGAGATGTTGATTTCTTCAGTATCTTTGCACAGACAGGGCTCTCCACTTCCCCCACCCCTGGGGACCTGCGGCAGTGCCTCGGAGGCAGCCCCTGCAGCTTCACGAAGGAGTGATGTTCTGGAGAGCAGAAGGGACACATGGCTTGTAGGTTTTTTTATGTGCTCTAAGAGTTTCACTATTTCATCTTAGTGAACTAAGGAAACCAACCAACGTTAGAAATCAAATTCCAACTCCCTCCCAGCTCCAAACCATCAAATGGGATTTGCAGCTTGAACAGCACAGTTAGGGGGAAAATAAATAGCCTGGAGCAAAAGGGAAAGGATGCATTAGGCAGCATCATTTGGAGGGGAAAAGAAGAAATTCTTCTGACAACAGACTAAAGAAAAAAAGTCTTCACTTAGAAGTCTGGAGAGTGAATCTGTGCTGCAGAGCTCAGAGGTTACTTGTTCATTTCTCTTACGGATGTCAATGTGTGTGGATGAAACCCACAGTTAATAAACATAGATTTTAGTGGTTAGCCTTACAAGATACACATTATAAATTTGCATTTAGCTGCCGATGGCTGGTGGCAGCTCTCCTACATATGCAGTCTGTTCACTGGGGTTTACTGAGGGATATCACTTCAAAGAGTGTCTTTTGAGTACTGAAATAGAAGGAATTAAAAGAACTCATTTCCCATTTGAGATATTTTTCGATGCAGTCTTTTATTTCCCACTGTGCATCTAATACATTCATGTAGACTTGCTGCTCTGGCATAGTCTTAGCGATTAGATTTCTGAAATACTGACAGAAGTCCAGCTTTTTTGCTAAAACCATAATTGGAAAAATCTGACTTCTGACCGCTTTCATTAAGTAGGAAGAGAGAATTCATCCCAATGTCTTCTCTTATTGCGATAGTTGTCCCCAGAATGAGATTAGTGTTTAGGAAAAGTCTGCGATGTCTTGTTACTGGGGTAAGAGCAGAAAATAACCCCCTATTTCAGATTTAGTCTTACATCTTAACAAAAGATGAAGTTTTCTCTCTCTTGTCTATTGTTTGCAATAGGCATCTCACGAACGGTGCCATCATTTCTTGTAGCACCACAACTCCTATTCTATCCAGGTACACTGCAGCATACTCATGGCAACCGGCATGGGGGAGTGGGAGGAAGGAGGACACCACCTCTGTGTGGCCAGCAGGTCACGGGAGGTTATCCTTCACCTCTACTCTGCCCTGGTGAGGCTGCATCTGGAGTACTGTGTCCAGTTCTGGGCTCCCCAGTTCAAGAAGGACAGGGAACTGCTGGAGAGGGTCCAGCAAAGGGCTACTAAAATGATTAGGGGATTAGAGCATCTTTCTTATGAGGAAAGGCTGAGGAACTTGGGCCTTTTTAGTCTAGAGAAAAGAAGACTGAGGGGGCATCTTATCAATGCTTATAAATACTTAAAGGGAGGGCGCCAGGTAGATGGGAACAGTCTTTTTTCAGTAGTGCCCTGTGATAGGACAAGAGGTAATGGGCACAAACTTGAGCATAGGAAGTTCCATCTAAACATGAGGAGGAACTTCTTTCCTTTGAGGGTGGCAGAGCACTGGCACAGGCTGCCCAGAGAGGTTTTGGAGTCTCCCACTCTGGAGACACTCCAAACCCGCCTGGGCGCTGTCCTGTGCAACCTGCTGTAGGTGACCCTGCTCTGGCAGGGGGGTTGGACTAGACGATCTCCAGAGGTCCCTTCCAACCCTGACCATTCTGTGATTCTGTGATCTCTGCAAAGGCACTGTCTCGGCATAGGTGGTGGTGATGCCCCCCTGTGCGGTGACGGGTCTCAGGCAGAGGTCATGGTCTACAGAGCTGATGTGCACAGTCGGGGTGGAGTTGTGCTGTGGTTTCCTCAGCAAAAAAAACAGGACACCAGTGGTAGGCTGTTTGTGCCAGAGGCAGCAACGGGAGCTGTGAGCTTGACCTACGGGGTGCAAAGGGAAGGGGATTCCTCTCACTGAAATGGCAGTCTGGGGGATTCCTTACAAGCTGATTTCTTGCTATTATTATGTCCTGAATTTTGATAACTACCTCAGTCCACGGAGTTGTTGCTTATATATACTTTCTTATTTAAAAAGAATGTTCTAATTCATTAGCCAATATTGTTCTGCAAAGCTTTTAAGCACATAGAGGTCACCAAGCATACACTTCTGTTTGATGAATTTGATGATATGAAGAATTTTGATCGCACTTCAGCACAAACTTGGAATCTTTGAGAAAGGCACTTACAAAGCTGTAATTAGCTACTGGCATAATTAGATGGTATTTACCTATTCTATAGTGTTTTTTAACCATGTTCAGTTGGTCGTCTTTTTTTTGCATTGTACTGCTCGTTTCTCTTGTCCTTTTATTAGTTTCTGGTGAACAGCACAATCTGCAAATAATATAAAAAATTTATTCTGTAAAAATTTTAATCCATACTATAGTAAAGTTTGTTTTCTTCTTCTTGTTTATAATAGCAGACTGATATATTTCAGGGAGAAGTGATATCTTTTATTAGACCATCTACAATCATTCCAGAAAGCAAACTAGCTTGCTAGTACACTAGTCCAATTTCAGATCTGTGTGTGAAGGACCAAACTGGAGGCAGAGATCAGCTGCTGTGAGTTTAAATTCATTACGGAGGTTGGGTAGAAAGGTGAATTACTACCTTTGGAGAAGAATAGTCTATTGATAAGTAAAAGATAGTAAATTAATTTATTTCTCGTGAGGCAGGGTGGCTGTGCCTATGCTAATACTCAAACTAGACCACCATTTGATTGCCAGCTTCAGATCCAACAGGCACTGTATAGTCCCTGTCCATACCATATAAATTCTCTTAGCCTCACAAAGAAGGGTATATCACCAGGCTATGCTCACTCCTGCCCTTTGCCTGCAAGAGAATCAGTTGCCATGGGGCAGGACGTGCTCCAGAGACTCTACAACAGCTTAACAGTGTCAGTGGCTGCAGAACAGTGCCCATGCTGAGCTGCCGCTTGATTCACTACTATTCACTACATGCAATTATCACCTGCAGAACAGCTTTCCTTAGCACCAAAACATTTCATTTAAGAAGTCAAAATAATAAGTTGCCTATCGAACTTGTCTGACACTCCAGAATGTCGTATCACTGGGGAAATTAAACTGGAGTTTGTAATTTAGAAAAAGACAATCTTACGATCTGAGCTCCCTCCACGCTCCCTTATGTTTTTTAGTACATCAGACACAGCAGCCTCTTTCAAGCATCTTGTCTCATCCTATTTTAGTGTAACAGCAACAGCCTTTGAAGTTTCTTTGATGTGCAGCTTGACCTCTAAAAAATTAGACTAACTTGTTCTTGTTGCAATAGAGACATAGCCATCTGCCTCTTCCACATGTCCATTGTACGCTCTCCCAGTGTTGCTCGCTCTTTTAACTGTTGTTCTGCATAAACAAGGTAGGCTCCAGTATTACATTTTAAAAATTCGTGTTTACATTTTAAAGAGTCAATTTTGGAAGAGGCTTCCACACAACAGAGCCGTCTTTTCCTATTTCATTTCTAAACACGCATCTTATGTGCTGAATAACTCCGACCCTTTGTAATTTCTGCTCATTGTCCTCCTGAATGACAATGTCTGCCCGAACGCAGTACAGCCTGCCTTTCAAGAAACTATAAATCTTTCCATAAATGCCTTCTAAATGTGCTTTGCTGTATTTCAAATATAAATCAGTGGCCTATGAGACTTATCTGCTATCCTGAATTGCTGCCTGTAGTGCCTGCAGACACTGGGAGCTGTCTCATGTTATTATTTATTTTCTTTCATATAGTTATTTTCCAGAACTTGAAATAAAAACCTGTTTGTGGACAAAGAGATTTGTTTCATTGTTACATGACCTCTTTCTACTGTAGAGCTGGCAGGACACCTGCATCATTATGTTCTGAAATTGATATAAACTCAGGGTATGCCCATCATTAGACAGGGAGACCTCTCGCCTCACAAATGATCTTTGTTGGATGGATGCTGCTTATTTTAGACTCTATCTGGGTTTTGTACTTTTTTTTTTTATTGGAAGCTATGAGTCAAGTGAAGCTTTTGGGTGAAAATCTCTTATTATGATCTTATTTTCATGATTCCCTATTTGGATATATCCAAGCTATAGGATATAAATGGTTGTTAAATATGAGAAGGAGCATTCACCTACCCTACATTCAATAGAAACTTATGATATGAGATCAGTCTTATTTTCTGTTGTTTCTTACATTCTGTTTGCTCCATGCTTTGGCCTTGGCAGACTGAGAGCTTTTCTTCTCCGCCCATTTGGATCAGAAACATGTGCAGAGCCTAAATATCTCACAGTCTGATGGAATACCATGCACTTGAGGTACAGATCTGGCAGCACAGATGCAGCTTTGCTTTTGCTTAATTTTTCCCCACTGAAATCAAACTCTGAAAGAGACTCCAGACGCCAGCATAAACATGCTGTTCATTTTTACTGCGCTTTGGTCTCCTTCTAGTTCAGTACAACAGAAATTGGCTACTGATTGGGCTTCTTATTGCAATTTCAGATTTAATCCAATTTTGCTACGAATTATTAACTACTAACTTTGCTGGACGCCTACCTAGAAATTGCCTTCCTCTAATGAAAAAAGATTCCACATTATTTCACATCAGATCAATCAAAACACTTTAAATTTTGAATGTAGCTAGTTCATAAACTTCTAAATGAGCTACAAATCAAAAAGTTGTTTTTCTTGTCTTCTTTACACTTCATAACAGAATTTGACCAAACTCTTCCTTTATGACTTTAACCATTGACTTTATGATGTATAACTAATAATTCTCTGTTCATTTTGGTGTATATTTACCTGGCAAGTTATTAAATCCTTGTTAACAGCTATGATTATTAGAGAAACATGCCATAAACAAAAAGATTTTTGCTCTCTTTCCTCTTGTAGAGAAGAAATTGTTACTTTTCTACCTGAAGTGAGACTGTCTTTATCTTCTGTTTCTTCTCTTTCTTTATATCTAAATGTCTTTGTGATATTTTGACAGCTAGTTGCTTTAAAAAAAAAAAAAAGAGTAATAATTCATTTCTTTTATACTGAATCTCTAACTTAATTGATTTTGCCACTGAAGAACTAATGGCGTGCTTGGGAATTAAATGTACTCTTGCTCTTTCTCTCTGGTCTTCTCATAGTCTTGGGAAGGATTTGGTCTCCATTTCTGAATTCAAAAATATCTGAAAATCCTCGGATTTTACCACAGTAGTTACATGTCCACAGACATCCACTAATAATGCAGTAGACTTATTTGAGAGGAAAATATGGTTCCCTATTAAGCTGTAGTAGATATACATGCATATAAGTATGCGTGTATAAATATATATGTGTGTGTATGTACGAATACAATCAGGAATAGCAATCTAAATGACCTCTTTTTGATTTAGTTTTTACAAACCCCAAGCTTATATTTGTATTTAAATGTTTAAGCTTTTAATTTCAGAAATAATTCCAATGCAAGAGTTGCCATATTTGGTCAGAGTTGTTTTTCCCGTTCAACACCCCATCTCCAGCAGTGGCCAGCACTGACTGTATCAGAGGAAACTTTCTTTCCAAATAGAAGCCCATATTAGTTTTAAATTGCATTAACATTTCCATTTAGATTTAAAATTATTTTATATTTTGAAGGAAATTTTAATTCAATTTTAAATTTAAACTCATTAAATTTAAAAACCTTTTAAATTTAAGTGTCCTCTAATTTCATGGTTGTGTGCACATTCAATTTAGTGTAAGATTGTGATGTAATGGTAAACAGTAAATGTGAAAGGAATTCAGACTTTTTAATAAGCCTCATTGCAGTAAAAGAATTAAGTGCCAATTACACTTACCTGTTATCTATCACAACTGTTTTTTTTGTCAGCAGAAAAGGATAATTTTTCTCCCTGGCATGTAAAGTATTTCAGAAAGTCTCTTCATTTGAAATGTGAGTACAGATGCTTCCACCAGATTTCATTCTTCATTACTGTTTATTATTTGGAGTACGGCTGTACCCAGCCTTGAGGCCCTGGCATTTATGCAGAGTCTAGACTGGGTCATGCACTCATCCCTTTAGTCAAGAAGTTGCTGAAGTTCACAATTTGTTCTGAGACAGGATTTAAGAGGTTTTCCCAGAGCAAGGTAACAAATCTACGGCAGAACTCATTGTGACAAGGGGATCAGAGGTTATTTTTACATCAAGTTCGTTTCCAGCCTAGTGGATGCGCCCATCAGAATGACTATGAGAAACAGTGTTACTGTGTTCATGCCCATAAAACACTCTGCAGGTGAAATCCGCTTCCCAAGTTTCTTGAAGCACATTGAACACTCCTCTCCAAAGCCCCCAAGGCCGAAAGATCAAGCACCCAGCTTTGTGCTCGGGACTGGTGGCTGCAAAACTCACTTCTGCTGGAGTGGCAGAGTGAGCTCTGGGCAGGCGCTCATGGGGAAAGCTGAAGTGAAAAAGCTAAGGAAGGTTGACAGAGCTTTTGGAGGGTTGTGGCCTTCTGTCCTCTCCCCGCGTCCCACCCATTTCACAATGTAGCATGCCCATTCTCCTTCTTTGGCTATGTTTATACCACTGAGTAGCCCATGAACTGTGTGTCCTCTCAAACAGGACAGATGCTCTCAGAGTATCTATTGGAACAGGCCTGGGCCATATTTGCTTCTGAACCTCGCCAAGGTTGGTGAGAGCAAACTCCAGTGCCCTGTTTCTGCATCTGTCCCCCAGCCCAGGTGGTGATTCTCCCCACCACACCTTCTACCAGCACTGGTGGGTGGGCCGCAATTTGAGCAAGGAAGAGATGCTGCATCTGTGGAATGCAGCTAACAATTATTTACTTAGAAATCAACTACTTAGCATGATACACACTTGGTAAAAAAAATCTCCTGAAGGAATTTGCACCGATGCAAAAGTGAACATTCTGCTCAAACCATTTGGGGTACTCTTTTGTTCCCTGGATGTTTTCCATGCTGGCTCAGCGTTTGCAATGAAATTCTGGTATGGCATGCTGCAAACTGCTGCACTTTACATGACCTTGGAAATATTATGTAGGAGAGAAAAGGTGAAATGCCCTCCGTGCTCAGAAAGGTTGGCTGAAAATGAGCCATGTGCTCAGCAAAATGGCAGTAGTTCAGAGAGGGTGAACGCAGCAAGAGCAAGAGTAAGTGTGAACGGCACGGTGAACTCAGGCAGGCACAGGCTGCTCCATCCCAGTTCATCCCTCATTGTACAACCTTTTCTTACTTTTCCTTTATTCCCACACCTTAACCTCCAGCTTCCCAGCCCCACAAATATTCTGTGTATGTCCTTTTTAAAAAATCTTGACTACTTGCTGAGTTTTATTGCTTCTGTTATGACAACTTTGCAAAACAAACAAACATTAATTATGTGACAAAACAAAATGTGGCCAACATCCTTCTTTCCCCCATCTTCCATAGAAGATCATTCCTAAGTGGATTCTTGCTACATGTAGTTTAGTTTTGCTGGTTATTCCCTGTCCTCTTGAGCAACTCAGCTGGTTTGAAATCAAGTGGGCCGAAAACTCCTTCAACTTCTCAGTCTGCTGATGTGCATTGCAACCCATTTTGGACTATAAGGACTAGAATTACATCAAGATTTTTACATCCTGTTCCAAGCTCTCCTCCTCCAGAGAAACAGTGGACAGCACGCAAGGTGAATATGAACATTGGCAGAACCTGTCAGACCTTAAAAGAAACAAGTCTTTCCTCCCCAGAGCGTTTTTCCCTATTTCAGGATATAATACCTTAAGTCGTTAGAAAAACAACATTTCAACACTGTTCTGCACTGCCATGAACCGTACCAGTGCTCAAGGCATTGGGTCATCTGAACGGGAGCAAGTAAACAGTTGATATAATCTGGAGCTGTCAGAGAAAGCTCAGAGTGAGTTTTCTAGGGAGGAACTTAAGCTTAACTTGACAACCTTTCTGGGAAATCTGCTCCAGTGTTTGACCAACCTCACAATAAAATTTTTTTTTTTGTAACGTTTAAGTGAAATTTGCTGTATTTCAATTTGTGTCCATTGCCTTTTGCCCTGTCACTAAGCACCACTAAGAAGAGCCTGGGTCCAGCTCCTTTCCCACCAGGTACTTATACATGCTGGTAAGATCCTCCTGATCCTGCTCTTTTCCAGGTTGAACAATCCCAGCTCTCTCAGCCTCCCCCCATGTCAGATGCTCCAGTCTTTTCATCATCTCTGCAGACTTTCACTGGACTCACCCCAGTATGTCCATGTTTCTCTCATACTGAGGAGCCCAGCACCGGACACAGTACCCTGGACGTGTCTCACCAGTGCTGAGCAGAGGGGAAGGTTCATCTCCCTTGACCTGCTGGCAATGCTCAGTCTAATGCAACCCAGGAGGTTCGTGGCTTTCTTTACTGCAAGGGCTCTTGCTGCTTCATGGTCAACTTGTTCACCAGGAGCCATAGTGCCTCGTAGCTGCAGAGCTGCTGTCCAGCAGGTCATCCCCCACCATGTACTGATGTATGGGGCTATTCGCATATATATTCCCCATGTAGACAACTTAAGTTGGGCACCAAGTGAAAAGATTAAGAAACCTACTACCTGGGATTCACAAAAATCAGCAAGATCTGACTGGAAAATGAGCCATCTGTCTCCAGCAGTAGTGACAGAGCATTTACCCAAGAAATGACAGACAGATGTTTGGCTTTAGTCTAGCCTCTAGGGAATTCAGCCTTTGTGTATATCCTGCTCCCCAGGAGAGAGAGTTTCCTATGCATTACCTGGAGTAAAATCATAGCAGACCAAGTACTTCCACTTGTCCTCTTGAGGCTGTTTCCAAGGGCAAGTGATTGACATCACCAGAAAAGCAAGGCAGTACCCATCGAATAGGGGAATCAACTAAGTTGATTGTGGGGACCAAGAGCAAAGCAGCTTCTGGTCTCTGCCCCTACTCCCAAGATGATTTTTTTCCTTTTTTTTTTTGTTGTTACATTATCTGTCCATTGCCAAGGACAGCAAGGCAAAAGGCATGTATTCAAGTGGTTGGTAAAAAATTAAAGTCACAGCATAATTATCTTGCTCAATATTTTATTAGCGTAGCAACAAAAATCCACCACAAATCAATGTCCACAGTAGCATGCATCAAAGAATTACAAAATGCTTCTTTTGAACAAAAGTTTTTCTTCATTTTTAGAAGGACTACATTTATCAGAAGTACATTTCTCTGAACAATTTCACGATCATATTAATAAACAAATTTATAAACCACATGCAGTGACAGAATGAGATCAGAATTACTCTGGGTAGGTGAAAAAGAAATCCCTTCTGAACCAGCTGCTCTTGAATAGTTTGTGTGAATTAAAATTTCTGGGATTCAGCTCCCAAATTAAGGAATTCTAGAGTCCAAATCAATTTGGCTGAACAAATTCACTGGCAATTGCTGTATCACTCTATCCCAGTAGTAATGAAAGAATCTGGAGAAAACAATCTCTTATTGAAAAGAACAAAACAGTAAAGAAACAATTCTGTCTGAAGAAGAGAGAACAAAATACTGAAAGATCATTTTGAAATTTCACCGCAGTTTGTAACAAATAAAACAGCTGTACACAGTAGAATTCACACAAGAGCGGAGAAATAAATAAGCATATGCAGCATTGTTGAAAAAACAACTTAGCTTTGAACATTCTTGAAATAATATGTTTTTTTTCCACAGTGACAGTGCTCAGATCTGGGTTGGGTTTGGTTTTTTTTAGAATAGCTTTTTAAAAAACAACCAAGAAATATTTGTCTACTTCCAAAAGCCAAGTGAGTGATCCGAGCATTCGCTGTGTAGTAGGGAGCTACGGCAGCAGCTCCTCAAGTGGGATCCGTCCTTCAGTCAATTGTATTGGATAATTGTTTTTGAAGGGAACCTAGTGAGACCTTTATCGTTTGACTTGTGCCATTCGTTTCCACAGGAGCATCATAAACCCCTTCACAGTACATTGGAGCTGCTTTGATACATCCTTAACTCTGACGTCAGAGGTCATGCACTAATTTGAACCAAAGTGTGTGTTAAACACATCTAACCTTTCTCAGCCTCACAATTTACCAACACTGAAGCTTCCAACGTCTCAGTGTATCACACGGGAAGCAGTGTGGCTCCGAAAGCCAGATGCTACAGCAGCATCACTTCTGTTAACTGCTGGGTAAAGTTCCAAATAAAAACACAATAAGAAAACAATCTCTTACATCAAAGCCATTAAATGAGAATGGAGACATGAATTTCAATATTGCTACCAATTAGACAATTCTCTCAAACTAAATGTTGCAAAGGAATTTTTATCCACAAAATAAGTGTATAAATATAGTTGACATCCAGTCACTTTCACTTCTAGCAAAAAAGTTTGCTATATTATCAATAAACTTAAAATCACACAATTTTTAAAATAAACATATAGCCACATATCTAATCTACCACATCTATGTACCAAGAAAAAGGTTAGTTGCCGTTATAAACAGACGGGCAAACACAGAAATAGATCTAAAATCACATTAGCAAAATACCTAGCAAAGTTTCATAGTGTTAGCTGTAAGAATCAGTACAAAATTAGCATGGATTTCATGAATAACATCTATAAAGACATAGTCACAGCACATTATGAGTTAAAATCACACCTTAACTTAAATCTGCAATTTTAGATATTGCATTTGTGCACATAATTTTGCATGCATAAACATTTCTGTTTGCCCAAAGAAATATCAGCATGAAATAATTCCTTTTCATTTGTTATTCCACGTGATGGTGCATACAAAGTCACATACATAGATTTTAGCCCTTGATGAAACCTCACTAAGAATATGGGCTTAAATACCTCACCTGAGCGTCTGAAAACAAAAAAAAAAGAACTACGAAGACAGAGGCTGAGAAAGCAGAAAGTTACTTTTTGAGCAAAAAGGCAAATAAAGCAAAGAATTTACTTCTGATATTGTCGGTCTATAAGAGTTGTAGTTCAGTCTGTACTCTGAAAAGGGTCAAGATAAAAGCGTAAGTTTGTGTTACTGTTATTACACGAATAGTTCGCTCAGTTCTTAGCCCAGCCAGTTGTGCTCCCAGCAGTATAACCAGCTTTCCGTGGCATGTGCTCTTTGCCTGCTGCTCCTCCTGGAGGTCTGCTTGCATTTTAAGTGAGAAAAGGACCTAGTTCTGGCACTTTTTTAGAAAGTCTGGGAGGTAGGGCCTGGCCTGAAAGCACTGGATAGATGCCTGGCTGACAACAGCATTTGGAGAGGAAAAGGATTTCCCAGTGCTGGCTCCACCAGCAGCCGCCTCTGCACCCTCTCCCGCCACTATCAACCCGGGGATCAGCTTTGATCAGCTGCGAGCGGAGATGGCTGACTGCACCCGAAGGCTTTGCTCAGTCAGATGGAGGAACTTGCTTTCACTTTGAATATGTTTCTTGGCTAAGTAAATATAAACGCCTGTGTAAGATTTCCCAGATAATTGCATTTTACTGTGACAGTTGCTTTGGAGGAAAAGTTATACGGGTTGTCGTACCTCTCCTTGACTTCTCCTTATGGTGGCAAACTGTAGCTTTAAGCAAGTGTGAGCAGTAAAATGCTGTAGAACTGAAACTTCACGAGCAGTAAAATGCCATAGAACTGAAATTTCACATCAAGCTATTCAAAGCAAAGGTTTGTTCAAAGTGTATGTCACTGCTATAGCATTGTATTTATGAGATGTGATTGCTCGGTACTCCCTCTAGAGTAACATTGGTATTCTTCTCTCTGGACATGTGAACCCTGGTCAGCTTTGCCTGCGTGGTTGCCACGTGACTTACTTTGTCATTGTATTTTTTTCCTTATTATTTTAAAATCAGCAACAAGTCTGGGCATCCCTTTTCCAGTTGTGCGGGTACCAAAGCAGAGGATTTAGAAAACTTTGCAAGACAGCCCTCGCGGGTTCAGCTGCCAGCTCTGCTCCAGCCCACGCTCTGCCCGCTCCTGTGCCTCAGAGGAGAGGCTCCAGCGTCCAGCCTGCCTCCGGTCCGGTGGGCGGCCTGGTCTGAACACTGACCCCCCATAATTTGAGGTAAAAGTCTCAAGAAGCAGGATACTCCCAGGGTCTTGTTCCCTCTGCTTGCCAAAATGAAAAGGCAAAGTACTGATGGAAATAAAAGACAGAAAGGGCTTTCTGGAGTAAGTTTGTTGTGTCTGTACTGCTGGCTGAAAACCTCCTGCTGCTGGTCCCCTGCGTGCCCTGCCATCACTCTGCCGAGGCAGAAAGCACCTGCGGAGCTCTGCAAGGTAAAAACAGACGCTAAAGCAAGGATGGAGACGGAGCAGGATACGGACCATTCCCTTCCTCCTTGCCACCCAAAAAATGTCAAATGGAGGCTTTGGGATGCAGCAGACATGGGTTCATATTGAAATTTAAATCTAAGAGCTATCGGAGTATTTTTAGTTCTCTTTAAGTTTGCGGATATGGCTGAATGTAAGTGAAAGTGGTTTGAATTGGGGAATTGTCTGTACATGCAAAGAGAAACTGGATAGGAAAGCCTTACAGTGCGAGTTAGGCTACCTCTCATCCCACACCGGACGGGATTTTTACTAGAACAATTATTTTTTGCAGCTTTTTAAACGTCATGTACAAAAGCTGTGCAAAATGTTCTTAACGAACAAGAACGCGCAGGCATCTTCCTGAGTTTCTGTTACTGCTGCCCAGGAATGGGAAAATATAGTTCTAGCAAGAACAGGAGCTGGTCTAGAGCAAAGCTGAAGTTACACACTGAGTTCAGACTGCAACTGGGGAGACTGTGGCCCCAGGCTGCTTGTCACTGGCAAGCGAAGAGCAGGGAAGGGGCTGTGCTGGCAAATGAGAAGCCACAGTGACTTTTCGCCCGGAGCAGGGATGAGCCGTGGGGCTCAGTAACCTCCTCTGCAGCCAGAGCAAGGACGGTGAGCACAGTCTAGAAACTGGTCTTTTATAACATAAGTTTTTGTCTCTGGCTCCAGATTATCTAAACTAGTGCTAAAAGTCATCATGTAAAGGGAATATTACAATGAACTAGAAAAATGAAGAAATGGCAGCACTGCTTTCACTGTATTTTCTCTTTCCAACCAAATATACAGCCAATCAATCTTTCAAAACACTTTTTTATGTCCTGAAGTATTTGAATGGATAACTTTTGAGATGAAAAATTTTAAAAGTTACATTTTTCACTGAATTTTCTTCTTTTCCCCAGATATTCTCTATATTGAAGCTATAAGCCCCCTGCAGCGGTCTGAGATAAAATTACTATTGAACCAAGATAAAATTAACTAGTGAAAGCCTGTCCAGTACTCTTCAATACATGTCAAGTTCAGACAGGATTCAGTATTAGCTGAGACTCAAATTCAAAGTGGCACATCTGTAAACTAGCTTGCTGAAAAAAGAGATTTTTATATAGCTTCCTACTGACTTTTTAATTTGTTTATTCCCTGCTGTGAATTCATTGAATGGTCTTCCTATTTCATGTTGTTTAAGGTAAAAAAACCAACAAAACAAAACAGATTTCGTGTTCTTTGCCATCAGGTATCTGCTTATTGAAGCACGTTATGATGCCTGCAATTAGATTTGCACTGCTGTGGGATGAGGGAGTCAATGGTGGGTAATTACTGTGATGGGCAGTGGTTCTGGCTGCTGTCGGACGGGCCCCGCTGGCACTGTGCGGTGCGGTGCCACTGCTCTCAGGACAGGCAGCAGCCACGCAGGAGGGCAGCTCCTCTCTTTGCCTCTTGCCTTCACTGGGAACATCATCCACTGTCCCGCTCTGCGTCCGTGGAGAAGTCCTGGGCAGCCTTGACCTTTCTGAGAGTGCAGACTGCCGTTAAGCCAATACGTGAGATGAAGGATTTGGACATTCCTCTGAAGTCAACTCACCCGCTTAAAGCTATGTTGTGTTAAGTTCAGTTATTAGTATATATTTTTTTCACTCCCCAAGAGGCTGCTTTTTCTTGTAGGGCACAGACAGGTTTGTAGAGATATACGGTAACTGCTGCAATTCTCTGAGCAGAAATGCTTTTACATTTCATATAGGTTGGTGGGAACAGAGCATCCAAAGGCTTTATATGACTGCATACCCAGAACAAGGTGGGCCTCAGGCCTGAAAGTTGGGAGAGAAGAAGCAAACTGAGAAAGAAATATTTTTCATTTTCATATCATCTGCAAAAGGAAATTAAATACTAAGCTTCTCTGTGGATCTTCTATATTGTAAGATCTAAGGTATACAAGCTTATGAACAGCATTTAAGCAGTACTGTGTAAAAAAGCACCATGACAGCAGTAACATGCATCATCACATAGAAGAGAGCTGGGTCAGAGAGATGTGGTACACAACGAGATGGTGTAGGTAGCACAGAAATGGATGTAGCTTTCAGCACTCTCAGGACCAGAGTGCTGTTGTGGGGGATACCCATGTCTGCTCTTAGCACCAGCTGCATGGTGGCACTGGGTTAGTTAACCCCAAGCTGGAGCCAGGGGCTGAGGGACAAGCAAATGCCCCATTGCCCTCCTGCAGGCAGCCAGAGCAAGCCCAGGAGGAATCTCTCAGCTCAGACACCAATGCCCACCCTACTGCCAGACAAGTACATGAGTCACCATGCCCAAGCACCACTCTCTGATGCTCCAGCATTGGCCTCTT
The DNA here is from genome assembly GCA_008711295.1 of Anarhynchus alexandrinus. Classification (NCBI taxonomy): domain Eukaryota; kingdom Metazoa; phylum Chordata; class Aves; order Charadriiformes; family Charadriidae; genus Anarhynchus; species Anarhynchus alexandrinus. The sequence continues at coordinate 807,454 of VUYV01000115.1, forward strand.
CTTCTCAGGGAGGAAGGTTTAACCGATGTGTTTCTACTCATCCTTCCCTGTACCTCAGATCCTCCTGCTCACGTGCTCGGCACAAGGCACTTTGAGAACCTCACTTTCCAGAGCCAGGCAACTCTCCCTCCCCACCATGCCCTGTTTGGTGGTGTATTGTCTGTCACTGCCAGCCTTCCCTGGTCCTCCGCTGTGCTGCCCCAGCTGAATTCTATTGTGCTATTCCAGCACAGCCCCGTACACATGAACACGCTCTGGTTCAGGAGAACTATACACCAAACATTAAAATGTATTAACTGTTACCTCAGAGGACAAACACGTGTCACCAAGGGACAATTTTGCAGAGGACAGATAGGTATTGGTGACGGTAATATCTTCTAGTTCAGTGCTGAAGTGATCAGACTCTTTGATGACGTTATAATTTAGGGCCACGCTGTAGTTGGCCGGTTTCTTGTCCCGTTTCTGCTGGCAGTTGCAGAGTTTCCTGAAGGCTGCTCTGAATTTCTGGGACATGAGGTTGTAAATTACAGGATTGATGGCACTATTTAAATAAATACAGATCCTGCAAAATAGAAGGAACCAGTTTTCTTGGAAGGGGCTGGAGAGAAAGGAGTTGACCACCACCAGTGTGCGGTAGGGCATCCATAGAAATGCAAACAGGACCACCACCACAGCCAACATCTTAGTAACCTGGGGGAACACAGAGGTAGACAGAAGAGGGGCAGAAGGTTAGTACTCATCTTGAAAGCAACATGTGCATTCCTCCATCTCTAGGGCCAAAGCAAAACTACAGACAGTCTCTTCAGCAGAGAATTTTTGATCGATATTTGATCCAGAAAGGTTTTCTACAGAAAGAAGGAAAAAAATAAACTGGCTCCAAATTCCTCCTAGTTTTTACTAAATGATTTCTTCCAGATGACATCCCAGTAAGCTAATTGTTATAGACCTGAGGATTTGCAGCTTCTCAAGCTGGAAGGCGGTGTTGATACAATTTTTTTGGACATTTTTTCCAATCACAATAGACCTCCTCCTTTAGACTAGTAGAGTCTGTAGAGCAATTGAACCTAAAGCCTACTCAGATTATCTGCATTAACAACCACCCTAAGAGTTTACAAAAGCGAAAAGCAATGCAATAAAATAATAAAAAAATATTTATTCCTATTCCTCAAATCCTCAATATTTAATTAGATCTCAATTATTTGATGTTTACTCTGAAGTGTCAATTAAAGTTTACACAGCCAAGGAAAAAGGGATTATTGATAAAACTTGATTATTATAAGAACTTTCATCTGTTCTGTAGATTTGTTTTGAATAAAGAAAAATACAACCTTTGGGGATACCCAAGACAGCTGAAATGAAGTGAACAAGAAATAATTAAATAGAAAAAAATAACTGTAAAAAGAGTCTTTCTCTTGTAAATAATTTAATGCTAGTATATATGGTATTCCCTAGTCCATTACAGAAAATTTGAAAGATGTTAAGAAACAGGGCAGAAAGTACAGTGAGATGTGACAGTGGGACAGTATGGTGTGAGTCAGGAGATGATTTGGTTAACTGTGTGTGGGGGAACTGGAAAGTGTTGCCACTGATTTTGGTGAGCTGCAAGTGCTTCTTTTGACTATGTTTTTTTTCACTGTTTGCCTTTCTTCTTGACATAAAACTGTTGTTGCCTATTGACAGATTAGTTTAAAGAACTAATTTTTACTTTTGCTTCAGTCATGTTATACTTTCCTTCTTTCTGGGTACCTGAAGTTACACTTCAATGGGACAGCAACACCTGTAACCACAGGATACATTCTGGATGCATGGGTTATAATTTTATTGCTTGCAGAAAGGGTGGATCTAGATCAATAACAGATGAGCTTCAACTGAAGTGGGGTGGGGGAGATATCTCTGCTACAATCACTCATGTATACATGCCAGTTTTAGGTGTGTTTTCTTGTTTGAACTTATAAGAGAGTATATAATTCTCTTGTCTCCTGATCAGATAGTTCATTATATAGAAAGTCTGCAGGGATGCATTTTCTTCTAGCTATCTAGAAAGGCACATAAACATATAACCAATTTTGTTGGTTTTGTTACAGATATTTTGATAAAGAATGGGATGAAGAGCAAAATTACATATTGATATATCTGTAACTATGTATCTGTCTTCAAATGCACATATTCAAAGGCTACAATTTGATCCTATAACTGTCCCTTCACTCCCGCTTTTGATTTCCCTACAACTGTGTTCAGTAGAAGTAAAAAATGAGACTGAAAAATATTATTTCCTTTTTTTTGTCACTTGAGTGATACATTTCCTTCTGACTTGTAGGCTGCTTTTCTTATTTGCTGTGCACAAACCATCATCATAATAGAGCAAAATGCAAATGTGAATGTCTCAGTTAGCTAAAGGGATGATTTTTTCCTTATCTCTGAAACACTTCTAAAAGGACCAGTCCTGTGAACATGGCTGCAAAGAGCGAGGTGACCCAGTGCTGGCCGGCTCTGGCTGAGGAAGACTGAGGGCTCCTCATGGCCTACCTCGCCTCCCTCCAGCTCAGCTCCAGCCTGAACCTCCAAACGGAGCAAATCCATTCCACTGAGAATAATCATTCATCATGGAAAATAATCCACATTTAAAGGAAGAAAGTAACCATTTGTGGAGCTTGAATTAACAATGGGACTGAGCCCAACTAACAGATGTGTCAGCTCAGGCATTCAGAGGGCAGGTGGGTAACAGCCTACACAGGCATCAAAATACTTTGCTACCAGAAACTCAGCAGTGGACTCTGTTACCATACTTACTGATCAATGGCAATTTACATTTCTTCTGAGCGTGTCTTTAAAGAACAATTGCTCAGAGAATCACTGACAATGGTGCAGCTGTCAGTTTGAATCCTGGGTTGAACTAGAAATAAATTGATCTTACCGTCAGGAAGGGGGTAGTTGAGAGTCACACAATTAATACTTTAAAGCAATGAAAAAAAAGGCTGTTACTCTTGAAGTGACTGGGTCCTATATGCCTCAAAGGCATGTATGTATGCAGTGTGCAAACTACAGCTGAATTTATGTATACTGGCAGCCTGATGTGCATTTTCCTTCTGTCTAGCACCACTAGCTTGTACTGCTGCCATGTTCAGCTTACTGAGGTTGTGATTTGACAGTATATTAGAACTGGCTGTTAGTACCAGATAAAAAATATCGTGGTTACAGCACAAAGTGCCCTGAGCTGAGATCAATTCAGTCTGCAGGTTTGAAAGTGTTTAAGAATGCCAAAAAGGTTAGCTTCATGCTGTCAGGCTTTATGCCAGGTAAGACATTGTCTCGCAGTGCTCAGACTCCGGAGTTTCCTGGCATTAACGTAAACTGAAGCCAAAGTAACCTGTGAGTGCAGCTAAAAGGGCAATCCTGTTCTCACTTCCCTCCTTGTGCTGGCCCCACACAGGGTGCCGGTCAGGTCAGACTGTTGATCCAACCAAAAACTAAGCACTTCTCTGAAGAGCAGGTTTTTGGTTTGCTCAGCATAATGATCCAACTCCTGTACCCATACTCTGCCACAGGGTCTACAGTCAATGCAGGAGAAGAGGCAGAACCATGTGGCCGTGGGTGACACCTCTTGGTGGTCCAGTCCGTGCAGGCCAGTGAGGAGAATTCACCATCATTTTAAACTGGCTGCAGCGTGTCCTTCCAAAGCTGCCAAAAATCTCAAATCGGGCTCAAGGCCTATACTGCCGGACAGCAATTCAGTGGCCTGATCCACCTGACCAGTAGTGGTTGTGTCTCCGAGACCCACTGCAAAGCCCTGAGTTCAGATGGTTACTTGCCCATAGGTAAATCCTCCCTAAGCTGGCTCCAGAGGCAGTGGCTTTTCATGACCGCCTACCTCAGAGCGTGACCTTTGTGCAAACGACAGCAGCTCCTAGAAGGTGCTCTGGCACTGCTCACTTTCTCACCAGTGTGGCCAGAGGGCTCACCACCCCACCGCACGCTGAGGCGCCTCTCAGGGCTTCTGACCCAAAGGTGCCGCAAATATGCCCTGGACTTTTTTTTGCATCTGAAATTGCATTTACAGATGAACCCAGCTTCCAAACACACGATTTAGGCGAAAGCTGCTTTCTTATCCACACCAAAAATCTTCACTGGGACTGATGGGACTGCACAGAAACAGCTTGGAGGAAAGTTTGGTCCACTTTGCTTAAACAAACTGCCCTACCCATTTACAAATCACCTCATATGAAGCATAACTATCATTTGTGGGACAGGGGGGCTAATTATTTACCTCAGTGGAGTGCTAAGGGGACAAACTTTTTTAAGAACCTGCTTTTTATTACTTGTTGTCTCTAACCATACAGCAAAGCTCCCTGAAAGCAGAGGCACTAGTGTCCTAATTCATTAATCAGGTAAAGGCAAGCATACACTAATGGCTCTTTTCTTGTAGATGTGCACTGTGTATCCTATACTCAGAGTACAAATTGTTTTTAGTTAAGGAGATTGAAAACATGGTTAAAAGGCTTTGGCTTTTAGTCCAAATTTCAAGTGTGCTTTGAATGATAGCGAAGTGCTTGAGATTGAATGCGTTACTGGCTGCATGCAACCACACTTCAAGCCCTATCTTTTGGTTTCTAAGAAAGTTCTGAAAAATATTTAAAATGTTTTTTACTAAATAGATTCCTAATATTTTAATTCTGAATTGGTATTCTCCTTTTCCTTCCTGCTCCAAAACCCTGTCATTCTAAGAAAGTGCTTTTATGAGACATTTTCACTACCGTGGTACTAACAGTTTGGTAGTTGCTTCCTTTTCCTTTGAACACTAATCTTTCTCACGGTGATAGGTAAAAGTAATAATCATACTTACTAAGTTACCGTGCCACGGAGTCACTCTGGTGTTTTAAAGGCATGTAATTAATAGTATCTTTTTTTCTTGTGGTTGGTGGTGTTCATTGCAACAGACAGAGATTGTATATGCTAGCCCGTGATTTTGTAATCCAAAAAAAGTTGTACAATGAGGAGGAGGATTAAATAAATAAAAGGATTAAGGTCTTGATATAATAACACTGCAAGTGAAACTAATCAATGTGATTGAGGATTTCAGGTAAGCCATACAGAATTTATCTTGTTTTGCGAGCTGGAACTTGTGCTTGCTCTGCTGTGAGAGAAGAGAGAGGTTTCTCTAGAGGGCACATCGTCATCTACTGTATCAATGTCTAAGAGAGGACTTTCTCTAGAGGGTAACCTACCTTTTTTAATTGACCATGCAGGGACCCTAGATGATTTGACTGGACTAAGCAACTGTGTGAGATATGCACAATGTTAAGTGAGTTGGATCGCATTCCAAGTATAAATAAACACACTTGCTATCAAAGTCTGTATTTATTTTTCACAGTCCCCTTGATACCTGAGGAAACATGGAATTCCTTTGGGGAAAGTATGAAATCGACCTGAAAATATGTAGTTCAATGTTCATATTGAAAATGGACAATAAAAAAATATTGGGATCTGTTGGCTGAGCTAGATGGGATAAAATGGAAGTGTGGATGAGATCAACACATCCAGAACCAGGACCTCATCTGGAGGACCAGACAAATGAGGAACATCGGGGAAAGAGAAGAGGAAGCACACGGCTTAGGTTGTGTTTCCATGAGCACATCAGCCAGACAATGCGTGTGCTCTTAGCTGCTATAAAAGGGAACTAGGCTGCTTCTTTGTCTTCCCATCTGCTTCCCCTGGCCTCTTGCTCTCTTTTAAAAGGTAATGAGCTGCTTACCAAGGTAGCTCACAGAACATGTGCTCTTAGAAAAAAAAAAAGATTTAATTTTCCCTACATTTTCAAAGTTTTCCTGTGTGGCAGGCAAATGCTTTTTCTGTGCTTCAATTTTAAGTTCTCTCACTCTCTTCTTCCTTCCCGCAAAGCCTGAGTCTTCAAGACATTTTCTTGCGACTGGACAGAACAAAATGATTCAAATCATCAGAAGAAAAATTATTAATGTTTTAGAAATGCTGAGAGATCCTAGTATCTGTGCTAGCAGGGGGAAAAAAAAACACTGTTAGCAAAATTAAGCACCCGCAGAAAAAAAATTTAAAAAGCAGAAATAGCTTTTCTCCCTTCTACTATATGTTGTAAAGAAACGTTTTATGTTGATTGGTGTTACTTGTTAGTGAACCATTGTTTTATTGTGAAATCTGCCCTGATGTACTTTGAATAACATGTTTTCTGTTCACGAAATGAAACCTTTCTTTCCCTCTTATCTTTTTAATAAAAGACCTGGGAATAATATGCCTAAAATGGACAAGAAGGGAAACTGTCATCAACCTTCAGCTTTTACCATCACAGGTGCACATCTGCTCTGAATTCATTACCCTAAACAACAACTGTAAAATAAGTGTCTAAACCTTCCAAAGTTCAAATAGGAGCCATTATTTCTTTTATTTCTGCAAGCAGACAGTTTAGAAGTAAGTGGAATTGTGGTGGTGATGTATATGAAAAATCAAAGAAAAAGAAATGTTGAGATTTATTTTGATACTTATGGTACTTTATGGTGTAAAGATGCAGAAAGGAAGACTATGAGTAAAGACTAAATAATTATTAGCTTAATTACAGGCATTTGTAAAGTTGAAGCTGAAATTTGTGAATATAAGTTGAATATGAACTGCTGTTGATAGAGGCAATGAGCAATTCGATTTGTCTGCTGTTTTTGGCAATGGACAATATGGTCAAATCTTAGGTACAGGCACTTGTATTTTTTCCAGGTTGAATTTAGGCATGCACATTACTGTTTATATATGCTATAATATATACTATAATACTATATATACACACTACATATATATACTATAATATATACTATAAATGCCTGCAATTACAGTTAGTGTTTGCTCAATTGCTATTAATTTTGATTAGGGTACACTCAGTGAATGTATTTCCTGGAAACTTAACAATATGGATGGTTTGCAAGTAACAGTAACAGACCATTTTGGAACAGCAAAGACACAAATTGGTAGGCTAATGCATGGCTGAAAATCAAAAGACTTATCTATCTGTTGCATCTGCCTTTGCAACCGCAATGAAGAAACTAAAAGAAAGTTGCAGAAGAACAGCTACCCAGGAGGCTAACAACCCAGATGTCTTCAGCCAACCGCAGCACCACTGAAAGTGGTACTACCACTGGGGTTGGTCTGGATGATCTCCAGAGGCACCTGACAACATCAGTGATTCTGTGAATTTATAACAAAATATTGGAGGGAAATTTCTTTAATCTAAGGTCCTGAGGGGTCTGAGACAAAGTCCCTTGTTGGCTTATGATCCTTTAGATCACGTTCAATCTTTCTTGCCACTACATAGAGTTTTTACCCTAGTTCCATGACAACAATTACAGTTTCCCAGGGCTTCATGAAGTCCAGGATTCCTTACACATTCAGCCTATGTGTTTAGTTGGTTGGCTCCAAATCCAGTCTGTATTTTCTGGTGAGTGAGTAGAAATCAACTTTAATTCACTTCCTCAGGACCTGTGATCATCTGTCCAAATGATCATATGGTTGTTAAATAAATCTTAACATTGAATTTGCATTGAAGTTCCTTCTTTGGCTCTGAATCAAATAAATGGGACTTTGAACTGTGTGCCCTCAAAAGATACTCTTTGCCATGATATCATCTTCTAATCATATTGATCTTTCCTCTGTCAAGCTTTGAAGTTTCATCTACTGTGACCTGGGTTCAACTGAAGTGTGCTGGAAAACTTTGCTTTCTCAGCTTCCCTTCTGTTTAACTTGAGGAAACGTGTTCCTGCCCTCAGGGACAAGGGAGCAGAACAGAGCTGGCAGATCTTTAAGGACACTTTCAACAAAGCGCAAGAGTTCTCAGTCCCCAGGTGTAAGAAATCAGGAAAGAAAGACAAGAGACCAGCATGGCTGAGTCGAGACCTGCTGATCAAACTAAAGGGCAAGAAGGACATGCACAGGCAGTGGAAGCAGGGACAGGTATCTTGGGAAGAGTATAGGGATGCTGCCCAGCTGTGTACGGATGGGCTCAGGAAGGCCAAGGTGCAGCTGGAGCTGAACTTGGCAAGGGACATAAAGAATAATAAGAAGCACTTCTACAGGTATGTCAGCCAGAAAAGGAAGGTCAAAGAAGGCGTACTCCCCCTCATGAACAAGACTGGCAAACTGGTAACAATGGACAAGGAGAAGTACTCAACAACTTTTTTGCCTCAGTCCTTACTGGCAATCTCTCTTCTCATACCTCTTGAGTGGATGGACCATAAGATGAGGACTGGGGGAGCAAAGTCTCTCCCGGTGTAAGAGAAGATCAGGTTTGTGACCACCTGAGGAACTTGAACATACAAAAGTCTATGGGACCTGACAAGATACATCACAGAGTCCCGAGGCAATTGGCTGATGTAGTTGCCAAGCAACTCCCCATGATATTTGAAAAGTCATGGCAGTCAGGTGAAGTCCCTGGTACTGGAAAAAGGGAAACATTTCACCCATTTTCAAAAAGGGTAGAAAGGAGGACCCTGGGAATTACTGATCTGTCAGCCTCACCTCTGTGCCTGGGAAGATCATGGAACAGATCCTCCCAGAAGTTATGGTAAGGCCTGTGGAGGACAGAGAGGTGATTCAAGACAGCCAGCATGGCTTCACCAAGGGCAAGTCCTGCCTGAGCAACCTAGTGGCCTTCTATGATGGAGTGACTATACCAGCGGACAAGGGAAGAGCTACGGATGCTATCTATTTGGATTTCTGTAGGGCCTTTGACACAGTCCCCCACAAGACCCTTCTCTCTAAATTGGAGGAATATGGATTTGATGGGTGGACTGTTTGGTAGACGAGATATCATTTGGCTGGTCACATCCAGAGGATAGTGGTCAACAGCTTGATATCCAGACGGAGATCAGTGAGCAGTTGTGTCCCTCAGGGGTCTGCATTGGGACCAGTACCATTTAATATCTTCACCAATGACATAGACAGTGCGATTGACTTTTCAAATATTTTCATCAATGACATAAACAGTGGAATCAAGTGCACCTTCAGCAAGTTTGCAGACAACACCAAACTGAAGGGTGTGGTTGACATGCCTGAGGGACAAGATGTCATCCAGAGGGACCTGGACAAGCTTGTGAAGAGGGCCTGTGTGAGCTTCATTAAGTTCAAAAAGGCCAAGTGCAAGGTCCTGCACATGGGTCAGGGCAACCCCCAATATCAATACAGACTGAGGGATTAATTGACTGAGAGCAGCCCTGAAGAGAGGAACTTGGGGGTGCTGGTGGGTGAAAAACTGGACATGAGCCGACAATGTGCTCCCACAGCCCAGAAGGCCAACTTTATCCATGGCTGCCTCAAAAGAAGTGTGGACAGCTGGTCAAGGGAGGTGATTCTGCCCCTCTACTCCACTCATGAGACCCCACCTGGAGTACTCTGTCCAGCTCTGGAGTCTTCAGTACAGGAAAGACATGGACCTTTTGGAGCAGATCCGGAGGGCCACAAAAACGATCTGGAATAGGAGGCTGGAATACCTCTCCTATGAGGACAGGCTGAGTGATTTGGGGTTGTTCAGCATGGAGAAGAGAAGGCTTTGAGGAGACCTTATAGCGGGGGTTACAGAAAAGATGGGGATAAACATTTTAGTGGGGCCTGTTGTGCTAGGACAAGGGGTAATGGCTTTAAGCTAAAAGAAGGAAGATTTTGACCGGATATAAGGAAGAATTTTTTTACAATGAGGGTGGTGAAACACAGGCACAGGTTGCCCAGAGAGGTGGTAGATGCCCCATCCCTGGAAACATTTTAGGTCAGGTTGGATGGGGCTCTGAGCAACCTGATCTAGTTGAAGATGTCCCTGCTCATTGCAGGGGGGTTGGAAGTAGATGACCTTTAAAGGTCCCTTCCAACCCAAACCATTCTATGATTCTGTGATTCTATGTACACCAGAACTATTTAATTCTGTTTTCTCAGTTTCAAATTAGGCAAATCACCCAGCAGAAATACTCTATGGTTTCACTGTGGTCAAAGAGGTCTCACCTTACTCATAGTCAACTTTTCATTTTCTCCTAACCTTCTGTTGCAAAAAATATTGTATCGCTGTTTATCATTGAAAGCCCCCATTGGCAGTCAAATGCTTTCCCACAGTATTGTTCAGCTATATATGAATTTCAGTCTAGCAAGGTTATTTTATTTGCAGAGCATAGCTGAAAGCCCATTCAAGATAGTCATGTCCAGCTCCATCAGACCTAAGAGGTGTTTAAGATTTTTCTTTAGTCACAAAATAAACACAGGCTTGAAGGTTTACCTACATGTTTCAATACTAAAAGCAAGTGTCACATTAGTGATTCCTCAGGGCCTAATGCCACGTAACGTTGAGCACAAACTGATTCCTCTGAAAATGGAGCATACTAATATCTCACTTTCTTCTGGCAGGCATCTTCCCTCAGGAGAAAGTCAAGTGTTGCCTACTGACTTGTAGTGGCTGATCACAAGCTCTGCAAAGGCAATAAATGACTCTTACTGCTTTCCATAAAGAGTGGATTAGCTGAATTTAGCTTCTGACAAAGAAGAGGCAGAATGAATGGGTTTCTGTTCCTTCTGGGACACCAGGAGCCTGATGGAAAGTACAAAGTGAATTGGAAAGAGACTCCCATGTACAAAGCAGTGCCTGACTGCCAAATAAAACTAGTTTTCTTTTTGAAAACCTTTAAAATACATCTATCACACCCTGCTAGTCAGTACAGTTCTGTAAAACAGAATAAATGTTGCATGAGTGGGATTCGTTTAGCTCTTCAGAATTGGATGTAAGAATGGAGTTTGACACATCCTATGGGTACATATTGGTGCTCCTTTCCTTGGAAGAACTTTAGTTTGCAGTGTAAACAAATAAGTCATAATTTCGGTAGTTGTCCAACATCGGCAGTAAGAGTTGTTGTCCAGTGAAACAAAAATGTGTTAGAAACGGAGACACTTTACGAGGAAAAAAAAGCTTATTTTGTGCCTTTCCCTCTCTTTTGACATTTCAAAAAAAAAGACTGATTTTTATACCTTTTTTTTTTTTTGCTTGTCTTCCCTGTTGAGTTTTGTCTTGCAGTGCTTTGAACGAAAACTTCAGGGGGCCCTGAAGAGTGCTTTGAAGGCTTTGTCCATTGGTAGTTGTTCATATGGGGTTATTGATCCTTTAGTAAACAGATTTTGTTCCTGTTAGCTTTCCAAACATTGGAATGAAATAAATATTTCCTAGAACTAGCATAGATCAGTGACTTTTAAATCGTGTGGGTGTGAGGGTAAAGGCAGGGAATGGAATGAGTAAGCAGAGGACTGCTTTCTACCTGGAAGAGCCGATTTTCGTTCATTGGAGATGTACTATAGCTTCATGCTGAGCTCATCCCTAGGCATCTCACATGAAAAATATGTTAAAATAGGCTTGACTCACCATTCTAAAATATATTCCAGGCCTTCTTTCTAAATCATAGAATGCTCTAAATTGCTGTTCTGTTTTGAAATCAAAACAAAAGTCCTCTTACTACCTGAACACTTTTTTCCCCCTTCATTGCTGGCGTTATGTCTGTTTACATCAGAGACTGAAAATATCTGTTCTGACAAAACTGAACATGGTCCATTTATTCTCCTTCAGCAGTAGCCACCTCCCTCCCCCCCTGTTTATCTCACTGCTGAGCTTCCCACCATCCCCCGGCCCTTGCCTCAGCTTATGTAGCTGTCCTCTACAGTTTTCCTCTACAGGAAATGGTTATTTTACTCTAGATTTGCTTCCTTCCTGAGCATAGAGCTATTCTAGATGCCATATAAGGATTGTTCCTCCCTTGCCCTGCTCTTTCTGTTGGTGCCAGGTGTGAGGAAGCATCCTAGGTGTTGAATCTACAATGGTTTCCAAGTTGGTCTTTGCATTTTTAGTCCGCAGCTTCTAGCTCTGGGCTAACTTTCATACCAGAAACCCAAGTGATGTCATTTTTGAAGACAGCAACTGAAATTGCATAACTGCATGACTCACAATAGAAAGTATTGACTGTATATAGAAGATATTGGCTGCACATAGAAGACAAATTCTTGGAAGCAGATGTAGAAACACAAAGCTGACAGTACATATATAGCTATATGCTAACACAATAACATAGGTTAAAAAAAAGTCTAAAAAACAACAGGTAGAGGAGAAAATGTTTTCTTACTCAGGTATTGGGTACCCAAAGCAAGTTTTGACCTTTCTTAACAATGGAAGACTTTCCAAACATAGATAAGATAATGGGAAGTCCCACAAAAATTAAAGAAAATGGTATGACCTGGCAGTCTGGGTCAAGCTAAATCCAGATTAGTCAAGCGATCTAGGTCAGACTAAGTAGGGAAATCAGTTCACATACCACCATGTTGGATTAATCATCACCAAAAATGGTTATGAAATTCCTAAGTTAAACCTTCATGAAAGTTGAGGAAACCTATCTAACTTACTGTTTCATTCTGGTATATTGTATAAATATGAGCGCATACTAGGTTAACTATAATAGTAATTATTCATAATCACTCAATGGAACAGCACTGAATTTCCATGTCCAACTTTTGACAGTGGGGCGGTTGCAGGGGTGGCCTCTCTAAAAAGAGGCCTGGGGCTGCCCCATGCTGGACACAGATGGTTCCATCCAGCTCCAACAGATCCACCACAGGACACAGCTGAGCACATCAGCCAAGCTCGTGGCACCTCTGTGAAAACATGTTTAAGAAATGGCAAAAACGCTGGAAACAGAGAGGGGAGAAGAAAAGAAAAGAGTGAGAAACAGCAGAGGGAACACCAAAGTCAGAGGAGGAAGTGCTCCTTTGCAAAGCAGGCACCACCTGAAGGGGCTGCAGCTCATGGAGGATATGCACTGAAACAGAGGAAAAGAGAAGGAAGGAGTGACAAACCTCTGCAACCTGATTGCAACTCTCCCTGGCCCCATGCTGCTGGTTGCCTCATAGAAAGGACTGAGTGTAACCTGTGGCTATAACAAGGGGCAATAAATTGGCAATAAATGAAGTTAATTTTCCCCGAGTCTGCATTGCCCATGACAATAACTGCGAAGTTATCTTCCTGTCCTTATCTTGACCCATGAGCTTTCTTGCTCCTCTTCTTCCCATTTTCTCCCCCATCCTGCTGTGGGAGGGGGGGAATGAGCAAGTGACTGGGTGGGTGTTTGGCTGCAGCTGGAACCAACCCAGCACAGGAACATGCACAAATTTCATTTTGTAGAAAAGTTCTTGGGTAAATATGAGAACTGCCACAGAACTAGGAAGTGTACACCACATATTCTGTCGCTTTTTTTTTTGCATGCTAGACGTCATATGCAACTCCGTCACTGTAGTGCAAGCACAGTTCCAAGAAGGCATATAGACAGTTTTTCATGACAGTAGAACTCAGTATGAGGCCAAACTATAGTGTTAGCTATACGTGTCTTTGCCAGAGCAGCAGGAAATTTTTGCTTGTGTGTCTTGCTAACTGTTGAGATTTTAGACTTCTTTGAATATGGACTTGTGTTTTCCCATTTTACACCACTGGCTATGTTTTGCATGCTGCTATTATATAAAAAATATTACTAATAATGCCACACTATCCTTGCTTTGCTTCCTATGTTGTGCTATAGGCAAACTCTAGCTTTGCTCAAAATAGTGCTACTTTAAACAATCAGGTTACTTAGGCTTTTAGGAAAAGTCTTACTGTCTTTACAAGACATAAAAGACATCACATTATAATCCTCATTTTTTGGTTTCATAATATAATAGTATCCACCTCCAGCAATGCTCAATGTAAGATTTACCTGTTTTTAAAGTGATGCTAAGCACACATCATCAAGCATGTATACTAAAGTGATATCAAGAACTTGAAAAGCAGATTATCTTCTTCTACTAATTAATAGACAAAGAAAAGCAAAATGAAACATTTCTAGTCTGACTACTAACTACAGTTGGAGACACATAATTAAATATAACCTGGTGCACATGATTCAGTTGTGCTTTTCAAAGCATGGTTCTAGTGCTCTGTGAGCGCTCGGTGCTCTAGCAGGTGGCTCAGTTAATTTTTGAGGTCACTGTCATCTCTGTAATAAGGGAAAACGGTCCCTCTCATTAAACAGCAACAATCTACGTAAAATAAGAAGAATATAAAGTTCAACCTGTCACCCAAGGTGGGGCACTCAGCTTCTTTGAGAAGCTGCACACCTCAGCTTTGCTTCCGGAGGGAACTGTACAGCACAGGGGGGTAGAAGCATCCCGCTTGGCAAAGCCGCCCTCGGGGGTGCCTTGAGGTGGCAGCCAAAGGCGGCGAGGCAAGTCGGTCAGCGCGGAGCATTGCTTCCCAAAGCCCCCATCGAGCTGCCTGACCCCACCGGCGCCTGCTCCCCAGAGCCAGCTGCCAAGCGGTGCACCCCGCGTTTCTCAGCGCTGCGCCCGGCTGTGCGACCTGCTGCACGCTGTGCGAGCATGAGGCAGCATGGTTTATTGCAAATCGCCAAAAATTAATCTACTAACTGTATTCTACTTGTATAATCACACATGTTTAACAATATAAAAAGAACTAGTCAAACCTATGCTTCAGTTTTGAGCCATCAATACATAAAAATATTTTATAGGAGACAGAATAACATAGATACTTAGCATTTACAAAGCATTTTTATATACAGACTTAAGCTGAAGTGGACTTTTCATAGGGGAACGAGAGACAGGAAAAGTAACAACTTGGCTGCATATGCAGAGTGACACAGTGCCTTAGCCGGGACAAAATCTCAAACCTCCTAAACTCCCAGGCTATTTCCATCTCTTCAGATTTCAAAAATAACTCAAGTCACTTTGTATATTTGACAGGTTTACTAACAGGCTGCAGTATAAGGAAACTACAGTTTAAAGTGTTTCATTCTTTATTGACAACTCCTAATTGTTTTTCATATAGGAAATAAAATCATATTTGTTTTTCAGTCCTTGCAGTGGGTAATAATGAATAGACAAGAAAAAGCCCCAACATATTTACACGTGTGTGTATACATATCACAGAATTTTAGCTTGACTACTTAGCAAAAAGGGAGAATATATTTTACCACCATTCCACACATTTGTACTAGTGATCTCTAAAAGAAGTGGGTTTTAGGTTTCAGAAAGCCATTTCAAACTGCTGTTCCTACCTGCCTTCGAGAAGCAATAGTGCTATTGAAACTCCTGTTAGTCATCTTGGAATTCACAGGCTTGCTTTGGCGAGCCACGTCATTCCTCCATGTCTTAGAGTTTTCTTTTGGGTCCGAAGGGATGGGGTTCAGAAACAGTATTCTAGCAATCAGGCCATAGAGGACAGTTGCCAATACCATTGGCACAACATAAAATATACCAAAGTCCATCATGTAGATAGGAGAGTAATAGCTCCTGGACACCTTGTAGCCACAGGACACAACAGTAGTGTCTTTGTAGACTACTGTGTTAAGGTCTAGCAAGAAAAACCAGAGCATACAGTACATGGAGGTGAAAGCCCAGACAAAAATAATGATCTTTTTGGCTCTTGAAAAAGTGCATAGGAATTGAGCTTTGATTGGGTGGCAGATGGCTATGTATCTCTCAATAGTGAAGGCAGTGATGGAAAAAGAAGAAGCATTGATCCCTAGGTACTGGAGATAAGTGATGCAGAGACACCCCACATAGCCATACACCCAGGATCTATACAGGCTTTCTGTGATATTGGGTAGTCCTGCAGCCACAAGCACCATGAGATCTGCCACAGCCAGACTCACCAGATAGCAGTTAGTGGGAGTTCTCATGTGTTTGGTTCTGAGGACCACCAAAACCACCATGATGTTGCCCACGATGCCCAGTCCGCAGATGAGGAGGACCAAGAGGATGGTGACCACTTGGTATTCAGCTGTAACGATCTCCTGGCTTGATAGTGGCAGCCCGGTTTGGTTCTGCTCGTCCCCTGTGCCATTCTCCATCTTCACCAGCCCACTGCTGCTTCTGCCCAGCACTCGGTCTCAGCACGTGATGTCCATGGTCCTCTGCAAAAGGGTGAGTGGAGCAGAGCCTGGGTGAGCCGCAGCCCCAGAGCACATTCTCTGTGTAGTCACAGTCCCATTCCTGTACTGTCCTCCACTCACTGGAAAGCACCTGGACTTTCAGTCTTTGTAAATTCAATTACCAGACAAGTTAATCCCTCTCAGGCTCCAGCTCATTCGCACAGGTTAAAAAGCTGTTTTCTCATGTGGAGATGGGAGCTTTCCCCCCTGCAGAGGAGGAGGAGGAGGCGGCGGCAGGGAAAGCAGAGCCCTCCTGCACTGCCAGCTGGCTAAAGCATTGCACGGGACTGAGCTGATCCAGTCCAGGCAGACTTGAGCATCACCGCTTTCCAGGAGGAGTCACAACGCACCGAGGGTGGAGACAGCAGCGGGAGGTGAAAGGAGAGTGATTTGTAAAACCCCGCAGGTTTTCTGCTCCACGCTGCTTTCTCTCTCTGCTCTCAGATGGCTATCTCGCGTTATTGATCATATTGATCCACCCTGGCAAACAAAGGGGAGGTCGATTGGCAACAAAAATACACCGATTTCTAAAATTCTAACTTCCCCCGTGTCCCTGTCTTTGTGAAAGTGGTGGTAATTTACACTTGCCTCCTGCTTTGCAGGGAGCTGTAAGAGTCCTTTCAGAGCTGACAGAAAGAAGTGTATCCCAGGTTTTGCAAAGAGGAGGAAAAACTGGATTTCAATGCTTTACTTTATAGACAATTCTGTTCAAAACCTCTATTGCTATTGCTGTCATCACTCCTCAGCCTTTTCAGCTCTTTCCTGGATTGTAGCACAGCAACAATAAAACCATCAGAGCACAAATTGCTTCTTAATGAGATCAGTCACACAGACGTGCACATGCACACGCACACAGAGTGTTACTAATCCACCACCGTTTCCTCAATGACAACTCTTCTCTGGTTGAATAAACCCCTCCTTGTTCAGTCAGGTTGTGTAAAACCACAGACAAATCAAAGACTGGTGGAAATAACTGCTTTGAGATGCGCTGATGAAAGCCCCACAGATGCAGCAGCAGCATTCACGAGCCCAGCTGCACTTGGAGATGGATGCAGAGCTTTTCTGTCTCGCTGGCGATCTTAATATTTCAGTGAGAGAAACCATTGCAAACCCTTCTGCAGGGCTCTGTGAAGGAGCCCATGTCAACTCCCCATCACAGTGTTTCAAACCATTGTTTCTCCTTATACTATTGTGTTAAAAGGTTGAAGATTAAATCTGCCCCAAAACTCTTTTTTTCCTCCATTTAGGGCAATTTATGGTTCAAAAAAATAGTGTGTTGCACAACTGGGGAAAAACAACTTGGATTTCAAAACAGATTTTCATGTTAAGAGAGAGGGATTAGCATAGGCACATGATGTAATGTTTGCAAAACTAGGATTTAAAATAGACTGAAACAGCAGGTGGTGACAAAAAGAGAATACCACCTGAATAAGAGCTGGAAATTAGACTCAAACAATTTCAGAGGTTTGAGGCTACTAAGTTAAGTTTTCCAGTCATTTTTTCCATTTGCCTGTTCACACTTCTGTTGTGATCAGATGCTTTTCATCTGTAGACCCCAAAGTACTTAATGAGGTAAAGCAAATATCATTATTCCTATTTAACAAATGAAGAAACAGGGGTAAAAAGAATCTGATTCATTGCCAGTGGCCCAGCAGTGGCCTGTGGGAAAATTCAGATTACTGGTTACTTGACTAACAGCGTATCAACAGAATCATATCATGGGCGTCGTTGAGATTCTGCTCCATGCTATCTGCAGATCCCGTTGTTCTGGACATACCTGAACGAGGAAGAAGGCCAGAGCTATTGTGATGCCTGGTTATCAGAAAAATAATTCCTCCCAGCCCCCTCCATACTCCACAACATTTTATCCCTCAAACTGGGGAAAATCCTCGTTAGAAACATATGCTTTTAAAGCTATGTGGCATTAGTGGGTGTAGCCCAAGATGCTCAACTCAATAGCATAAAACACACCAAGGAGGGAGCCCAGGAGTGAACTATCACAGATTTAGTGCCAGTAATCAGGCACCCAGCAGGGGTCAAACCCACCAGGACATTGAACCAGAGTTCAAACAAGGAAACTGAGTTAGTTGACAGCCTGGATAAACCCCTCAACCCTCAGTGGCTTCAGCTGAGTCTGAAGTTTTTGGCACATCAATAGTCTGATTTCTCTTTCAGTGATGACTGATGCCTTTCTGCCACACCATCCTACCAAGAAGTCTTGTTCCTTACATGTCCACGTATTCTGCTAGCTTACAGGCAATGTGGATGGTCTGAGTTGGGGCTGAGGAACTAGTATGTCTGACAGTACTCAGGTGTTTGCAGTACCAGAAGCAATGGCTGAGGACACGGGATGCAGGGAAGCTGGAGTATATTTAAAAGCCCACATGACTTTGAAGTGAATATGGGAAGTCTAGAAGATGTGCAAGAAATGTGTTATCTGAGGATTGCCTCATTCCTTTGTGTCTGCTACTGATCTGTATCAGAGATGGGATAGACTATCTTGTCTCTGACAGTAGTACTCTTTTTATGGCTTTTTGGCAAGTGTTGCATTCTGGTAAAGAAAAAAGTATAAGTTATCACTATATGGCTATAGGGAAGTATATCTACAGCAGGCATTACAAGGAGTTTGATAATATCGATTAACATCCTCTATGGAGTACTTCCCTTTTCTTTCCATACAGTGCTTCCCCAACCTACAATATTTCTGTAAAATCTGCAGTAATTGCAGAAGGAATTTCAAGACTATACCTCTATGTTGTATGTAATTAAATCATCTGGTGTCACGGACTTGGCACAAACATCATGTGATGCACATTGCCCGATACATTCAAATTATCCTTTTAACATGATCATCAGTCAGAGATCAGATGCTAAATTTGGGGATCAGTAAAAGATCAGCTTTTTCTCCCAGTTAATGCTGCATTAATGCAACCGTCAAAATACACTGGCTAGTTTCAAAAGCAGTTCAGCATTAATACATGCAAGCCTGGCAGCTGTGCCAGAGAAATTTTGAGAGCAGATGGACCAGAGATCACTGTGAAACTTTTACTGCATATCTGTTACTCCATTTTATACACATACCTGTTGGTCCAGGCATCAATTGACATTACATGAACAAATGAGTACAGATGCAGTGAGCAAGTCCAAAACAATGGGTAGGAAAACAAGCCCCTGAAATGTGCTGACTCTTGCTAATATATTTCTGTTGGTACAACCCTTTGGGTAGGAGGAAGAGAGGGAAGCATCGTGTTGATGCACCCCGTGCTGTATACCACTTAACTAACAATATTCTTGTCTAATTTTTTTTCCCATTTGTATCAATTAAAATGCCTCTCTGCTCACTTGAGGCACAACAAACCCATAACAAACTGCCTCATAACGTTAAGCACATGCTGATATGGAACAATGAATCACTATAAACACTTCACCCCACTAACTATAAATTATTCTTAATTCTGTTTCTCTAACTCAGATCGCTTCCCCAGCTGGCCTTTTCTCTTCTGAGAAACGACTCCACAAAAATGGCAATTTCATACTTTATTACCTGTCTGTACTCAGAGTTCATAAAAAATCATAAGTAACTTGGATTCTTTACTCCGTACTTACTGCTGTACAAATGTCTCCAAGGATGCAGTTTGTAGAGAACAAAAGTCACCATCAGTGGTGTAACTTCAGTACCATCCAAAGGCTGGCTTTTAAAGTTGGTAACTAGCTACTGGCAACATCAGCTCCAAACGTGTTTTGGATTTACACTAAATATTATAGTAACTGTGGTCAAGTAGAATTTATTCTGTTACATCTGCTGCACCACATAGCTGTGGTTTTGTGCTAACGTAGTGAGCCTGTGGCAAAGCGCTTGGTTTGTGGGACAAATCTGCGCCTGGAAAAGCCTTTTATGAGTAAAGATTGTGCGGGGACCAAACACCTTTTTGGTGAGACAAATCTCATTGCCCAAGGCAGTGGTCCTTCTTTCTAACTAATTTTTTGCTGTCTGTCACCAAAGAATACATCCACTAAAGTACTTCTAAAATTCTGGGTGGGTATTCCAAAAGTGATTTGGTACTTATGATAACCTGGGGTTTCCTACATGTATCTGACAAATTCTATTTGATTTAGGGCCTTTTAATCTGCACGAGAGTGCAAATCCTGTTTCAAAGGTGAGGGGTTTTGTATCATCTTTGTTTTCCATTAATCTCCATGTTGCACCGGTGTTGGCTGTTAGTTCGAGGCAAGTGATAAGGAATTTTAAACTTAATTGTTCTAAAAACCTAATTGTCACAAAAAGTAAGAAAAAACATATTCAAGCAATCAGTTGCCTCACATGGGAAATTTGGTTTATCTATTGCCTGTCAACAAGGTCACTGGTAACTATGGTTTGTTGAGACAGATCTGGGATCATGTGGCAAAGGAGCCTGGAGGGACTTTAAAGAGGTCTATTCTTCATTAATTTCTATCAATTCAGGCAGAGACAAACTGTTACAAGAACCTGATGAAGCAGAAGGAACTTTTCCAGAATAAATGTAGAAATCCCACAAAAGAATGGGTGAGGAAGACTGATTTCATGAAGTTTTTTAATTTTGTGAATTATCTGCATTCACTTGGATTTACCT
Organism: Anarhynchus alexandrinus; assembly: GCA_008711295.1. Classification (NCBI taxonomy): domain Eukaryota; kingdom Metazoa; phylum Chordata; class Aves; order Charadriiformes; family Charadriidae; genus Anarhynchus; species Anarhynchus alexandrinus. The sequence goes on from VUYV01000115.1 coordinate 828,059, forward strand.
CTTAAGACACTATCAGCTAAAGTCAACATCATCACAGAAAAGTGATCTGAAGAAAGAGGGAGTGCAGTTCAATAGGGGCAAACACAAAGTGGTACACTTTGGCAGGAGCAAGCAGGTACACAAATTCAATGTGTATTAACTGGCAGGAGGACCGTTCTGTAGCTCATCTGATCCCAAGCCATACATCCATCAGTACGAAGGGCTGATGAGAAGCTGTTGTGAAATCAAACTTTCATCTGGACCGTGTCAGCAGGAGCACAACCAACATGATATATGAACTCATCCCTCACTGGGCTGTGCCCACTTTCGGCAGGCACCTTCTGAGATGCGGATACAACTCAGAGAGCTAGACGAAAGATCTATGACAGTGAGACCCATGAGAAAATAATGAACAAATCTAGGTCATCTGCCCTTCAGAAGAAAAGATTGAGGCTGCAAAATAAAAATGAATTATCTATTTTCCACAGCTGTGATGGAAATAATTATCTGAAACAGCAACAGGGAAGATTCAGGTTGGAAAAACATTTTACCAGTAAAGATTCCATAATTTGCCAGTAAAAAGGCTTTGGAACAGACTGTGTGGGGAAGCTAGAGGCTTTAGCATTAGGGATAAGTAAAAAGCCACCTGTGTTTGATTCTGCCTGGGAGTAGTAGGATGGGCTGGGTGCCCTCTGATTCCATGACTGTAATCCCTGGGCATACCTGTGTTCATTTCACAGAATCATGGAATCATGGCATTTTCAGAGTTGGAAGGGACCTCTCGAGATCATCTAGTCCAACTCCCCTGCCAAAGCAGGATTGCCTAGAGCACATTACTCAGGACTGCATCCAGGTGGGTCTTGAAAATCTCCAGAGAAGGGGACTCCACAACCTCCCTGGGCAGCCTGTGCCAGTGCTCTGTCACCCTAACCGTAAAGAAGTTTTTCCGTGTATTTGAACGGAACTTCCTATGTTCCAACTTGTGCCCATTGCCCCTCATCCTGTCAGTGGGAACCACTGAGAACAGTCTGGCTCCATCCTCCTTCAACTCACCTTTTAGATACTTGTATGCCATTTTTGTATTTGACTTGTTCCTTCCTAAAGAAGAAAAGTGGGACACACAGACTCAGTGGGATTTGGAAGATCCTGAGGTGAAGGTTAGGAAAGACAGAACTACCATCAGGAGTCCAGTAACTGGAAAATGTCCCTGTTATCTGGTGAAAAGCCCAGTCATAACATTGGTGCCTCACTGTTTAAAGCAAGGAGAGATGTCTAAACTCTGCCAGCCTTGCAAATTATGGGCATGTGCTCTAAAAACTGAGGTTCCCTGTGCTGGGAATTTCAGTCTTGAGAAATTCAGTCCTTTTCCCAGTAAGCCGGAAAACATCCAAAAAGGGAAGTTTGGACAGGTCCCTGACAAGCACCACAGGGCCTCTATTGAGCTCTCTGCTCTGCCACAGTGCCGTGGGATGGGCATCTATGTTTCAGTGGCACAGATATAAACCAGAGCAGGTGAAGAATAGCAGAAGAAAGAGTCATTGTATGGTGAATTCACCACTCTTTTATGGGATTAGCGTTTTCCAGACTTTTCTGCAAAGCTCTATGCCCAGTGGTGTTGAATGCAAGTTACAAATAAAGTTTATAATCAAGGATAATGGATTTTTTGTACATCACATTTGTTATCCTGCCATTTCCAGCCTGAACCTCTTGTCTGAGTATGATCATTACAAGATTTGCTATCTAAGAAAGCAGTGACCAAAACAATCAAAAGTACTTGTGACACTTGCTTGAATAGTGGCCACTCAGCTCTGGGAGAAAATTTAAAGCAGAGAGATCATCCACCAGTTAATTTTAATAGGGCTGTGTTCATTTGAACAGCCTAAGGTCCTGAACCTGCCTGTTTTCTCATTTTAGAAAGCGTTTCTTATCTGCAAAGAAAAAGAGACAATAGGTATCAAAATGATATCGTGATTTCCAATAACAAGCACTAGAAACACAAAGAAACTGTCATTTTATAGCAGTGAAAAGGAAAAAAACAATACCTGCCCTGGGGTATCAATTATATAAATGAATACAGCTTAAAATGCAACAGAATATATTTCCTTTCAATATCTTTAATATACTGAGTACTGTATAGATCATAGTTTCTTGCCAGAAAAAAAAAGCCGATTGATAACATTTCTATAAATGTGTTCAGTTGTGCTGTGCATGGAAATAAATGCTGCAAGCTCCAATGGTCATTTAATACCATTTTAAATTAAAGAGGATGCCTAGAATTTCACTTAATATACTCACATTTTACAGGTGTCCTTAAAAGAGCTGTATAGGCTCAGCATACTGGATGTAGATAAAAAGGCTTCTGGCACTACTAAATGATGCCTTTACCTTTAGCATTCAGTTGACCTGAGAACTACAAAATAGTACCGATCACTAAAACAAAGGGATATTTCTGCAAGTAAGATACGATTCCAAGTATTTTATGTACAGATGATTATTCTCTTTAATGACGTATAAAGAGATCATGAAAGTTACTTATTAGTTTGGATTTTATTATTTTTACACTTGAAGCATTGTCTCATACTGCATTTCAACAAATGCTTTGCACAGCTGTCAAGACAAGCATCTTTATGCAAGAATAATATTTTCACTCTGGAGCAATTTTTTGAAGGGATTAATTGGATGATAACGAGCCACACTAAGAAAAAGGCATGACTTATGATGTCTAAAATGTGCACATGTCAAATGTTGTAGACAAAGCACTCTAATTGTGCAATTTCGTGCTCTTTGGGGTCTCATTTCTTTTATTAAAACTGAGATGAGGTTAGCAGCCATCAGTGAAATTTAAACTCAAAAGAACATTACTCAGCGCTCATTGTTATATAGATAAGCAGCTGCTCTTCTTATTCTAATAGTTCTTTCAGAAATCAGTAAACTCTTTATATGCATGGTGTAGTTGGATTATCTTTTCAAGACCCAAGCAGATATATCATAATGATTATGTTTTAAATAATAATTTATCTGCTTGTAAAATTAAGTTCCATTTTTCTTCCCGTGTACTTTCCAGGTACCAATGGACCACTCGGTGGATAAGTCACTGGCTGGACAGTCGCACTCAAAGAGTTCTAGTCAATGGCTCCATGTCCAAGTGGCAAGCAGTGACAAGTGGTGTTCCTCAGGAGTCGGTACTGGGACCGGTGCTGTTTAACATCTTTGTTGGCAACATCGACAATGGGATTGTCAATCAGCAATTTGCTGATGACACCAAACTGTGTGGAGCAGTTGACACACTGGAGGGAAGGGATGCCAACCAGAGGGACCTGAACAGGCTTGGGAGGTGGGCCTGTGCCAACCTCATGAAATTCAACAAGGTCAAGTGCAAGATCCTGCACGTGGGCCAGGACAATGCCAAGCACAAATACAGGCTGGGCACAGAATGGATTGAGAGCAGCCCTGAAGAGAAGGACTTGGGGGTGTTGGTAGATGAGAAACTCCATATGAGTCATCAGTGTGTGCTCACAGCCCAGAAGACCAAACACATCTTGAGCTGCATCAAAAAAACGTGGCCAGCAGGTCAGGGGAGGTGATTCTGCCTCTCTGCTCCTCTCTTGTGAAACCCCACCTGGAGTACTGCATCCAGCTCTGGAGTCCTCAGCACTAGAAGGACATGGACCTGTTTGACCAGGTCCAGAGGAGGGCCAGAAAGATGATGAGAGGGCTGGAGCACCTCTCCTATGAGGAGAGGCTGAGAGAGTTGGGGTTGTTCAGCCTGGAGAAGAGAAGACTCTGGGGAGACCTTACAGTAGCCTTCCAGTATCTGAAGGGCGCTTACAAGAAGTCTGGAGAGGGACTTTTTACAAGGGCATGTAGTGATCAGATGAGGGTTAATGGCTTCAAACTTGAAAAGGGTAGATTTAGAATAGATATTAGGAAAAAAAATTCACTCTGAGGGTGGTGAGGCATGAGAACATGTTGCCCAGGGAAGTTGTGGAAGTCCCATCCCTGGAGGTGTTGAATGCCAGGTTGGATGGGACTTTGAGTAACCTGGTCTAGTGGAAGGTGTCCCTGCCCATGGCAGGGGGGTTGGAACTATATGATCTTTAAGGTTCCTTCCAACCTAAACCATTCTATGATTCTTCAATACTTACACCCAACTGAGAATCAGGATACAGAGCAGGAAAACCAACAGTACCTTCCCCTACTCCTACAACACATCAGCGAATAACTACAGGGTGGTTTTAAATTTTCACTCACACATTTCAAGAAAGGGGGAGAAAAAACAAAATAGAAACTAAAGACACATGCATTTGACAACAAAAAGTCCCAGAAAGAAAAACAAAGGAGAAAACACTTGTCAGTTTTGAATCAAACAGAGAAAAAAAAAAAGAGTTTTTTTATTTTGCGCTTTCAGCAGTGCATCACAAAGACTTACAGTAGAAGAAAAACACCAAAGGAGTTGAGGGACAAACCCAGTGATAAGATGGCAACAGAGAGAACATCACTGAAGAAAGCCAAGAGGCTGCAAATCTGAATTTTAAAAGAGAAACACAGAGCCTTTGGGAGAGAACCTGGAATACTTGTGTCAGCCACATCAGAATGGGGATTGAAAGAAACAACTAAGGATTGAGTATCTGTGTATTTATCTGTCTCTTCTATTTATCTGTCTCTTCTCTCTCTCTCTGTGTTTGCCAGCAGATCATTTTTGAGGCATTTCCAGGCATCACACCAAAGCTCCCTACACGGAGGGAAGTTCAAAGGATTTTGCCCCAGTACACCATTTCTGTCTTCACATTCTGTCTGAGCTCAAGTTCCAGTGGCATTTCTCATAGCAGCAGTAAGGTGTAATGGTGTGGCAAATGCCTTATGGACCACTTTATCTTTGGAAAGTTATGCAAGTGATAACTCATCCCTACACCTCCCTGGGGAGGCAAAAAAGGAAATTAGGTGTGCAAGCTCAGCACTCAGTAGAAGTCACCCGGAACATCTAGGCTTAGGACAAAGGATTTACTGATCCCCAAACCACTGCCTTAACCAGGAGAGAATACCAATTCTTCTTGGGACGATTTATGCCAAATGCACATCACTGCAATAATTTATTGGGTCAGTTCTGGCTGCTTTATGGGCGTATAGTAGATACATCACCAGCCCGAGGATGTAAGCGATGTGGTATGGGTGGAAGAATGAAGTCAGAAATCATGGCTTGGCTGCAAGCTAATCATTGCTATACCTGATTTGGTAAATGTTTCAAGTCATTATGGCAAGTACTGAAGGGAAAAGGATGAGTCACTTTGCTAAAATGATAGCTGAGCACAGAGAGTAGCTAGGCAATTGGGTTAGTATTATCCAAAGTTAGTCAAGCATTAGAGATTCTTCATGAACAAGTGAGTCCAGAATTTCTGGGTATGTCACCAACCCTCTTGTCCTAAACACAGTTACCTAAAGACGGAGGCCCTGTACCTTTAACAGCTGAATCAGAGGAACAGCCCAGTACATTTATGCACAGTTTGCAAACTATGTGTAAAAACTCTGGTCTCTTTTATGATTTTTCTCTGTTTTCTTTATAGAACTTGTGCGTGGAAAAGTTGAGGGAAGGAGGAAGGGAAACAAAGGAGAGCAGTACTTTAAGTTCCCACACACAGGAGTGTTGAATACTGAGATGGGTATCAGCAAGCTCATAGATACTAAGTGAAGGGAAAGTTACTTCCTTCTCTCAGCACCCATGTGGCCCATATCAGAAATACCGTGTCCTGTTTTGAGCTTCCAATACCAGAGAGGTATTGATAAGCTGAAGGATATCCAGCAGAAAATCAATAAGAGGGTTTGCAGATGGGCACACGTGGGATATGAGGAGCAGCTGAAGGAACAGAGGTTGCTCAGCCTGGAGGAGAGAGGGGCCAGCTGAAGCATTCAATTACCCAACAGAGGAGGTGTTATGGAGAAGACAGAGGCAGGCAGCTCTCACAGACGAGCAGGCCAAGAACAAAAACCAAAAGCCACTGCTTGCAGCAAGGGAAAGTCCTGCTGAACCCAGGAAACAGTTTCTCATCCTGGGAGAGGCTGAGATGGGGGTGGAACCTGGAGAAAGTCTGGCACCTCCACCCTTGGAGAGCTGCAAAACTCAGCTGAGCCCCTGAGCGACTGGATCTAGTTTTGAAGGCAGACTGCTTTTCAGAAGGAGTTTGTATTACACGACCTCTGCAGTTCCCTTCCAACCTAAATTTTGCATAGTAGCATGAGGAGTTTTTGACACTGCTTTCCAGGCCAAAGCTGTGGTTGAAAGAGTACTAACTACTCGTGTCCTGTCCCAGGCAACCTGCCCTTAGGAAGAGGCTGGATTACAAGAAAGCTCCCAGTGAACTTCAGTGAGCTTTGCCTGAGGACCTCCCAACAGTGAGCTTCCATCAAATACAACTTCAACACGTAAGAACCAAAAAGGTGATGTGAATTGAAAAGGCTGTAGACGATAGACAGCCGTGCCAAGCCAGGCACACAGTTTGTGCTCCTTGTGACCAACCAAATGGAGTCATGCATCATTGTTTCAGTACCCCAGCTGAATTACCTAACCTATGAATTTTAAAAGTTTAGTTATTTTTAATTACTTCAAGGTCAATCACATTGATTACTAATGATGCAAATATTTTTCTTGAAAGTCTTTCCCTACTGTATCCCTGGAAGGAGATGCCCTTATACAGCATCTCATTATGTGTTGGTTTTTCTGCAACGCTATTTATCAGCTTTTGCAGGTAGAAAGGTGAACAAGCTAACTATTTTAGAAGGTAGTTTGTATGTAATAAACAAAACTTTGGGTTTTGTTTCACCCTTTAAAAGCAATCACTGTTCTTCCTTCCCTGAAGTGCTGCGATTTTATAATACTGTAAATTCAATTCCCCCCTGAATATAGGCCACCTCACTTTTAAGAGTAAAAAGGTTTGTAAAATTGTATTTAAAATTTTATCCCATGTCTGAAATGAATGCTACCTTGGAAAAATGCTGGAGTGGTGGCGGTAGTTCACAAGGGAAGGAATGGGAATGTCTAGGATTGGAGTCAGCTGGTGGACATTCTCCTCTGCTGTCAGCATCACAGAAAATGATAGAAGCCGCTACGTGGGTTTTCTTGAGCTTTCATCCCAAAGTAACACTGCAGAAGCTTGGCATTCTTCTGGCTTATATTGCATATGTTCATCCTTTCAACATTTGTTAATGCTATTCGATAACACATAATTTCAAAGAAGAAAATGTATACTGTCAAAGTCTGCTTTATTTCTTATATGTACTTTGTATTAAAATTGTTGTACATATTTTGAAATATAAAACGGAAAGCTTTTGTTATTATGGGTAAAAAGTAGACTATACTCCCAAATTATTAGTAAAAATCAAGGTGTTTTATGATTATGCTGGAATCTCATACTATAAGGCTTAGATTCTATGAGCACATATGTATAATATAGGCATTAACATTAATTGCCTATAAAAGAAATCCAATATTTAAAACAAAAAAATGTAAGTAACTGACTGAAAGATCAAAGCAGAAATCTTGTCTTTGATGGCATTGACTTTTAGATCTCACAGATCCCATAGTTTTACTTCAAGGGCAGAACTTCCTAGTTTCTATGTAAAACCAATTTTCTATCATCTGCTTTGTGTCTCTAGAGAACCTCAAGTCAGGAGAGTAAACATTAGTTCTACCATGATTCTGCATAGAGTTTTGTCATAAAGAATATAGTTGCTTGTTGATTATTCTAGAGGATAAAGTAATGAATAATCATACAGAATTTCAGGACATTCATTTAACTTTGTTTGTAGTAGAAAGACTTATCGTAATGCAGCACACTACCAGCTCCTTATGCTCAGAAGAAATGCAACACAAGGATGTTAAATCATTCATTAAGATACTATATTTTGATAATGTTTAATGCAAATTCTTCCTTGCTGTGAAAATTACTCATCTCACCTGAGTACCTTGATTACCAACAGGCAGTTTGGTACATCCATAATGATATGCTCAGCAGGTTCAAAATGTTAATCTGATAGCTGGGAAGAAGGTTGACTCATTTGGTCTTGCAAAGCAATTGACAGCTAAGCTTTTTATTCCTTGCTCAATAAATAGCTCAATAAAATCTTAGAAAAAGACACTACAAAAGAGCATCTGAGAGAGCGGCTCTCAGCTGGTGTGACAGCAGGCTGGGTCCAGATGAAGCACAGACCATCAGCTGCCCAAGTATGGAGGAGATCATCAGATTGGTTTGAGGTTTGTGGGGCCAGATTCCTAACTGATGTAAAGCTTGGTAACTCCTTCCTAACTAGCAGTGAAAAAGTGAGTTATGCCAAAAAACATGTAAGCATCTGGTGTTTGACTAACCAGGTGTGCTCAATTATTTGCTACCGATTGCTGTAAACACTATAGAAGAGCCCCATGCGGGAGATGGGAGTTTGTGATCCCAGTGGTGTCTTTACTAGAATGTGGTAAACAACCTGCTTAGAAGACTTCTGGCAGCCACCTGAAATGGTTGGTTGTGGGTGCCTGGTTGTTCAGCTACAACAGAGAGCAGACCGAAAGCTGTTATTATAAGCATATGAAAACAATATGCTGTTCTATGCCCTTGGCTTCGTGTTGTATGCTCTACTAATGCAAAGGCAGTGGAAAACAGGTTTATACCATGACTTCTTGGTGACCACTCGGTGGACAAGGAACTGGCTGGATGGCCACTCTCAAAGGGTGGTGGTCAATGGCTCAATGTCCAAGTGGCGAGCAGTGACAAGAGGTGAGCGGTGACAAGTGGTGTTCCTCAGGGGTCTGTACTGTGACCAGTACTGTTTAACATCTTTGTTGGCGACATGGACAATGGGATTGAGTGCACCCTCAGCAATTTGGTGATGACAACACGCTGCGTGGAGTGGTCAACACGCTGCGTGGAGCGGTTGACAAGCTGGAGGGAACGGATGCCAATCAGAGGGACCTGGACAGGCTTGAGAGGTGGGCCTGTGCCAACTACATGAAATTCAGCCAGGCCAAGTGCAAGGTCCTGCACGTGGGCTGGGGTAATGCTGGGTGGAAAATGCATTGAGAACAGCCCTGAGGAGAAGGACTTGGGGGCTGTTGGTAGATGAGAAACTCAACATGAGCCTGCCATGTGCACTCACAGCCCAGAAGGCAAATCACATCCTGGGCTGCATCAAAAGAAATGTGGCCAGCAGGTCAGGGGAGGTGATTCTGCCCCTCTTTTTTGCTTTCATGAGACCCCACCTTGAATACTGCATCCAGCTCTAGAGTCCTCAGCACAAGAAGGATATGGACCTGTTGCAGTGAGTCCAGAGGAGGGCCATGAAGACGATGAGAGGGCTGGAGCACCTCTCCTGTGAGGAGAGGCTGAGAGAGTCGGGGTTGTTCAGCCTGGAGAAGAGAGGACTCTGGGGAGACCTTATAGCAGCCTTCCAGTATCTGGAGGGCACCTACAAGAAAGCTGGAGAGGGACTTTTTACAAGGGCATGTAGTGATAGGACGATGGCTAATGGCTTCAAAAGGAAGAGGATAGATTTAGAATAGATATTAGGAAGAAAATTTTCACTCTGAGGGTGGTGAGGCACTGGCACAGGTTGCCCAGGGAAGCTGTGAAGTCAACACTCTGGAGGTGTTGAATGCCAGGTTGGATGGGACTTTGAGCAACCTGGTCTAGTGGAAGCTGTCCCTGCCCATGGCAGGGGGGTTGGAACTAGATGATCTTTACCGTTCCTTCCAACCCAAATAATTCTATGATTCTTGCACATGACACTGAGTAATGATGGGGGCATTGCTGGAAAGGCACAGAGATACTGCTATAGCTGAGCAGAGGGATCTCTAAAATGGGTTTTGTAGAAACAAATACAACCAGGATGACTGGAACAGCTTCCGTATTTGTTTCAGTCCTAGTAAAGTACTTTTGCTGGGAAGAAAAAAAATAGCAGTTGTATTTTGTCATTTCAAAATGTTGAAGTATTTCTAATAAACCAAAAAAGAATCGTGTTCCATCATTTGAAACAAATCTATTTCCTCATAACTTCTGAGCTTCATGAAAGTCTTGAAAACAACGTTTGGGATTTCACTTTCACTTAATCTCTCTGAGTGTGTTTGCTCTTTAACGCAAACCATAAATCTCAAAATCACTTACTCATCTATATTTAGTAAGTAGAACAAACAGTAGGTTTGGAAATGCAGTTGAGCAGAGCCAGAGAGCGGTTGTTGCTCGAATTAGGGTGAATCCATGGCAAAAGCAGCAAGAAATGACAGCATGATGCTTTATTTTGCCTTCTGTTGGGCCTGGACCAAATTAGACCAGTTCAGAATCTAGCCCACTGATTTTCATTCTGCTATGAGAAAGGATTGAAGCTTGTGCCTCTTCATCTGTTTGCTTGTTCAACCTAAGTAATTTTTAGAAGCTCTAATGAACTTCACATATATATGACAGAAAAGTTAGCTGTCTCAAATACATTCAGACTGACAAGTATTAAAGCAAATGGGTATGTAAAAGACAGAAGCCTGAAGTAACGGATGCATCTGGAACGGAATAAGTTTTGAACGAGGATATCAGAAAACCTGTGCAGGAGAGAGCCATTGTACATACCATAACAGGAGAGAAACTTGGATCAGAATTTGTGCCTTGTTAGGCACCAAAGAATTTAACTAAAAGATGCATTTCTGCAAAGAACCAGCTACTTTATTTCTGCTGTTTGGAGAACTGCTCACTTGATTTTGTAGGTGTAGATTTGATAAATACAATGCGACAATGCAGTGATTTATCCATGTGAAACAGCTAATTAAAAAACCCACAGTGATAACAGAAAATCAGAGGAACAAATCCCTTATGCTATTAATTAGAGATAAGCAAACAGGTCTGAATCAAAGAAAATCAACTCAAGCGGTAATCCTGTGAGATAAAGCTGAACAAATGTTGTTTCCTTCCTGGAAATTTGATTTTGTTTTCTTTTATTCTTTTATTGCTTAGAATGCAGAGATGCAAATAATGGTAAGTTTCCTCCTTTTGAGCTTCATTCATTTCTGTTATAATTGTATTGTGAATGAATAGTGTGTATGTAGCTAACATCTGAAAATAGCTTTAATTCACTGTATAACACCACAGCTATATTAATATCCTTTAGCCAAAGTGAATGCCTTCATTAGGAGATATGCAAGACCACATTTTTCAGGTGTATTAGATGTGTTTATATGCATTATAATGGAATTAATAATTAAGAGTTGATGCATTATTTTACCAGACTGTAAAAAAAAATGCTTTTGTTAATGGATAGTTAATGGTTTGAAAGACAATTTTCTAGCATACATAGCTCTTTCCCTCTCCTCTCCCCTTTCACCTTTCTTCCTCTGTAAACCCCTCTAAGACTGTGTATGGCACAACACCCCCCCTTCCCTGGTGTTTTCCCCCTTGCCCTTAGTTCTAAAGGCCTGTTACATTTTGTGGACATTTTTCATAACCATCTTAACAGGGAGGACCATAGGCTATATTGTCAAAGATGGGTTCACAGCAGCGCACATCAAGCTGGAGACCCACTTCCTCTGCCCTGGCTGCTCTCGGCACGGCAGGACGGAAGCAGGGAAGAATAAGGTCTGTCATGTTCCCCCCTGATGTGACACAGTCGAAGCTGTACCTCAAACGAGGACAAACAGGCACGTGGGGTTGTTACCCATCCAGTTGCAAAGCTTCAGATGGTGAAAACACTGGGCAAAAAAATACCTGCTGAGCTGACTTCTATATAGTATTGCCTCCTGTGGAGGTTTAGCTGATTATAGTGCTCTACCTTTTTTTTTTCGAAGTGATCAGTAGCACAGTGGGGTGGTGGTGGCTCAGATGTAGCTTCCTCGTAATCTGTCAGCAGAGAACATAAGTACAAGGCAGTAAAACATTTTAAATTGGACAGAAATGGCCGTATGAACCAGACCTCAGTCACTGAAATGAATAAGTGACACTGCAGTCCCTGGCAGCCGTTCTGGTAATTTTATAGTGTATGTAGATTGAAGAGTTTGGTGGAGCTGTTCATCATTTGTCTCTCACGATCTTTTGGCTTTATCTTCCAGGTGAACTGCCAGACTCAGTTGTCATGTGTTAGTAATGAGTTGTTATCAGAAAAATTTATGTTAGCACCACAGGCTAAAATCAAGTCTCCATGAATACCACCAGAGCTGTAAGAGGGAACCACAGACTCTGTCTCCCCGACGCTGCTTCCTGCTTGCATAGTGTGTATGTATGATGAACGAGGTCATGAGGGGATATAAACAGCAGTTTTTGTTATTTGCCAATAACATGGGAGAATAAATGGCTTTACTGAGAAAAAAACAACCATCAAGCACAGGTTCAGAATACATGACGTAACACGGAAGGGATGCTTCACACTGCAGCTTCTTACCTCACACATGGCATCTAGGTGGGTTAATACTGTTCCTGAGGACAGGGAGAAAACCAGGAGTGGAATAAAACAAGGAAGGAGGAAACAAGAAACCGTGGGTGAGGACGTGGATACCAGCAGCAATGGCTGTTGTAGCCTGAAAGAAATGTTAATCCTGTGCCTACAGACCTGTTTGAGCATCATCTTTCCATAAATCTCTGGCGGAGCACCTGTACAGGCACGGCTGGCAGCATGCAGCCCCAGGGGTGTGCTGGGCACGGTGCCCAGCGGTCCCAGAGGTGCAGCCCAGCAGCACCCACCCCTGTGACCTGGCTCACCATGGACACTCTCAGTCTGACATCAGCCACTAAGGTGGCTTTAAGGGACAGCCTTGCTCTTCAGGGGGATCCTCGCTGCCTTCTGTGGAAGCCTTTGAACCAGCAGCAGAAGGTGGTGATAAATAACTGCGAAGGAAACCTGAGAGAAAAAGGTGTGGGGGACAAGCAACAGGGGAGGAAATACAGCCAATGACCATGTTTTAGAGAGCCAGCAAGGTTAAGAAAGCCACATAAGCCAGGAAATAAAGAAACTGAGGGGAAAAAAAAGCCCGACGTGGGCTTGGGAGTGGGTCTTGACAGCAGCACTGGAAGGAGGAGACTAGGCTGTGGGTGAACCAAAGAAGGGAGCATTTGCTGGACAGTTTGCTATGCAGAACAAAGCCAGCAAGACCTCCCAGGTCAGGTGCTGGGGGCTGCTTCTCTCCTTGCCGCTCACCCCGTTCGCATGTGTGGGCCCAGCCTCACCAGCCCCACCATGGGTGGTCATAGAGAAAGACCTGGAAGGCTGTCCACCCTCAAGACACACAGCCCGCTGCCGTGTGGTGGTCAGTCCTCAGCATGACACCTGTGGGATGCAGGGAAGGAAGGCCGGGATCCTGCTCCGCAAAAATCAATAGTGAGTCTGTGGTGCCGGATGAGGTTGGGCTATTTAGTCACAGTAACAACGTGCTGCAGGTTTCAGGTTCAGATGTGAGCAGAAAGCAAGCCAGATACAGTGTTTTTTCTTCCCATCAACAGCTAGTGGAATGGAAGAAGAGTGGAGCAGCCACCCAGGGAGGCTCAGCACTTGTCTAAAACAAAACCCTGGAGGTACTGGATGGGGTAGTAGCTGCATGAAGAGCTTCCTCACCTTCCTAATCCTAGGGACAGACACTTTGGAAAAATAACAGACCAAGAAAGAATGCATTTCCAACGTCGCCTTTCTTCAGTCCTGCTTATGGGGCAGTAGGAGCCAAGCCAGGTGTGACTCTCGCCTGATATTAGCCAAACCCCAGTTCTGCTCTCCTTGATGTTAGGGAGAGAGGATGATTATTTGCACTGCTCTGTGTGTTCTTCAGGTGGATGCTCTTTCATTTTAACAGTTGCTTCTTGCCTTGGTCATAGCTGACATTTTCCATACTGTATGGATTTTCATAGTCAGTCCATAGACTTCTGCAACGCTTCTGGGCCCAACGCTTCTTGGTGGGCCCAAGCCAACTTCATGCAGTTCAACAAGGCCAAGTGCAAGGTCTTACATCTGGGTCGGGGCAATCCCAAGCACAATTACAGGTTGGGCGGGGAATGGCTGGAGAGCAGCACTGAGGAGAAGGACCTGGGTGTGCTGATCGACGAGAAGCTCAACATGAGCCAGCAATGTGCGATCGCAGCCCAGAAGGCCAACCGCATCCTGGGCTGCATCAAAAGAAGTGTGGCCAGCAGGGCGAGGGAGGTGATTCTGCCCCTCTACTCCACTCTCGTGAGACCCCACCTGGAGTACTGCGTCCAGCTCTGGAGTCCCCAACATAAGAAGGACATGGACCTGCTGGAGCGTGTCCAGAGGAGGGCCACGAGGATGATCCGAGGGCTGGAGCACCTCTCCTATGAGGAGAGGCTGAAGGAGTTGGGGCTGTTCAGCCTGGAGAAGAGAAGGCTCCGGGGAGATCTTATTGCGGCCTTTCAGTACCTAAAGGGGGCCTACAGGAGAGCTGGGGAAGGACTTTTTACTAGGGCATGTAGTGACAGGATGAGGGGGAATGGCTTCAAACTGGAAGAGGGCAGGTTTAGATTAAACATTAGGAAGAAGTTTTTCACTTTGAGGGTGGTGAGGCACTGGCACAGGTTGCCCAGAGAGGTTGTTGAGTCCCCATCCCTGGAGGTGTTCAAGGCCAGGCTGGACGTGGCCTTGGGCAACCTGGTCTAGTGGGAGGTGTCCCTGCCTATGGCAGGGGGGTTGGAACTCGATGATCTTCAAGGTCCTTTCCAACCTAAACCATTCTATGATTCTATGATTCTGTAATACATAACTGTATGGTATATGACAAAGTCGAGGTTGGGCTTCCAGAACCAAGTTCTCTGCCAGACTCAATTCTCTGAATTAGATCTGGATCTGTTGGCAGCAAATTTGGCACTCCTTGCAAGCAGGAGGCACCAAAACCAAACCTGTCTTTTTGAGAAACCTCCCCAAAAAAGCTTCCACTTGAAGGCTTGGCTAGGTGTTTTCCGTGGAAAATGAAAGCCAGATCTTAATGGACACATTGCTTCAAAGAATCTTATTCATGAAATCTGTCACTGTTTGCTCATTTGGATGGTTTCAGCATCCTCTCTAATGTGGCCATACCAACCGCAGAAATTAGGTAGTGTTGAGAGCCATGAGCTGCGTATTAGGGGTTGTTATCATTGTAACAGCACTTCAGATCTTTTCAGTCCTCTGTGTGTTTCTGTAGGGGGTGTGCGTGGGTGGGTGCAGAAACATGAGTGGGTGTGTACTGAAGGCACACAGAACACCTTGAGGAGCCAAAAGGTGGTTGGCCCTCTCTGCAACCAAAAGGATGGGTACCAGGGTTATTTATTTGATGCTGATTATGAAATGACTTACATCGCTTGTTTATGCTACGCTGCCAGAGACATAGCACAGGGAGGAGCGGTAGGTGCAGCAGGTCTTCCAGGAGGGCTGCTCGACTCACAGCCCAAAGCAAACTTCCTGGAAGAAAATGTTACGGTTTCAAGCAAGTCAGACAAATCAAAGCATCATTAAACTTAGATGCAGGGAGAGAAACACTACTGCTCACTGGTAAGTTTTGCTTTGAAGAAAAGGAGGAAGAAAAGCTGAACAACTCTTGCTGTATGTTTCAACCTGTCCTTTTTACCTCTGCAATAAAATAACACAAGAAACCACCTGAAATACCAAGAGTCACTGTTTACTGTCTTTTGAAAGAGCAGGTACTAGTAGTTGATGAAAGAAACCCCATGTTTCTACTGCAATTAATCATGTTAGACAGCAATGTGCAGAAAGTGTTTTTCTGCGCTGCAGTCACATGGGCATTCAGAGAAGCATTTCTGCATACGCTACCGTAAACCAACATGGGTACACTTTGCCCTTGCACTGCTCACACCCTCCCCAGCTGCAGTTTACTACTCCCCAGTAGCTCTGTATAGCCGTGAGCCCCAGGGCTCAGATCCTGTCCATCCTCCACGGGAATTCCACATTTGCCTCCCCGAAATGTGGTATTTCTGCACATGAATTTGTATGCCAGTTTTCTCATCCTGACCCTACACATTCCCCAAGGAGCTACAAAGGAGGCAATAAAAAACCCTACAAGCTCAAAAGGAAGCTTTTGTTTTGCCTTATTGATTGTGATTGCCCTTAGGTAGTCACACATCTCTGAGAATTTGTTATATATAATCTTTTTTTCCTAATGCATTATTACTTTGGAAACCTACAGTGGATTTCAGTTTTGTAAAACTTACATGAAAATGAAGCTAGGACTTTCCTATAAGCCACACTGGTTTCAGTGGAAAATATTTGCAGATGTATATCATGTCATGTTAATTCTGTCTGTTAAATATGGTTTCCACAGGAGTTTTCTCTACATGGGTCTAGGTTGTTGTCTTCTGAATTTTTAAAATTCTTATTAAGCTTTCATTTGCCTATGAAGGTCACTTGGAGAATCCTTTAGTACAAATGCATGTACCATCCAGTGATTTCTTGCTTGTCCTTTGTTAGCTTTTGTGCAGTGGAAACTGTACTGTGTGTGGTTATCCATGAAACAGCACTGATTTTCACAATGTACTAGCCTAAAGATCTGCTGTTCCTCTGGGAGGTCTCTTGAAGGCTTGTCATGCCAAAAGATTTCCAACTAGTCATCAAGGCAGGTGTGTAGAGCACACTCCTCTGGTCCAGCTCCCTTGTAGACTGAATCCTCTATTGATTCTACTTATTGTGCTCTTACTGTCTTCTTAAAAATATGCTTTAAAGATAGGGGATTTGTAGGCCATGTCATGTTTTCATTTAGAGACATCCAACACATCTATAACTTTGGTGCATTGTTTTGACTAAAAAAGATCAAGCAATGGTCACATAGCTGCTGTTATGGATCATACGTACACTCAGCAAGGTAGACAGGCATTAGGAGCCCACTTTCAGTTAATATATTTTAAAAAAAAAAACAAGAAAAAATTCAAAAGCTGACTCTAATGACATCAGCTGTTCTAAACTTCATATTTAATTTGCTCTGGCCAAGTAGTGAAGCTGGCAGAAGAGGCAGGATGACATACCAAAACTGATCAAGGTTGCAAATCCTACTGGTTAGACACAAAAGTCATGTGGCTCTGGAGACTTCCTTGCATTGCAGATAAGTCCAGCTGATGGCCTGTCCTTCTCTGTAAGCACTTTGAGATCTCAGGAGCCAGGTCTCCTCCTCTAGGAGCTGGGACTTGCAGACATCATTGGGGGAAAAGCACTTGGGAGCCACTGTAAGAAAAGAAATAGAGAATCAAGTCCATGTGCTGTCCCCAAGTACTTAATGGGAGAGTGCAGAGGCAGACTCCTCGCAGAGGTGCACAGTAGTAGGACAAGAGGCAATGGGTACAAATCAGAACGTGGGAAACTGATTGGATGTAAGAAAAAACCTTTCTGCCACGAGGGTGGTCAAACAGAAGAAAAGGGACCAGGGAGATCTTGGAGACTCCATCCTTATAGATATTCAGAACTTGCCTGAGCAGCCTGATCCACCTGTGAACGCACAGGAGGTTGGACTAGATGATCTCCAGAGGTGCCTTCCCACCTGGCTGCTTCCATGACACTAAAGGGAGATGCTGGAAAAGACTCTGGTGTATTCCTGCTCAAAGTATGGACCCCACAGACTGGGAGGCTGTGCCAGGACCTATGTTTGGGTGCAGAGTAGATCTGAGCAGAGTCTAGTGAAGGATCACACCCCAGTGCACATATGGTGTGAAGTCAGGACACAATAGAGCAGCACAAGCAAGAGTACCGAGGTTAGTTTTTCTTAAATATCTTTTCCAGGTGGATAAAATTCTAGGGTTTTGTCAGGCCCTTATTATTTAGAGAATCGCAGAAAAATAGTGAGTCATAGCTAGGTGACAAGGTTTGGCCATTTTTTAAAAACGACATGCTACATTTGCAAGTCAGTTAAGTGACACCCTTGCTGCCACACATGCAGAAGATGATAGAATCATAGAATCATGGAATCATTTAGATTGGGAAAGACCCTTAAAATCATTGAATTCAGCCATTGGCCTAATACTGCCACATCCACCACTAAACCACGTCATAGAAAATGAGATTCAACTCAGCAAAGAAAAGCAACACTTACCTAACACAAGCCACAAAATGTGAAATATAGTTCATACAAACAAGCAGTTCAGAACCCCAGAATTTAAATTAAACAAACACAAAATATCATCTCAGAATAAACACTGCTCATATGAGGATTTGTGACTCCAGGCCCCAACAGTGCCTGAGATGAAGCAGTAGCAAAAATGCAGAGGTGGAGTGTAAGTTGGGCGTATTTATTTTCATTTAACACCCCAAGAAACAGAGCTATTTTAGCCAATTTCTAACAGCTTTTGTGAACCTTATTGTCACTTCACACTCCCAAAGCTGGACAGCATAATGACGCGAGCCCATAATGGACTAAAATAGCATTTTTTTTTCAGTTGCTACATGTTCAGTTTTTCAATCAACCTCTTAGTTGCCACAGCCACTTGAGCCATAGAAGTTGTTTGTCCCAGATGGTCTTCCTTTGGGTTTTACACCATTGCTAGGGCCATTCAGGAAAGTCCTTTAATTCAGTATAATCTTTTTTTCTTTTTTTGATAGAATCTGCTCATAAAGGTAGTAGAAAGCCTTAGAAAAGCTCCGCAAGACCTAGCACTGCACATGAGTTTGAGGAGACGTGGTATATACACCTTTTGTTAAAATGATGGCCAGAAGAAGGGTCATACAACTGTGTGGATGGAGCAGCACCAAAGCAGGTGGATCCCAACAATGTAAAATACAGAATGAGTGTAAAAGCAACATTGAGACAATGACTAAGTAAAACTTAAATTAAGTTTAAAAATGAGGCTGGTTCCAATATATTCAACTGGATCAGTACTTTGATGCATGTAGCAATCAAGATATATCAAGTCAAACTTTACAACTTACTAAGGCTTATGGTTCTTTAATTCAATGCCATGCAGATGCCTTTGTGTATTGGAGAGGTGAGTCCTCATTTTTAAGCTGCTTATGAAGAACCAAAGAGGCAGGAAGCCTCCATCTGAAAAAGGTACAGTTACCCTAGCAACAGGCACTTTATGAACTGTTTCAATACAAATAAGCTATTTGGCTGTGATGTATCTATCAGAAAATGTCTGGAAAAATGAGGAATTCAGAAAAGGATAGGCATTCACAACATGCAGTGAATAGAGTGCTTCTTTGCATCTGCACGTCTGTGTGAGCACATGCTGGATATCATTTAGGAGTCATTATTATTTGATGCCTTATTATTAGGAATAGGTGTGCAAACTGTGTATAAAAGCAAAACATAACATATACTCAATCAGATCAAATGGATCGCATTTTACATCCATCCACTGCTCACATTTTCCTGAGGCAACTACAGGAAGTCCAAGTCCTGTACAAAGGATTTTTAGTTGAAAAAATTAGCACTGGAGATTATTAACTATAAAATATCCTAGGAAACCAACACGTAAAAATAAAGCCCTATTTTTAAAAAAGCTTTTCTGCTTTGCTGGCTTGCCAAAAGAAGGGTGGCAACATAATTCTTTGAGTCATCCTGAAGTTTGAACCCTGGCTATAATCTGTGGATGGAAACCACCATCTGAAGTTGACAGCTGTTCTCAGCCAGTATTCCCAATGCAACAAGCTGTACCAGTGCATTTCTTGTTGAGCTTCCCAGCTCTGAAACCACACTTTTCAATCATGTTATTTTGTGGGACGGTATTTTTTATGTGTATCAAGTAATTGGAGAAATGCATTTTGAATTGCGTGTCATTTCTGATTTCATTACACAGCTGAGATGACAAGAAGTGGACACAGCCACAGCCCTTTGTGTTGACGAGTGCTCACTAAGTCCAACTTAATGATGTTTAGTCTTGATAAAGTAACAAAATAGCAACTTTTATGAAAACTGAAGCTTCTGGATGCCATCCATTGGTTGGAGAACTCTAATATGGTTGTTAACTATTTCACTTAGTTTTATATCATGCCAGGGGAATGTCTGTCTTTCAAAATGAATGCCTGCCTCTGATTTAGAGGCCGTGGCTTGTGTCCCTAAGCCTTGTTTGCCTGTTTCCATCCTGGATGTGTCAGTCCACAATTTCTGTGGGAAGAACAACCTGTATCTCAAAATCGTTTTTACATTTCCTCATGCATCAGCTGAAGCAAGCAGCGGATAACAATGCCAAAACTGTCTGCCTCAGGGCAGAGCTGAGATACTTCCAGCCTACCTTTACCTGAGGGGGCTCATATTCCCCAGCCCTCTTGCTGTAGCAGTTCAAAGCTTGAAGAGGGACCACATGTCCTGCAGTGACAGCAGGGAAGGCACGGGTACTCCTGCACACCCTGTCTCTGCAGGAAGGTGCAAACTCCCATCAAGACCAAGGGAGGACACCATGCTTCAGGGTGGCTTGCAGCAAGGCAAAGACAACCTTGCTTCTCCTCTCCCTTCTCTTGCCCCTCAGGGTCACACAGTCTGTCAGTCTCTTGAAACAACACTGAAATAAATGAAATCGGTTAACATTTCTATCACTGCTACATTTTTGGTTTTACTTCTGCAGTAAATGTTAAGTGGGCTTTTAAGAGGTTTTACTCTGAATGAAGAGTCATCACCATGAATAGGTTGAGAAGTGCCAATGTAATGGCTATATGAGACTAAAGAGATATAGAAAAAAAAAAGGACAAAATCCCCTGACAACAGGAGATAAATAATAATTTTTCACAGTAGGGCCATGATGATGCCTCGTGTTTCATACGAAGACATCTCTACTGTGAAGCACACAGTTGTAGTCAGCCAGCCTCTCAGTCTACAGGGATCCACCCAATGCACTTAGAAACTGGGAAAACTGACTGGTGCCAGGATTACCACACCTTTTTTCAACTTCTTTTCAAAATGCCTCCAACTATCCAAAACTACTCCAGTCAATGTTCCAATTTTTTTCTGACAGTCTTTTCCAAAACTTGGTATAAAACCTCAAAATAGACAAGTTGTGCTGAGAGCACACACAGCCTGCTGTTTTTACAGATTTCAAACACATTCCTTTATGGCTGGCTCTTTTTTATTTTTCTCTTTGGTCACGATCTTGTTTCTACACAGACTGGACACAAAATGCAAAGTAAAAGAGAGTTTTCCCCACTGATTCCTGCTGAGATTGGATCAGACCCTGACTGTGCAAAGAGACACAAGAAAGACTGCCTATCCTGTTATTCTTAGGCATCAGAAATATTTTCTTTCTAGCTGGACTGCACTTATAACACATCATTCTCATAAATTGGCCTCTGCTGTTGCCACTGCAGTAATACACAGTTACAATTTGCTTCTCTGTCTTTTGCTCCCTGACAGCCACAAATAATCTGGAACATTTTGTCAGAGGTCTTCTCGAGCAGTTCAAACCCCATCCAGTTTGAGCAGTGGAAAACACACCAATATAACTGATTTTCGTGAAGGTAGAGAGAAGGAATTAATATATGCTGCTTTTTGTACAGTGTCGATGATTATGTGTGGGCGCTCTTTTAAAATGAATTGTTATCCCGAGCTTTTTGCTTTCCACACAGTGAACTCCCTCTGAGAAAGGCCAAATAATCTCCTTGACAACACAGCATTAACGGTCAGATCATTTTATCGCAGCTGAAATTATGTTAAAAAGTGAAATACATATAGCTAAGGCTCATGGAGGCTGCGTGGATTTTCTAAGTACCTGTAACCCTTCAAAACACGCAGCCTCTGTAATTTGTATGGGCACGAAGGCAGCAGGTTCCAGAAGCTTTAATCTTGCTTCACAAGGCAGCTTCATAGAGGCAGAGCCACCGAATCCAGGGGGGTCTGAGACAGCTTGTTCAGGGCTGAGACAGAAATGGGTACGAACAGAGATACAGTGGCTTTAGGCATCACATGTCTCATCTTTCAAAAATAAAAGTTCAGCAGCTGAATATCATCAGACTTCCCCTCTCCCTGCTGATGGTGGTGCAGATCAAGGACATCTCAGTTGCCCCTGCAGAGTTGGGAATCTCTCCTCACTCACAATGAATGAGTCGGTTCGGAAAAGGCAATTTCTGTCTCAGGAAGTGTCAGTCAGTTTTCTGAGTCCCTGAACAAAAGAAACAGCTATTTTTCTTTACATTGAGATTTTATTATGCTTGAAGTTATAGCAAAAACTGGTAGTATTTCCTATTTGTCTGGTATTTGACCACCAGTCAAACAGCAGATAAAGTCTATGGGAGCTACCAAAAGGATTCAAAAGCCCAGGACTGAAGTTCTTAAAATAGAGATACAACTATGTGTGGATGTGCATCTGGGACAGTGCTGCCGTGACATTTTGAAAAGCTGCGCAGAGCTGGAGCAGAGCCGGAGCAGAGCCGGCAACCTTCACACATCTGAATTTCTGTGAACCTTCAGATTTGCTGGGAGCCTGCAGTGACAGAGTAGCAAAGGGCTCAGGCTTTTTTTGTTGTCACATCTCCCTACATTATTTCATTAGAATTGGCCCAGGGTTGCTCCAAAATATGATGAGCTTGTGGTGAACAAGCACTGTGAAGGCTCTAGAAAGAAGTGGGTGTGTGGGTCCCTTTCAGCAATTGTAATCTTCCAAGAGTCCTTGCCCTCAAACCACAATGAATTCCCCAAGACCAATCTGTCCAGCAAGTAGAGACAAAGGGCCTGAACGGGCCTTTGGTCCTGGCACAGGAGCGCTTCCGTGAATCCTAACACAGAACTGCAAATACCATCGCTTGCATGGGAAAAGGGATGAACCAGGATGAAGCTCTCAGGTCATGGCTGCATCAAAGAGGTTTCCAGAATGCTCTAGAAATTGCCCCATGGCATGTCTGAGATCCTTGCATAGACTACAGCTTCATTTTTCTGACAAGAATAAGCACACTAATCATAGGGAACTCAAAACATTTAGCAAACCAGTTACAGTACACATGTAATTAACTTTACAGAATAAATGATCTGAGAAGGTAATTTCAGACAGAAGTGATCAAATTGTTTCAGAGGAATTTCAATTGCCACTAAAAAATCCTCAGCAAAGTCTATTTCATGCTACTTATCATGCAACAATAAGTGGATTAGGGTAATGCTTTGTTTGGATACAAAAAGGAGGTATTAGAATAAATTGAAAGTAACTCCAGAGAAGTCTCCAGAATATCATTTGCAGATTTTCTCTTGTCTGTCTGCATCACCATCTCTTACCCAGGAAATGCAGGTACTTGTGATTCAATCAAAGCAAATAAGGAAAAGACAAAATTCAGGGTCAAGGCAAAATAGAGGGTCTACAGCAGACATCCTCCACGGCATTACACTCAAGATTTTAGGCCAAAAATGCAGGAGAGGAAAGAGGCAGAGTTGTTGAACAGACAACAGTTCCCACATCAACGCAAAATACCCCAAACAACAAACCAGAGTTTGGAAAAAAGTCCTGAAAAGGAAGAAAGCCCTTGAGTCAAATTGGAGAGCTGTGCAATTATGGGAAAGGAAAAAGGAAGCGTTTTATCAGCTTCGAGCCAATGAAGATATTACTGTGCAGAGTGAGTCACAGCTGAAGAGATGCCCTTCTAAAACACCTCTGCTTTTACAGGGAAAGCACAGCCTGCCAGAAAAATAAGAAACCTGTGAAAATGTAATCTGTAGCTGTTACGACTGTTTTGCTATGTATTAAAGGTGTTTGGAAACACTTCAGTGGCGCTTCCATCCGTCAAAAAGTGCTTATTTCTTCTAAACAAAAAAATTATGTGAAAATGTACTGGAAGAGCGTGGTCAGTGATGGTGTTGGAGGGCTGGACTCAGCCTCCTCACAGAGACTTGAATTTCCCCATGTGCTCTCTCTTCAGGTGGGCTGCAGCAGTTTGTACTGAAAAAACAGCCCCAGGGAGACTGACCCTGCAGTTTTCTGCTTACTGCCTCTTCTTAGCTCATTAATTTTAACACTAACTCCTGCCATTTCCCTAAAATTTCAATATTTTAGTCCCTGCTTTGTTTGACTTTGAGGAGAAGCGGGTCTCACTGTCAGCGGTCTACTGTTGTGGTGAAATGGAAGCAACCAGAGGAACCTCTAATATTTAACTGGAGATAAACAATATTTTTCATGCAATTCTATCATGTATTCCCCCTTAAAAAAGGGAAATAGCTTCTTCTTGCTCTGCTGGAAGCTGTTATTTCTATATCCAAACCTAATGGTATTCAGCTGTCACCAGCTATTGATGAAACGCATCGATCCTGATCTCATAAGGATCAGGAGACCCTTACGTATTGTCAGCGCTGACAGTTCTTAGTTTGTTATTTTCCTAAAACAGAACAAAGGTCTTTCTGGCTAAAAACACAACAATATCAGATTTCTTTTTTGTGCATCTATAAACCTCAGATAAATAAGATATCCCTCAAAGAAAAATGTGAATGACAAAAAATCTTCAAAGGAGAGTAAGGAATAACACATGATGTTAAGCTACTATAGATATTTTTCCACGTGATGTGTCAGCTTGATGCATGAATTGAAGATCACACTTTCTCAGCGCCTTGTGGAAAACAAAACAGTTTTACACATAGGTTCTGCATTTCCTCCAGGGAAGGAACTGTCTTCTGGAAAATTTGGAATTTACTCAAATACTGTGAGTTAGATCTCTTTTGTTCTGTATTTTAGAAAACAGAACTAAAGTATTTCTTTTTAAATTGAACTGTATTAAAAAAAAATCACATATAAGAGAGTTTTGAAAGAAATGGAAAGAACAGTTCCCTTTGCAACAGTTCCTGTAAGAAGAGAAATCACTCATGCCTTGTGAGCAGAAGTTAGCAAAGGGGTCCAGCCTTTGTGGCCATAAAGACATCTTTACATTTGTAATTTCAGATTTTCCTGGAAATAATAGTACATATCAATGTATTTCAGGAAAATGAGAACCCTTTTTTAAAATATTTTTTTAAAAGAAATAATTTGTTTGATTCCTCCTCCCTTCCTACCTGCATCCTTTTCTCTGAGAATTATAAAGCAAACAAGTATATAATAGAATGGTTTGGGTTGTAAGGGCCCTTTAAAGGTCGTCTAGTTCCAACCCCCCTGCAATGAGCAGGGACATCTTCAACTAGATCAGGTTGCTCAGAGCCCCATCCAACCTGACCTTGAATGTTTCCAGGGATGGCACATCTACCACCTCTCTGGGCAACCTGTGCCATTGTTTCACCACCCTCTCTGTAAAAAAATTTCTTCCTTATATCTACCCTCTTTAGGTTAAAACCATTACCCCTTGTCTTATCTCTACAGGCCCCAATAGGAAGTCTGTCCCCATCTTTCCTGTAGGCCCCCTTTAAGTACTGAAAGGCTGCAATAAGGTCTCCCCAGAGCTGTCTCTCCTGAAGGCCGAACAACACCACAACCCCAACTCCCTCAGCCTGTCTTCACAGGAGAGGTGTTCCGTCCCTCTGATCATTTTTGTGGCCTTCCTTTGGACCCAATCCAACAGGTCCATGACTTTTCTGGGCTGGGAATCCCAGAGCTGGACACAATACTCCAGGTGGGGTCTCATGAGAGTGGAGTAGATGGGCAGAATCACCTCCCTTGACCTGCTGGCCACGCTTCTTTTGATGCAGCCCAGGATACGTTTGGCTTTCTGGGCTGAGAGCACACATTGTCAGCTCATGTCCAGCTTTTCATCTACAGCAATAGCCCATTGAGGTGGGTTGATTCTGGCTGGATGCCACCTGTGCACCAAAGCCACTCT
This sequence comes from Anarhynchus alexandrinus, assembly GCA_008711295.1. Taxonomy (NCBI): domain Eukaryota; kingdom Metazoa; phylum Chordata; class Aves; order Charadriiformes; family Charadriidae; genus Anarhynchus; species Anarhynchus alexandrinus. Next base: position 853,673 of record VUYV01000115.1, read on the forward strand.
ATCACTCCCCTCCTCAGCCAGACAGGGGAGAGAAAAAATAACTAAAGGCTCATGGGTCAAAATAAGGACAGGGAGAGATCACTCACCAATTACCATCATGGGCAAACCAGACTTGACTTGAGGAAATTAATTTAATTTATTGCTAATCAAATCAGAATAAGGTAATGAGAAATAAAACCAAATCTTAAAACACATTTATCCCACCCTTCCCTTCTTTCCGGGCTCAACTGCACTCCTGATGGTGTCTACCTCCTCCCCCACAGCAGTGCACAGAAACAGGGATGGGGGTTGCAGTCAGTCCATCACACCTTGTCTCCACCACTCCTTCCTTCTCAGGGGGAGGACTCCTCACACTCTTCCCCTGCTCCAGTGTGGGGTTCTTCCCACAGGAGACAGTCCTCTACAAACTTCTCCAATGTGAGTCCTTTCCATGGGTTACAGTTCTTCACGAACTGCTCCACTGCGGGTCTTTTCCATGGGGTGCAGTCCTTCAGGAACAGACTGCTCCAGCGTGGATCCCCCATGGGGTCACAAGTCCTGCCAGCAAACCTGCTCCAGCATGGGCTTCTCTTTTCACAGGTGCGTAGGTCCTGCCAGCAGCCTGCTGCAGTGAGGGTTTGTCATGGGGTCACATCCTCCTTCATGTGCATCCACCTGCTCCAGCATGGGGTCCTCCACAGGCTGCAGGTGGATATCTGCTCCACTGTTAACCTCCATGGGCTGCAGGGGGACAGCCTGCCTCACCATGGTCTTCACCGGGGCTGCAGGGGAATCTCTGCTCTGGCAGCTGGAGCACCTTCTCCCCCTCCTTCACTGACCTTGGTGTCTGCAGAGTTATTTCTCTCACATATTCTCACTTCTCTCTCTGGCTGCAATTTCTGTTGTGCAGTTTGGGTTTTTCCCCCCCACCTTAAATACATTATCACAGGGGTGCTACCACCATCGCTGATGGGCTTAGCCTCGACCAGCGGTGAGTCCGTCTTGGAGTCGGCTGTCATTGGCTCTATCAGACATAGAGGCATCTTCTTACAGAAGCCACCCCTGCAGCCTCCCCATCAAAACCTTGCCACACAAACCCAATATACCCATTTAGACATTTTTACTTCCTATTTCTTGCCTTTCTTCCCTCCATGCCTCTACACATTCCTTCCCTTGGTTTTATGCCATCAAGCTACTTTGATTTACAGCAGCTTTATCTTATTGAAAAAAATTTCCTCCAAAGATACTTTAAAAACTGAAGTATGGGTTTGGATGTTTCATGTTGAATTAGATTATAATATAATACAACGTCAATCATACTATATCAGACCATCATGAGAAGAAATATGTCCACCTGTTGCTTTGAATTTCCCAGCTGCTAGCTTCATCTGATCCTCTCTGCTTCTCTTTGCAGGAAAAGCAATGAACAACTAATCCTTTTTCTCTTGACTTTTATTTGTCATTTGATAGACTTTTAGCATCCCACTTCAACTGTCTTTTGTTCTTATTGAAATATATTAGTCTATTTAATTGTTCTTTATAACTTATATCCTTCTTTCATCTGTTCTCTAGCCTTCTTTTGGTTTTACCTTCTCCTTTTTGAGATCAAAGGGTCAGGATTGTGCATAGTCTTCAAAGTGTGTGTACACTATCAGTTTACATAGGGGCATAATGGCAATTAACTGTTCCTAACCACTGAAAATAAACAGAAAATGATCTATTATAATTCCCATATCTCCCTCATGAATATGAGTAGCCGGTTCAGAGCCTTCCATGATGTGGGCAGAGTTAGTATGGCTTTCACACATGCATCACTTCACATTCATCAACGGAACTCAACATTGACTTTCATCTGACTTTTTTTTTGTTCAGTACTGTGGGTTCCGTATGCAGCTCTTCTCAGTCAGCCTTTGTTTTTATTGCACGAGATAGTTTAGAATTGTCAGCAAACTATGCCACATTATTCTCCTTGTTTTTAAATTTATTATCAACACATTAATCAGTACATACCACTGAGGAATTCTGGTAGTGAGTTCCCTGCTTAAACTGACCATTTATTCCTGTCTTTTCATTCATTATGTATTCATGAGAAGACATTCCCTCCTACCCCAGGGCAGCTCCCTTGCATCCTGAAGGTCACCCTGCACAAAGCACGTAATTTGGGATCAGTAATTCTGGGTAGTATTTCCAGCTCTGGCAATAATTTGCCATGTGATCCTGGGCAATCTTTCACATACTTATCCATTCATAAACTGAAATCTTTCCAATGGTCCTACAAACTACTATGAGTGTGCTTAGCCTCATGCCCCTAGCTTGTCCTATGTGGTCAGAGAGTACTGTTCTCATGAAAAGATACGTAAGAGCCTGGGAGAATAATTGCTTGGTACAAAAACATTTCAGCCTCAGTTGCTTTTGATGTTTTTGCTCTGAACCTGACTGCTGCCCATTGCTTTCTGTGAGTGACTTATCATTGAAGTCGCTTGGTAAACTTTCTGCTCCCTGATGAAGTGGCAGAAGCTGAGCAAACACAAGAAGTGGAGTAAGAGGCACTGGAAAAGGCCACTCATCATCTCTGTGTAAGAACCTGTATACAGACAGAGTAATCATAAGTTTTTTTGCAGTCCATAAATGTCATTGATCAAAGGAATCACATGCATGAATGTTTAAGGAAATCAAAGACAAAGCTCATGACGAATACTTTATGCAGATGCACAGTTTCTGGTTTTGTGTTGTTTTGTTGATTTTTTTTTTGGGGGGGAGGGGTGGATTTTTTAGTTCCAAACATGAAGGTGAATCCCTGAGACTGAAGCCTGAACCACTCATTAAAATGAGAAACAGAGGTTGAGAAAAGAGTTGGGGTTCGTATGTAGTTTCAGAATCTCTGAGTCTCTGGAATTATTCAAGAGTTAAGAGGAGAGTTTTTCAGTTGAGCCCCAGGACTCAAGGGGAATTCATTGTGTTTGGGGATTTTGCAAGGAAATGGCAAAGGAAGGCTATATTAAGGATGCTTTTGTTTGCAAGCACCCATTAGTTGAAAGGACTTTGAGTGAGCTGCAAATTTACTAAAGATAATATTTGCATGAGTTCTCAGAAAAACATTATATCATTGTTGACATAGTAACAAAGTTGTCCAATTAGAAGAAAAGATTAACCCAAGTAACCTTTAACATACAAGTCTGAAAAAACTTGTCTTGTAAACAACACATTTTCAGCACACGAGGAGGTTTTGGCCAGATGAAATTTGCATTACTGAACCGACAAGATAATGCAAACCATTTTTCCAGCCAAAGTGGAATCTACAGCATTAGAACTGAAGTCACTTTAAAACTGTGAGCAGAGTAGCGAGACTCTAATAGTTATCCTTATGGCTCTTAAAAAGAAAATAGTATTCCCAGTGACTTTTAGAAACAGCATAAATAACCATTATTCCAGTAAATATTCTTTGCTTGCTAACAAAATTTCAAAAGTAGGAATTTTCAAACTACTTCTGATTGTATGGGTGTACTCCACAGAACTCTTTAAGCAATATTTTAACCTCTTTGCAGGAATACTTAGGATTCTGTCTTTCTTCTGACTTCAGATCACTTATGATAGACCTTGACAATATGTGAACAATATTGATCCTCTCATGTTTGCCCAGATCCAATTAGAAGTGTAAGGTTTCATCTTGTTAATGATTATAATATAGGGGATGTTAGCTCCAGTATATATGTATAGGAAAAAGATGGAATAATGTAGCCTATAAAGGTTGTGACATGTATCCAACGTGTTACAATGGGATTAGTGAACTGAGTACCACCAAGCTTGGATTTTCTTCCTGCTGATTTGATAATGTGCATATTTGAGAAGAGCCAGAAAGAACACAGCAATTTTTTTTCTTTCATATGACAAAACTACAATACTCAGTTATTTAATGATCTATGCATGAGAACAAGAAGTTCATGTCTGCACCCACAGATGCATCGTTTATTTAATTGTTATAGGATAAAAGTAAGGACAGACCTAAACTTTTTTGCTCTCCTGACTTACTCCTCAGATGCAAGAAGACCAGCTAATTTGTAATTGCTCAGGCTTGCTTCAGCTCTTTTCAAAAATACAAAAATGCTTATAAAAGGCTAGGAGGATACACTTGCACTAGGGCGCTAGATGGCTTCTGATTAGCTGAAGCCTTCTATACATTATATTTTGAAAGTCTAGTAGAAGCAAACATCTACCATGGAAGTAAAGAGAACATTTGATATTACATAAGTTAGAACTCATTTATTGTATTTCACCTGTTCCTGACTCCACTGTCAACATCATGGTTTTACAGACATACTTTTTCTGCTTTGTTTTTGTTTTTAACTTGTGAATATGCAAGAGAGTCAGAAAAAGAACAAAAAGACATTTGACTCATTCCCAGTCCTCATCTCTTCTGAAGTGACTATACAAAGCACAGTGGAATGCACCAAATAGACCTTTGGCAATCAGGTTGCTTACACTTCAGCTGCTTCGTCATTCACTCTGCGTTACATAGGACATGTTACGTGACTGTGACATGGGACTGAATTTTCCCTAAGGAGTAAATGATCGCTAAGAAGTGGACTTTTTTTCCCATCTGTTGCTTTTCTTGATGCTCTTCCTAAGGTAAAAGTATGATCAACATTGATCTTCTGAGTTTAAATGTCTTTGCTTACACATGTCTTTTGTTGTATTTTGGAGCACTGCTAGAGAAGACTTTGCATCACTAGAAGAAGTATGACACTGTGTTATTGTAGCTGCTCAGGAGACAGCGATGGCAAAAAGAGCAATTCCTTCCTGTTCAGTCAGAGGATAGACCTCTGCCACCTCCATGGTTCATGGTGGTGGGAAGGGCCACCCTTGTGCCTCGCTGCTGTGTTTCCTGCTCCAGCCCCTTCCGCGTGCACAGCCTGGCCCAGCCCGGCCGCCCACTCGGACACTTGCCTGGTCTCGGAATAAGCTGTCATGATTCAAGTATTTATTTATTTATTTTAATCTGAATTTGTTTACTGCTGGTTGAGCGAGTCAAACTGTCTCATGCAGTGAAAGACGGGCAGATGCATCACAAGGGGTCAGACTTTGTCAAAGCAGTGATTGCAAAGATGCTTAAAAATATCCAAACCCAGGAGAAAATTCTTACTTTCGCCTGATTCCTCTGTTCGCAGGTGAACAAGACTGTCTTTGCGCTTTTTGTGCACAGGCAGCTTTATACCAAGGGCGAACTAGGCTCCAGAATCAGTTTCTTCCTCTGACAGAACATATCTGCAGGATCCCAATTCCTAGCTGGCCCCTTGGGCTAACGAGAAATTAAAAATTACTGTCTGCTGGTTTTCTTCTCAAATAAAGTTGCAAGACTACTCCCCAGTTTGACTGATAAAACTCCTGGAAAGGAGCTATTTTTTTCTGGTGTTTCATAGAGCATAGCTTAAATCACTCAAATTTGATAGAGTTTGCAGGCATTATAGCAATATGAATCCATGATAAAATCAATGACTCAGAAGATGAATTATCAATACCTCAAGGACCGTAGTTCTGGACTCTGATTCAGCAAATATGAAGTAGGCCAAAAAATAAAAAACAAAAAGNCAGCTTAAATCACTCAAATTTGATAGCGTTTGCAGGCGTTATAGCAATATGAATCCATGATAAAAGTCAATGACTCAGAAGATGAATTATCAATACCTCAAGGACCGTAGTTCTGGACTCTGATTCAGCAAATATGAAGTAGGCCAAAAAATAAAAAACAAAAAGACAAATTGGATCTCGCTTCCTTTTTTTTTTTTTTGCAGCAATATTTCATGTTTTTTCTAGTTTAACTTCAGTCTAGATGCCTTGTGGTTACTCTAGTTCTTTGTAAAGGGTTAAATGATTCTGGTTTTGGTGTTCAAGGTGGTGACTTATCTGAGCAGCCCCAGTTCAGCAGATTTACTGAATTAGAGAATATGAGCATGTTCTGGTGAGAAAATATTAATAGGTGGTTCTCAGTGCTCGGGGATAGTTCACTTTCACCCCAGCGACCCTGAGATGAGTGCCAGGTTTCTAACAAAGCACAGCACATTTCATGCAGTTTAGTGGCAAAGGTTCATTTAAATTAGAATTCACTCACCCTGCTTGGAAGCTGTTATTCATGATCCAGTAAAAAATGGTCTGAATTTCGTCATTTCTCTGAGAAAACATTACTGGATCATACTTCTGTGTTCAGCAACAGCCTTTCCTCTCATCTGTTTGCAAACAGAAAGAAAAGACCTCCTGTAACTTCACAAAATCGGTAACAAAGCAGTATTGGTCCTGTCTTAGTGTGCATCTAAAGGATGTATTTGGAATGCCAGAGTCTGTTTAGATGAATAGCAAGTTTTGAGTTTTTTCAGTCTGATTTCTTTCATCTTTTTGTTGAGACTTGAAATAATTTTCCTTTTCATTTCTTTAACTGGTGCTACTCTGCCAGTGAATCCTGCCCAATCTGTTATGGTGTGATATGAGCGGTACCTGCCCCAGCCCTGTCTCCTGTGGGTGCTACAAAATCAAGAGGAGTCGAAAAAGATGCAGAGAGGGGAAAATCACCAGTGAAAATGGGATGAAAAACAGACTTCAGAAGACAAGGGTATATCAAGACTGCCCATATCTCTGCGTCCCTGAAGAGGAGATCTAACACAGTCATGGCCCTTCTCACCTTGGAGTTTGGCTGAGGTGGGGGCAGTGGACCAATTTCTAATTTCCTAATAACAAAAACAGTATTTATGATAATGTCTGCAAAATGTATGACTGCCCAGGACTATATCCTATTACGCCATACCAACAGAAAAAACTGATCTGGTAATAATGATACTTCTGGTCCAAAACCTTATAATTTAACCTCACTCTTTCATCATACTAAATTATTACTCTAAAAAGAGCATTTATGGTAATGTGTAGATAAAGCTAATACATAAGCCACTGGACTAAGAATTGAACTGGATCAAGAAATGTTTATCTGTACCATCCACGACCTGAGCAAATGATTTAGCTTTTCTGTGCCTTGGCCCCAGCTATAACTGAGGATATTAAGTCCTACTTTTGGTCTCTGTTGTCTCTTTAGACCACTGTCAGGCAGGGATTGACCCTTATTGTATGTTTGTATAGCACCAAGAACTAAGTGGGGTTGCTCTAAGAGTTAATCTAATGAATGGATAACAAAAGTATGAGAAATTCAAGCCTGTTACTGCATTTTGCATTTGCTAATTAAACTAACTACACGTTTTTGGGAAAGGAAAGGACCACATCTTTTTCTCCAGCTTAAAAATGCAAAAATGTTGACTAAAGCTACTCTACTCCCCTCTCTTGAAGAAGCAATCACTTCTTTCCATCTGCAAGACCTGACATTTATTAATGTAAGTGATTTGCATAGCAGCTATTGTGATATAGACAGTCCTTTCTAGTCCAGCTCAGTAAAGCTGTTGTCAGCTCTCGGCTTCATTTGAAATGAAAGGGTTTTTCATGAGGTCAAGGTAGAGACCCACACCAGGATGTGTACCTTCTGCGGATGGGTACCTCTACCATAGTCGTTGCACTGCCAGTTTTCAATGCTTCAGTGAGTTTTCTCTCCTTTAAGCCACAGCTGTGTGCAACTGATAACAAAACCTTCTTTCACAATAATTTTATGCTGCTGGCTTGTTTAGCAAGCAAATGAAAAGAAAAAAAAAAAAAAGAAAAGAAAAAGAAACCCCTTTGTGCATTGCAGATGGAGCAAATGCTTGTTTGTTGGTTTGTCTGCAAAATTATTAGTGTCTTTGCATCTCACCTTCGTTCCAGTGGCCCCTTAGGGTGCAGCAAACCATACAGGTATGGTACATACTGGGCATATGTCAGCCACAGTGAGCTGCAGGTTAAGCAGTCTGCTGTTCCCGCTGCCTGCAGAGAAGCTGGCGGGGTGGTTTCAGAAGTTGCTTTCCCTAATGTTCTTCTGCATGGAGAAGGGCACCTCTGATTCCCACCCTGTGCCCCTCATCGTACCTTTCCCTCTTGGGCTGGCATGAGCATGGCAAGCAAGGTGCTCAGGTGCTATCCTGCTCTGCAAGTATGTCCCAGTGCTGGGTCTACCTGCTAGAGAGGAGGCTCAGCAATGCAAGGTGGCCTCCACCCACCGGTGCTCCTACCTCCTGCTTGCCAGGGCAGGCAGAAGTCCACCCGCTCCTCCTTTGTACTTGGTTGCTAAAGATGAGTGAGCCTGGGAGCGTGGATGGCCTTCTCTTGGTAAAGATCATATTCAAGTTTATTCCACACCTGCAGGTATATTTGACAGGCTGCCCTGACCAGTGGATCTTAATCTTTTCTTAGTGACAGGACAAGGGGGAATGGCTTCAAACTGGAAGAGGGCAGGTTTAGATTGAACATTAGGAAGAAGTTTTTCACTTTGAGGGTGGTGAGGCACTGGAACAGGTTGCCCAGAGAGGTTGTTGAGTCCCCATCCCTGGAGGTGTTCAAGGCCAGGCTGGACGTGGCCTTGGGCAACCTGGTCTAGTGGGAGGTGTCCCTGCCTATGGCAGGGGGGTTGGAACTCGATGATCTTCAAGGTCCTTTCCAACCTAAACCATTCTATGATTCTATGATTCTATGATCTTCAGAAAGGCAGCTTCCATCCTTTTCAGCTTCCGGTTTCTTGGACATGTTCCCATCAGCTGTCACAGCCAGTAGAGGTGGGCAATTCAGCCCTCTTTTCCTACAGTCTGGTCATTCTCTTGGAAGTAAATCCTTGCCTCTCTTGCTGCCGTATCATGGTGAGACAGCAGTCTCTTCCAGCTCCCAGATGGCCCCTCAGTACCCCTGCAACCAAGACTGGGAGAGAAGATGTGACATCTCCTTTTTCCTGAGGGTAAGGAGCAAAAATAAATGATGGATAACTCGAACCACCAAAAGGAAAGGAATAGTAAGATGTAGAAGTGGGAGATAGTGAACTGCAAAGTATGACAAATGCCCAAAAGTGACATAGCTGCTTCATAGCACCCAATTCCTAGATCTCTACAGCATGTGCTCAGTGGTTCTTGTGAAAGGTGAAACATGTGGGGGCTGTTACAAGTCAAATTAAGCATGTGATTAGGAAAAGACAGCACGGCTTCACCAAGGGAAAATCATGCTTGACAAACCTGATTGCCTTCTAAGACAACGTAACCTGTTTGGTTGATGTGAGGCAAGTGGTGGACATTGTCTACCTGGATTTCTCCAAGGTTTTTGACACAGTTTCCCACAGCTTCCTCCTTGAGAAGAGAACAAGAGAACAAGAACCTTATGAAGTTCAACAAGGACAAGTGTAAGGTCTTGCATAATCCAGGAGTGCAGCACAGACTGGGATCTACCTGGCCGGGGAGCAGCTCTGTGGCATGTGGGGGTCCCGGTAGACAACAAGCTCAATATGAAGCAAAAATGTGCTGCAGCAGCTAAGAAAGCCATCTGGATGCTGGGTTGCATCAGCAAGGGCATCACCAGCAGAGATAAAGAAGGCATTATCCCACTCTACTCAGACCTTGTCAGGCCACACCTGGAATACTGTGTTCACTTTTGGTCCCTGCTACGGAAAAAAGATGTGGACAGGCTGGAGAGGGTCCAGAGAAGGGCCACCAAGATGATCAAAGGACTGGGAAGCCTGTCATATGAGGAAATGCTGAGAGAACTGGTTTTTTTCAGCCTTGAGAAAAGAAGACTTAGGGGAGACCTTATCACCATGTTCCAATATTTAAAGGGTGGCTACAAAGAAGGTGGAGACTCACATTTTACAAGGAATCACATGGAAAAGAGAAGGGGTAACGGGTACAAGTTACTCCTGAGGAGATTCTGATTGGACACAAGAGGAAAATTTTTCACAATGAGAACAATCAGCTATTGGAATAATCTCCCCAGGGAAGTGGCGGATTCCCCATCATTGGACACTTTTAAGATTCAGCTGGACAGGGTGCTGGGCCATCTTGCCTAGGCTGTGCTTTTGCCAAGAAAGGCTGGATCAGATGATCCTTGAGGTCCCTTCCAATCTGGGATTCTATGATTCTCTGAGCTTGGGATCTTTTTGGACTTCCCTGTGAAGAATCTGAAAGGTTATTTCACCTATGCACAGAAGGGAAAGAGACTGATTTTTCTACCATGCCTCTGTGTGTTGCTTAAGGAGTCAGTTCAGAGGGAGAAACTGTCCTCCAAACTGTGCAATGCTTTTGTCTGTAATAGATCCTCTTCTTCCACTGCAAGAAGCAAAGCAGAGTAGGAGGCAAAGATGAATGTGCAAGATGTGGGGAGCCAGAAATCCATATGAAGCAGGTATTCTTACAAATTGCTACTATAGGCACGCATTATTCTCCTCGTCTCGCAGTTTCCCAATACTGAAAAAAAAATTAAATCAAAACTTATTGAAATTATAATAAGTTTCATTAATGTATTCATTTTTAATAGGGAAAATTACTGAAGAAAATAAAATGTTATTGAAATTATACTTATAAAATTTTACTGAAATTATAATTATTTTCATTAATGCATTTATTTTTAAAAAAAGGTAAAATAGGGTTGAGAAGGCTTTTGTCTTTCCTGGACTACACTGATCAGCTTCAGTTTTGTGTAAGGCCATCCTGGGTCCTCAGTTTATTTGGCACTGCTGTTGTCATCGCTTGCTTGACTCAGCTCTTATCTTTCTGCAGAATTGGAGTGGAAATGCTTGGTTATATAATTTACCTGAACTTGGAGGCAAAGAAGGTCATCCACTTTAGCGGATAGTGCAGAAGGTTTTGAGTGTACTTGGAAAACCACAAAAGCCATTACAAAAGAGTAACTGTTCTGTACAGGAGAGCAAAACACTGTGTCATGAATTCATAATTATTACATTAATGGGCTACACTTAAATCGATATATCTAGCCAGAGATAGCTGAAAGCGTCATTTGACCTGGCATTCATATTTCCCCAGGAGTACAAAACACTGTAAAACGTCCTCACACCCCGTGCACTGAGTATGATGTGTGGAGCCTTTGCGGGGAGGCAAAGGGCACATAGAGTCAAGAGGATGATGAGCAGTGCAGCCTGCCTGGATCCCAGGCTGCCAGACTCCAGCTCCGATCATGGCTACAGTACAGAAGTAACCAGTCACCCAGGTAGCCACAGCCCCCAAGCAATTTAATGAGGCTCTTACTCATCATTCTCTCAAGCGTAGAGGCCAGAAAAGGTGTACAGAAGTGCATCGTAGGTCAGAAGCATCTCATTATGGTTTCAAGTTCCCATGAAAAGCAGGACTGTTTGCCCTTCCATTTCAGAGTATTCTTTCAATAAACTCAGCTTCAGGCCATCAACGTTCACAATTATACTTTGGAGAAAGTATAATGGAAAAATCGCTAATATGTTGGGCAGTCTTCTCTCTGGAGGAAACTATATTTCTTCTTGGCTTCTCATACAGCCATGAAGTATAATGACAGATTACTCTTAATTTATTAAATTTGTCTGTAAAGCTGCTAGACATTAAAATTGTTCTGCCCTTTTCAAAGTACACCTGTAGTGTTTGATGTAATGTTCTCCTCCACTGGTGAAGTTAGAGGTTAATCATGTGCAACATAAGGAGATGTTTCTTTTCATTTCTCTAAATGTGCAGGTCATCAATTTCAACACGTTTTTGGGGAGTGCAGGGGAGGCAAGTAGGAGGAAAGAAACAAATCCATCATTTGGGACACAAGAAAAATATTTTACAACAGCTTAGAGATTCAGGAAAATTCAATATTCTGTAACCTTGCTGTCTTGGTTCAGAAAATGAATGAAATCATTTCAGACAGAATGTGGCAATAGCAGGTGTTAGTGTGGGCTGGAAGCGTGCTCCCTCCGAGGGACGACAGAGACACATATGCTGCCGAAGCATGCTGTACGGTCGTTATGTGCTGGACGTTGAGCTACCCTGTATAAAACATACACTTTCACTTTTGCCTGCTAAAGCAAGTCCCGAGCAAAGCCTTTGCCCAAACAACGGTTAGATAGGGCAGCCGACAGCACAGAGAACGAATGAATACAACTTTTGATCATTTGACGTGACATTTGATCTGACTAAGCAGTCTGGCCAGCCTGCCTACAGCCTGGGGACAGATGAAAGCCCTTGTTAAAGAGAATGACATATTTCATTTGCAGAACTTCAACATGATCAAGAAATTCCCTTCTCCCTTCCCCTGTTTTGCTTTTTTAGTCAGTAGGTGATCAAAGCCTCCACCCCTTTTCAGTGTGCTCTGAGAGGGATGCTGCACGACTTGCCAAAACCCCTTTGTCTCACGCACGCCCAGCTCGCCTGGGAGTTAGCTTGCAGGTGGAGGAGTTTGCTTGCTTCAAAGTAAGGAAAATCTGTTGAGAATGTAAAACCCAAAAATATTAATATTTCGTTTTACCCAGTGCCAGGTTTGCCTGTAGCATAGAACTACAATGATTCATTTATTGCACGAAGGTGGGATAAGGTGACATACTGGTTATTACAAAAAAAAAACCATAAAGAAGGTATTTTGGGAGGCTACAGTAGTCAGTCACAGGTGACAACGGCTCAGTAAGGAATTGCCATGTGTTGTAGCCATTGTGTGTTGCTTCACATTCTCCTCCTTGACATTTGGGACCTGAATGATCTGTAATTAAAAACAGGACTGTTTTTAAATTAGAGAGACTAGATAAAGTCCTAATAAATTAGACTACCAATCTAGTTTATTTAGGAGGTTTTTTACAGAAATGCATGAGGCCACGATGACATCATTGTTCATTTTGCTAGCAAAACGTGGGTGGGAGAGGCAGACTTGCCATCTGCAAACCTGTGCTGGTTGCAGGCAGCCCAGCACTCAGGATCTCAATACCCCTCTGCTGTAGGTCATTCTCCCCTCCAACCTGCTGGTTGAGACGTCCGTGTGATGGTAACGTACTCCACTGAGCTGAGGGCACATCTGCACTAGCTGCTCCACTGGATGAGCCAGCAAGGCTTCCGTTTGCCCCTGTTATCCATGCTTTGGGAATGGTTTCGGAGCACTGGGTTCTTTCTGCCTGAAACTGATTTGATCTGGATGTAATTAAAGCACGAGACACGCTCCAGCAGTGCAGCTACCGCTCTCCAGCTGCCAGTGGGCGTTCAGTGCACAAGGTCCAGCTACAGGCAAAACCTCCCGACAGTGTCCTGTAAAATTAGGATGATATCAATAATATCCACAATGCTAAACACTTAATGAGATGTTAATAAATACATAAATGTCACCCTGTCAGTTCAGATTTGCGTGCCACATGTATGGGTCCCTTCGGAGTACTGCTGTCCTGTCCCTCGCCAGCTGGGCACTGGCACCCCACGGCACCCAGAGGGTCGATGCTCTCTCTGGCCTGGGCAGAGGTGGCAGTGTTGGTGGGACGATTCGTGGCAGTGGCACACCCAGTCTGATTGCAGCTCTGTACTCGCTTTGCTTTCTCTGTCACAAATTTTCACGCACCTTTCCTATCTCTTTTCCGCGTGATTCCTTTGTGTCGAAAGTAATGCATAATTCCCTGGTTGCTGCTTCATCTGGCTGATAGTCATCTCTCACTTCAACACCATCAGCTGGGGGCTGATGGCATCATCCTCTTTAATGCAATCAATTTTGGGCAAATGCCTTTGAGGTGGCATTGTGTATTTGTTGCACGCACACATGGCATACACTCACATTCATATCCGAACACGAGGTGTTAACCAAGCCATTGCTGAGCAGGCGCCGTGGGGGCACCCCCCAACAAGGCACAATACACCGGGGAACCAAACACATGGGAACACTTTAAAAGAAAATTTGCAGGTAAAACACTGCAACAAGAGCAAGAGAGAGCAACGCACCCTCACAGACAAAACTGCTCGCTGGTTCACAGCCACCTCCAGAGTTAGAAAACAAAACACTGTGGGACACTGCAGTTCTCCTCCATTCCAAAATCTGAAAAGGCAAGTTAAAGTAATCAAAGCATTTTTCTGGAAAAAAAAAGAAAAGCAATGGAGATTAAACCTGGAGGCACAATCTCTGAAGACCACGGTAACTATAGGAGGTCTTCCAGGCATCCAGCTCCCTGACTGTCTGCAAAAGGGCTGCCCCCAGGCCAGAACAGCCAGCAGAGAGGTCCCAGCCTCCCTGCCATCGAGTTCGGGGCACTGACTACAAGAGCCGCTAATAATATCCCAGGATTTCCACCAACAATTTCTCAGCCAGGAAAGCTGGAACGTGGGAGTCCTCAGGTCTGCCCCGGGAGCTGGTGGTATTACAATTAGGCTGAAATCCGCTGATGCCCCACCTATGTTTCACCAGAAATTTGAGGAAACAGATATTTCCATCAACTTGGAACTACCTCCCACCCAAAACAGTACTTTCTGACAAAATCCAGTGTTTCAGTCCAGTGCAGGCCAGCTCCTGATAAGCTTAAGCAATTTGTGTGACAATCTTCTGTCAAAGAATAAAAGACAACAGGAACAAAGTCATGATTAACCCCCCTAATTACCTTGACTTGTTCACTGGTTTATTTGTTATTTTTCATGTTAACTGACTGCTACAATATGTATCCTTCCTGGAAGGAAAAAAACAGAACGGTAAGTGTTTTTAATTTGTTCATGAAACACTTTGTCTAAAAGATAAACCTGCTCTAACCTGTTCTGCCGTCCCCAGCATCCTGCGTATCTGGCTTATTTGAGTCGTCAACAGCTGTAGCGGTCCCTTGTTTATATGTTTTTCAGAGACGTGGGGTAATGTATCCCTCAGCTCTCAGATTTCAAGAATGGTTTTTACATTATTTATCTGTGTGATAAGATCAGAGAGAAGAGATATCAGAGGTAAGAGTCCCATCTATTGGCCAGAAGAGGAAGATGATAACCAAATGCTTTCTCAATCTTGAGAATATCCTGTCTACTATGAAAAATTATAAACAAAGAAAAATTACCAGGAATAAGGAATCACCTGAATGCTAATAAAGGCTATTAGGAAAGGCAGAAAATAAATTGTTCTTTTAGAGAGGAAAGAAAAAGAAAACAATCTATTGTTCGGGAGAATTACAAAGGGAAGGAAAAATACTGAAAAAGTAGCTAAAATGCATATTGGTCCAAGAAAAAGAAATGCATAACTTTTTTTTTTCTTTAAGCATAATAGTTAGGTGGCTTTGACTACAAATCAGCGGGTCCCAGACCCAAGTTAAAGAGATTTTCATTCTTGCTTTCCAAAGAGTAGTCTTTTTGCCCTTGAAGTGGGGCTGATCTGTCCATAGCCTGTCATTCTGGCAGCAGGCGGCACTGATCAATAGCTGAAGGGCCACCCTTGTGCTTTCCTTTACTCTTTCCACATACACGAAAGGGTCCAGATTCTGCCCTGTGAGTAAGAGACCACTCGACGGCATGCCCCAGGTTCAGTTAGTAAAAAGTTGCTTCAGGAAGAAGCAGTTGCAAGAGGGACCAACCATTTTTCATCCTTGTAAGCTTCTAAACACACCTGTGCCTTTGCTTCTGCGCTTCTGATCCCTGCCCTGCTCTCCTGGTACCTGAAACCCTTTCCACAGAGACAACTACCTGGCCTTTAAGCATCACTACTACAAAATCTGACCTCACCACTGTAAGAATTTAGGATCTTAGGATCTAACTTAAAAGAAATAGTTAATGGTAATAGTACATGAATCTCAAAATAATTGATTTCTCTGTCTGTTACTCTAGAGGTGAGATTTTTCTTTGGCTCATAGACATGTATGTGTTTAAATATAGGATGTAGATATGAGCCAGGCATCTAAGCTCCTGCTCCAGTCAGTGGATGCCATGCACGGGTGCCTAATGCCACTTGGGATCTCGTCTGGTACCCAACAGCTGTCCCAGAGGACCATGGGGCTTCCTGCAGGTCCTGCAGTGCCCTCCTAACTGCCCCATGCTGAAGTCTTCATCAGCCTGGGGCATCTCAAATAGCACTAAACGTCGATGTTTGGGGAATGGCAGCAGCCTCTAGCTCATAGGCAGACACGCACAACCAGAGATCTGGAGTTGGGAGTGTCTGGTCCAGAGTTGAATACATCCCAGATGATCCCTAAGGACTGAAGAGCAGGTCTGGGGCTGGGCTGATTTTCCTGGGTCCCAGCTCATTAGGTGTTAGAGGTGAAGGGTTTCACTCATGGTATTTTCGCTCAAAATCCTGCATCGGCTCAACTCAAATCCAGAATTCCTCTGTTAGCTCCATTAACATTAAATTTAGCTTGCAGTATGTATTCACTGCCAGGAGACAACACTGTCTACAGTAACCCGGGATATCATCTCCTGAAATGTAGACTTCTCTAACTGTGCATGAAGAGCTGCAGCAAGGGCAGGGTGAAAGGCATGCCTGTCTCAGGCGGCCTCTGAGGGTTTCAGGAGCTCCAAATGGGGGTCGCATCCCTCTGCCAGCTGCTGCTGCCATCGCCCATGAAGAGGGGCTGTGTGTCAGTGGCAGTGACAGCCAAGCCTGGCAGGGGTGGGATGTTAACAGGGGCCTTACCTGTGCTGGGGCAATGGATGAGAGTGACCCCAGTGCCCAAGTGCATCACTTTATCTTGGTGTATACCGCTGGAATTTCATGTTTTATTAACAGCAGTAGTGCTGCTCAGCCCTGACGGTGCACAGTCACTGAGGAATCACATCGAGCCTCTGACTAAACCTGCTCCTCCAGTGAAGCTCTGATTACTGGGACCTTTCTCATCCAGTAATCTTAATGGTTAAACCCAAGAACAAAGAAGAGAGAGATGTTTTCTTTTTCAATTCATAGAAACATTTATATTGATTCAGCAATTTCTGAGTTCAGTCATTTTTCAACATTGTATTTGCAGGTATTTGAAAGGTCAAAAAGCAAAAGCAAAGTTAAACTAATAAGCAGGAGGGAATCTTTGTTGCCATTACTTTGATTATGCGTGCAGTTGGGATTCTTTCTACAGGAAAATTCTTCTACAGGAAAAGTCATTTGTTAATAACTTCTATTGTTTTCCTTGAGTTTCAGTTCAGGAATTTTTATTCAAAGCAGTGCCATGGTCTGTTGTTTATGGGGGCTAGCACCAACTCATCACTCCAATACTTAAGAGAGTTGCTTTTGATAGTTTTTTAAGTGACACGACCAAAATCTATCAATCCATATTTCATAGAATCATAGAATGGTTTAGGTTGGAAGGGACCTTGAAGATCATCGAGTTCAAACCCCCTGCTATAGGCAGGGACACCTCCCACTAGACCAGGCTGCCCAAGGCCACGTCCAGCCTGGCCTTGAACACCTCCAGGGATGGGGCAGCCACAACCTCTCTGGGCAACCTGTGCCAGTGCCTTACCACCCTCACAGTAAAGAATTTCTTCCTAATGTTTAATCTAAACCTGCCCTCTTCCAGTTTAAAACCATTCCCCCTCATCCTATCACTACATGCCCTAGTAAAAAGTCCTTCCCCAGCTCTCCTGTAGGCCCCCTTTAGGTACTGGAAGGCCGCAATAAGATCTCCCCAGAGCCTTCTCTTCTCCAGGCTGAACAGCCCCAACTCCTTCAGCCTCTCCTCATAGGAGAGGTGCTCCAGCCCCCTGATCATCCTCGTGGCCCTCCTCTGGACACGCTCCAGCAGGTCCATGTCCTTCTTATGTTGGGGGCTCCAGAGCTGGATGCAGTACTCCAGGTGGGGTCTCACGAGAGTGGAGTAGAGGGGCAGAATCACCTCCCTCGCCCTGCTGGCCACACTTCTTTTGATGCAGCCCAGGATGCGGTTGGCCTTCTGGGCTGCGATCGCACATTGCTGGCTCATGTTGAGCTTCTTGTCAATCAGCACACCCAGGTCCTTCTCCTCAGGGCTGGTCTCCAGCCATTCCCCGCCGAGCCTGTATTTGTGCTTGGGAAACTTACCTCAGAGAGAAGCTTCCTGAAGCTTACCTCAGAGAGAACTGTTTGTTTTCCAGGTAAATGCCTTAATTTGGGAATACACAAAATTGTTTTGTTTGAGCAGGCTGCTGCTGGGTTTGGATTAGAGCAAGAATTTCCAGGGATTTTTTTTCCCTTTTTTTTTGTGTGTGTACTGAACACCATCACCAGAACACAGGTGACAGCAGCTTCTTAATTCTAAGCCAAACCACACAGTGCCTGGAAACCTGGACTTGTTCAAAGTGTTTGATATTGTCCTGCATAACGTCCTTGTGCCTAAAATGGAGAAACATGGATTTGACAGGTGGACCACTCAGTGGATACAGAATTGCCTGGATGGTCACACTCAGAGTTGTGGTATTCGGCTCATTGTCTGGGTGGAGACCAATGACAAGTGGTGTCCCTCAGGGGTCCGTATTGGGACCAGTATTTTTTAACCTCTTTGTCATGGACATGCATAATGGGATTGAGCAGCCCCTCAGCAAGTTTGCAGATGACACCAGGCTGAGGGGTGTAGTTGATAGTCTAGAGGGAAGGGACGCCATCCAGAGGGACCTTGACAAGTTAGAGAGGTGGGCCCATGCAAATTTCATGAAGTTCAACAAGGCCAAGTGTAAGGTCCTGCACCTGGGTGGGGGTAACCCCCAATATCAATACAGACTGACAGACTGATTGATTGAGAGCAGCCCTGCAGAAAAGGACTTGGGGATACTGGTGGATGAAAAACTGAATATGAGCCAGCAATGTGTGCTCACAGCCCAGAAGGCCAACCGCATCCTGGGCTGCATCAAAAGAAGCATGGCCAGCAGGTTGAGGGACATGATTCTGCCCCTCTGGTCTCATGAGACCCCTCCTAGAGTACTTGGTTCAGCTCTGGAGTCCCCAACATAAGAAGGACATGGACCTGGTACAGCAGGTCCAGAAGAGGGTCGCAAGGATGATCAGGGGGCTGTAGCACCTCTCCTATGAGGACAGTCTGAGAGAGTTGGAGTTGTTCAGCCTGGAGAAGAGAAGGCTCAAGGGAGACCTTGTAGTGGCCTTCCAGTACCTAAAGAGGGCCTACAGAAAAGATGGGGAGAGACTCTTTATCAGGGAGTGTAGTGATAGGATGAGGGGTAACAGTTTTAAACTGCAAGAGGGTAGATTTAGATTAGATATTAGGAAGAAATTCTTTACTGTGAGGGTGGTGAGACACTGGAACAGGTTGCCCAGAGAAGTTGTGGATGCTCGATCCTTTGAGGTGTTCAAGGCCAGGTTCGATGGGGCTTTGAGTAACCTGGTCTAGTGGAAGGTGTCCCTGCCCATGGCAGGGGGGTTGGACTAGATGACCTTTAAATTCCCTTCCAACCCAAACTATTCTATGATTTTGTGATTCTATGAAACTGTTTCGCACCACTCCCTCCCTTCGGATGGTGTAGGATACTCTGCTTCATGCTCCTGACAAAGGTCCTTCCTCTGTCTTGGAGTGGCTCTCCAGAAAGTTCTGTGTGCAAGAGCATAAGAGCAAACATATTGGATCAATCTAAGGCCAGAAATTCATGTCTAGGCAAAAGCACAAGACAAACACACATGCCATGACCTAGGGGTCTTCTCCAGTCATTTGCACCTCCTAAGCTTCACAAATCTTGTGATGTCTGTGTGTTTTGGAAACCCCAATGGATTTCTCTTCCATGAAGTTGTCAAATCAACCCTTAACCCACATAAACTCTTAGCATCTGCAGCAGCCTGTTGCAAGAGCTGCACATAAAACTCTGCTTCCAGGATACTATAAGAATATCTTACCTTCCTTGCAGCTTTCGGTATTTTAGTTAAGTGGTTCAAGTGGTTGGATATCTTGAAAGCACAAGACCTGTATTCCAGACTAGCTTTGATATTCTACTAAAAATCCAGAGTGAAGGAAATGGTGCTTGATCTTAAGAAAGTTCGTTTTTTTATTTTGCTTTATGAAATTAGATTACACTAATGGAAGCAGTTTAGCACACAATGGTTTGGACATAAAACTATTGTAGTGCTATATAATGTATGTGTCCGGCTCTCCTTACATCCAGGCGAAAGCCCTGGGGGTAAGTTGCAGTGCTCCAGTAAAGACAGTTCACCACAATTACAAAGCTGTGCATTCCCTTTTTCACATTTTTGACCAAAGAGCAAACAAGCAGCAAGTAAACCAAATCAAAACTGAGAAGGTTGTGTGTACAATGTCAGTGCATGGAAGCAGGGGGAGAAAACCAAAGTCACTGAAGCTCCCTGCTCGGGCTGACTGGCGGACCAGCCTGTGTCAGGAAGCTGTCATGCCTATGGAGGAGAGGCATAATAAGGTAAAAATTGTGGACAAGCCCACAGCATAAATATCACAGTGTGCTGTAACCTTGTCACCCTGACAGACCATGACCATGGCTCTGTCTTGCTGAGAGGAGTGCCTGTTTCAGGCACAGCTGAGAGGAGCTTTTGTTGCAGGTGCACTCCCACCAGCTGCAGAAGGCATCCAAAACTTCTGTTTTAAACAAGTAATCTGTACGGCCACAGAGCCCAGATATGTGACATGGACGAAAATAAAAAAAAAAAAGGTTGTTCTTTTCTACTTATGAGCACCAGAGCAGGAAAAGGCAGAGACTAACACTCACCTGAGCAGTAAACTTGGTCACAAAAATGCAGTTGTAACATTTTCCATCTTAGATGTTGCTGATTCATGAAAACCTGAACATTTCATTGTGACAATGAAAAAACCCTCCAAACCCTAAAATACTTTCTTTTTGAAAAATTATAAAACAGGGCTAGCAGCAGCCTGTTTAGTACTGTTCAGTACAGCAGCGCTCAAAACAGGAGGTCCTGCATTATGGATCTCTGACATCTTCCTAAGCAGCAAGGAACAAAATGTTTTTAAAGGTAATGTAACAGAAATGTGTATGCAGAAGAATGCTTTTAAAGGATTTAAATATGTATGTAAACAGAGGGTTGACCTCTAGTTTTCCATGAAAATTGCCACAGCTGTTTTCTCCAGAAGGCTTATTAAAATTGCATCTTTCTTGGAGAAAGATTATGTTTGCTCTTATCCTGACCATATGATATCAGGTGACGTAAATTGATACAAAATCCAATGCTTGGATCAATACTGTGATAATAATGCTAAGAGAACTGAAAAAATGGATAAAAGCATCACTCTCCACAGAAATGTTGATTCACTGACCATCTGTCTTACTTCAGTTAAGTGCTTCACCACTTTAGCTTGGCATTAGACAAGTCAGCCCATAAATTAAAAAGACAAAGTCATACTATAATTCTTGGCTACCCTGGTCTATTTTATTTTAAGCTGTCAACATCTAAAATGTCACATGTATTTCTTTTTCGGTAGATAGTGAGCATGTGGCAAGTCCTGCCTACTCATCTTAAGCACGAGTACAGACAAGTAGCAGTTACAGTCTTGGTATCTATTAGTCACCCAAACTGAAATAAAAGCTCTTCAGAGTTTAAATATGGGCATTAAATATATTTCTGTTTATTTGCTTACCTACTTATATGAACAATGTCTGACTGAAGACACCTGCGATATACATCTTGAGTTATAGGAAGGTGTTAGCAAGAAATAAATTCGCCTGATGTGTTAGAGCACTGTGCCCATATTCTGCACTCAGACAGCAACAGAAGCAAGAGAACCCATTAAGAACTTGAAAATATTACAATAAAAGGTTCATTTTTACAGGCCATTAGGATTCCATTAGTCTTATCTATTTGTTTCCAGGCTGCCCTCAGACTGAAAAGTGAGTATCTAATTGGATGCTCTCATTAGATTTAAAAAAAAAAAAAAAGAAAGCAATGTGATTTTAACAAAGAGAACACAGTGGACAGCTGCCCACTCAACTGGAAGGCTGAGAAGTTCAGAATTATGTTCATATGTGTTTTGGACAAATTTAAAGCATATAGTGCAGAGAGCAACATCTCCGATAAACAAATATTTCAATGATGTGACAAAAGATATATTGTTGATTTTAAAGTAACAGTAGCTGTTGACACATTTTTCACCCTCATTGTCTGCATAAGGAAGCTATACTTAAAGGAGAGAAAAGTTTATGTTATTTTCCTAGATGACAACATTTCCATGTTGATACCTTAAATAACACCAGAGAATGGCCTAGATCAGATGCCAAAATCAAAGATTAAAAGCTTGCTGCTGGAGACATCAAAGCCTGCGGCTCCAGTCCAGCAAAGAACATAAGTAGTTGATTAAGAAGAAGGTCAAGTTTAAGCCTTCTCATCTTTAGCAAGCCGCACAGGCCTGTGCCTGGTGGGATCCAAGCACGCTCCTGCAGTTCAGCATGTGCTTAAAGCGGTCATTTGGCGAAGCATGCGATGTCCCTCCCCAGAAGACTTATGCAACCTGTGGAGAAGCCCTTGCTGTCAAGCCCTCGGTGCTATTCTTTGTTCACACGAGCCAGATTTTAACACGCCACCCAAGCATGGGCTGTATCTTCATGTGCTGTGCACCCGTACGAGTGGGCTTAAAGGTGAACTCGTTAACAGACAGACAGAAGATTTTGTGTGTTATCCAAGCATGACTGCAGCAAGCTCCCAGAGACCACGAATGAGGCAAAATGCTAGAAGAAGTTGATAGTACATATAGTCAACAGGAATACTTACAGCTCTATGAGCCAATGCAAAAGGTGTTCTGAACAGAAGCGCTGGTTTAGGGCTTAATCAGTTTCTTGTAAGGTGAGCATGACATCTTTTGGGGGGAATAGATTTCGCTCTAGACTAGCAGAAGGTACTACATCTTGTTTTGAGGCCCGAGGACCCTCCTGCAGGCAGCAGGAACAGCCCTGACCACAGGCTGAGTCCTACATTCCTCAGCATGGGATAAATGCTGTGCTGGAAAGAACGTGGATGGGCCCAGAGACTGAATACTGCTCTCATTCTGCAGAAATGGTGCTTGTAGGAACAAGACATAGAGGCTTCTTTTTGAAAAACAATAGAACATGTCGATAAACGAGTAAGAAGTTGGGGGCAAATAAACTTTCAAAGTGGTATTGCAAGACAAAAGGAAAAACATCCAGAAAATAACTGTGCTTTCTGGAGAAAAACAAGAATTACAATTCAGCATCAGGAGCAAAAAGCTTGGTGGCATACCAGTAAAAACATTTTAAATCCCACATTAACGTGATACATGATACATTTTCTACATTTAACTGGTAAACCAATTTTTATTTCTACCTTTGGTAACCATAATAACTCATACAGGGTTATTCCCACGTAAGGGATTTCTGTATTTATGGTAGAACATTAAGTGCTTCAGTATTTATGCTACAGCTGTGTCTAGAGAACAGGAGGTATACAGAAAAGATTACAAATAAAACCCTGTAGGTATCCAGAGAAAAGAGAAAAGGGATGTGTTATTTCAAGTTGTGGCAGTTGTTATGAAACCAGCACTTGCAGATTATGACATCTCGTGGCATACCTGGGTAACTGCAAAACTCTTCGTTTTCTTCTTATTTTATATTATGTGAGTTTTGTTTGATTTACTTTATTTTATTTTGGGGGAGTGCTTGGAACCAATGTTGATGTAAAGAACAATATTTTTACTAGAAGTTTGAAAGTGGGAAGCCTTGAAAGTACAAGAAGATCAAGTATACAGCTGAACGTCAGTGTGGCAAAGAAGTATCAGGTAACTGCTCCCATGCTCATAGGTGCTGCACAGAGTATCTTTAATTGCACTGCAAAATACTTTCATCTTAACAATTTGTAAAATATCACATGCGTAGTTTTAGTATTTCCTAAATCCCCAGCTTTTTGATCATAATATCTACAGTCTGTGAGTAGGAGTCTGTATGATCTCTTCTGTGTTCAGAGCATGGTATCTTAATCCTGCAGAGCTCCTGACTGCAAACACCATGTTGTGCTTTGGGAGTTTGCAAACCGTTTCACAGAATCACAGAATCACAGAATCTCCTAGATTGGAAAAGACCTGTAAGATCATCTAGTCCAATCATTAACCTGGCACTGACAAGCCCACCACTAAACCATGTCCCTAAGCACTATATCTACAAGACCCTTGAATACCTCCGGGGATGGGGACTCCACCACTGCCCTGGGTAACGCGTTCCAATGCCTAATGACCCTTTCAGTAAAGAAATTCTTCCTAATATCCAATCTAAACTTCCCTTGGCGCAACTTGAAGCCATTTCCTCTTGTTCTATCACCTGTTACTTGACAGAACAGGTCGACTCCCACCTCTCTGCAACCTCCTTTCAGGTAGTTATAGAGAGCGATAAGGTCTCCCCTCAGCCTCCTTTTCTCCAGGCTAAACAACCCCAGTTCCCTCAGCCGCTCCTCATAAGACTTGTCCTCCAGACCCCTCACCAGCTTCATTGCCCTTCTTTGCACACACTCCAGTGTCTCAAGGGTTTCCTACCCTTGTCCACAGCATCTATGTCGTTGACAAAATTTTAGGGCAGAGCCTGCCCGTTGCCAGCCACACAGCACAGCGTATTTGCCCACTGGCTTCCCTTATAGCCCAGCATAGCAACCATACATCATGCTTATTCATATTGTACCCTGCGTTTGGTTATCTATGGATACGTTGCTCTCCATGGATACCAAGCCATTCTTCTGCCTACTACCACCCAAATTTAATCCAGTGCTCCGGTTTAAGCTTGTGCTTAAATACTGCAGAGAATTGGGACTTTATATTTCTTGCTCTTGAAAACGCAAAAAGAACATAAGTAATTATTGCTCTCAGTAAAGCATAAACATATTTGTTCACAATTCCTTTAATTTCTAAGAGATTTTCAGTTTCATTATTATTCATTGTTTCACCAGTTTTGTCTTTATTAGGCATTCATAAAAAATACTTTATTATCATCCATAAAGCACAGTTCATTAGCATAGCTGCTTTGTGAAGTCAATTGTTTCTTCATTAGCAACAGCTCCTCAGAAATTCAGGCCTTTGATGTTTGTTTGAATTACTTGTATCTTTTCATTTCCTCGGTTGTGTTTCTGAAAGATTTCATTTTTTCTACAGCTATTTACATTTATGAATATCCTTGTAAGCTCTGCACTTCTAATTTGTGATGTATTTTGCTTTCAACTACATTAGCTGTTCATACACATGCAATGGCATAGAGAGTTTATTCATGGCCTTCATCCCGCATTTGTGAGTGCTAATCTATTAACTCTCTCTGTTCCTTTAGGCAGGAATGAAAACATTTGTCCTCTAGCATGCTCCAGTGAAGTAGGTATAATTTTGTGAGCTCCACACTTTCACTGCTCTTCACTTGGCTGCCTGGCAAAACCTGTATCAAGAACTAAACATGTGTAGGGTGCGTGAGACACAGAGGTTGCATTTTGCAAATGCTATCAAATGAATCAAATCAAATGACTGCAGAATCATTAAAAACAAACAAAAACCCCCTTTTCTTTGCTTGAGTGTTGCCTTTCACCTTGCTAGATGGTGACGCACATGGCACTTTCCCTCTTAAACCACTGCCCTTCCCACCAGGCGGTGGTGGCCAGATGCTCCTCCTGCTTCATGGTCAGCTGGGAGCTGGCGAGGACCTCTAGTGCCAGAGAGGACCTCCAGCGTGCTGCACTACTGAACCACCTTGGCCCCCTGACCTGTTGCTCTCACCTGCCGTAGCCTTGTTCTCCAACTTGCTGGCCACATTTCTTTTTCAATACACCATTTGCTTATGAATGAAATTAATATTTTCCTGATTGTAAATCCCTGATCTGACACTAACTGGAAATAGGTTTCTTTCAAGAGTTGCTGACCACAGGAAAAGGGCCTAAGAAATGGTTTTGAGTGTACTTTTTTTAATCCCATCACTCTTTTGGTATTTTTTAAAGCTCATTTCTGGAATAGAGAACATTTCTTATGGGACAGATGGTTCAAAAAGATTAGAATTACATAAAACAGGGAGGACAGATTTGTTGAACCTTCCCTCTATAAGCATCTCACTCTATAAAGAACCTAAGCACAGTTACAGCTCCTCACACTCTTGGCTGTGAGATTGCTTCTCTTTTCTGGATACTACAGTGGGATGCAAACTTCAAATATATGCTTGAAGCCAAGGAGAGCCAAGGCCGAAAGATGTTACCTATGTCCTCTGCTTATTACAAATATTTAATATAGGTAATATGCCTACATTTGTAACAATGCAATCATCCTCCATGCAAACAGTTAGGAAAGTAACACAAGCCTTCTACTTTCACCACAAGCTCAGGCCAAGGTAAAAAACCAAAGCCAGCTGGCCAGCCTTCAAGAAGAGCTCACTTGCTGGATGGAAAGAGAGGAACTTTGTTGACATGGAAACCTATAATTTCAATATATATCTGTAATTAACAGTTCAAATAACAAGGTGAGGAAGATCTCAAAAAAGCCCTGACAACTACAGCTGTGAGAGAATTTTTGATATCCAAATATTAGAGGTGAAAGAGTAAAAACAGCGACAAGGAAGGTGTTAAAACAAAATGTTGTTCCAGGCTGGTGTTAGAGGGCTCAATGGGAATGTGAGAAATGAAACAACAGTAATCTGATGCTGGAGTATGTTTCCGTATCGGTGCTCTGTTGCTGCTATAAAAAGGAGCTTCATGGGGATTTTGTCTGTGCACATTCAAATGAGAGCTGCTGCCCTGAAAATTTCCAATCAGAATAGATGGCAGAGAGGGGAATAAGGGTAAAATATTTAAAAGGAGGTGCAGAGAGACAAAAGATGCAGCAACAATATAAATGCAGAGGTTGCACAACCACAGTCATATCTGATGACACAGGAGGATGCTAAATAGCTCCAATTTCGTCACAATCCTTGGGATAAGGAGGTGGTAACAACCCTTTAGTCATCAGAGAAATCCATAGTTGAGGTGACCTGGACCAAGCAGAAGGAATGAGACTTTCTGGACATTGCTGTACATGATAGGAGGAATTCTTCCACTATGGCTTTTCTCTCTTTCTGGGGCATTTCATGGATACCAAAGACCAAATAATTGTCCAGGACACTTCTACACACTGTGTGCATTATTAGTTCAGGTTTTGATAACACCTCAGCAATAAACCTTATTTCTTTGGAGAGAAACCTCTAAATAAGTATATGGCCCATGCATCAGTCCAAAAATAGAAGGGTTCAAATCACTAGAGCAAGGTAACATTTTCCTGTTCAGAAGTGACAGGCTCAGTCCCTCTAAAGAGAAAATTAGGGTTGTCGTTACACTATTATCTTTGCTTGATATTTACTGTTAAAATAATTTCTGTTCTTGAATCCAGGTGTTTCACTAAAAGATCTGGGCATGCAACATTCTTTACAGACAGACAAGCACTGTTACAGGGACGAGGGCAGAGATCTGAATAACTTTTCCATGTCCCACCTGAAATGAGACGGTGGAGTTCACAGCAGGCTTCATTTGTGATAACAAATATTATCTGTGATGCAAAGTCATTTGTGTTTCCCGACTTGCCAAGTCTGGGCAGAGCTGGTGATGAAAAAATAATAATAAAAAAGAATCCATTCATTTGTATGTAAATAAAGTAAAGATAACAAAGACTAGCTGGAGTTACCATCTGCTGCACAGCTTTTTCACATAGATATAGCAACTGCATGAGGGTAATGTAACTCATCTCTTGGTGTTGGATGGCTATTGGTCTAGTCACTTTTCCAAAAATCATTGCAAATTTGAGGCACTTCAAAACTTGCAGTAATCATTTGGGTTTTTTCTATCCATTATGTGGTAGTATATTAGTGAGAGCCAAGGGAGAAGAACAAGATATATGTTTGAGAACACCCTAAGTATAATAAAACCCAGGAGTTAAATGACAAGCTCTATTTTATTTTGGATCTTTTCATTTTTAACTGTGCCTTTTTAATACTCTCCCCCTCCTGTATTGTAAAATACGAAAGGCCTGAGGCTCCCTCACCAGGAAAAAAATTAAGTTCATTGTAACTGGATCGCTGATCTCTTCATTATTTTTATGGGCCTTGGGAAATAATAAGGAGATAAAACTGTGGGAAAATAAAATAACTGCCTTCCTTGCTTTCTGTGCACCTGCTGATCATCAGGAAAGAAAGGCACAATTTGCTGCATATCTGCTCCTGTTCCCCAGCTCACTACAGACCCCCAGGTGTGAACCCCTGGGCAAGAATGCAGACAGCTGTCAGGCTTTTAAGTGTGGAGGGTGTTTTTAACACAAGTCTTACATTAGGAGAAGTTAAACCTTGAGGCGTAAATACATCATTCTCCTTCACGTCATTTAAGTTAGTTGAACGCTTCTTAGTGCTCAGTAAATAGAAATGTATTTTGCTGCAGAGCCAGAACATGCTGCAAAGAGGTCTTGTTCTGCTTAGGATGAAAATCAAGCATGGATTTAAAAGTCTTCCTCAGGCAGACAGTCTGTTTAATTGGAGAATTTCCGTGAAGCCTGGGCACTTTTCTGCCATCTTATTCACCAGTCACCTCCTATGTACAAGTTTTCTAATCATCCAGCTTAGAGGCTGCCATCACTTCAACCACAAACTCTATGTACTATGAAAAGTCCAGTTGGCCATGGCTAGGTGAGGTGATGGAAGTGGTGATGGGACCAGGAGGAGGGGAGCGCTGGCCCCATGCTCCACACTGGGGTTATTAACCTCTCGCTGTGTGCCTTTGCCCCTCTGCCTTGGCAGCCCAGCCAGCCTGAGCATCAGAAATGCTTCATTTGAGCTAAAGAGGTCAGAATATGATGAGAGACATCCAAGGCTAAAACCTGAGATGGTTACAGCTTCCTCAGTTGCCATTAGCTATATCTTGAGTTAATAAACCTTAGTTAATCCCTGGGCCTTAGAAATAGCAGGTGTTTTAAAGCAAATGTGACAGCTATGGGCAAGCACGTGCAACATTGCATGACTTCTACAAAAAATTAATGGTATTCACACGTTGTATAACCATTAAAACATCACAGGCACAAATGCGATCAAGTCCTCCAGTCTGTGTTGACTTTTTCTCCCTTTTCACTGACGTGACAGTGATTCATCAGTTGTGCCATCGTAGCCCAACTACTGAAACAGGCGTGGACAGGGAATAGGTGTCAGTGCCTGTGCTACAGTGCGTGGCTCGGGTAATCTCTCTCGGAGGCAAATGAAGTGAAATACCACTTCACTCTTCTTTTCTCACGCTAGACAAACTCCTCCTCATGAAAATGTTGAACTGCGCTGTCTTTCAGTCAGTATATCTTAAGCCACTGCTGATTATATGTGTCTGAAAGGGCATTTTGGGAAGTCTGGTGAGTTTAGTCAGTGGGTGAAATATGCTGAAATCAATTAAAAAACCACCTCTTCTGTTCTTCAGGACTAGTCTTTATCTGTGCATATTTCAATACAGTAAGTATCTCAGGATATATTTTCCCTCCTATCTGAATAATTCCCTTTGGCATTCCCAGGAAAGAGTGCTGGAGAACGTATTCAAAGCCTGATTATATTTTCTGTCCCTTTTATACTCTTTAATTAGCAAACGTAGATGCCTCAGGATTCAGATTATGCTTATTCTCACTAATATCTGGGCCTCATTACTGCATCACCCACCAACCCTGAGGACACCAAGGCCACCCTGTACCATGTGCTGCAGAGACTGATAACGTAGCCCCTCTCCGAAGGGTGGCAATCCTTTCCTCTTGGAATTCTACGGGAGTTTTGTCACTCATTGCAGCAAGACCCTCCCTGTAACAAGCTAAATGGACAGAGGATCCAAAAAAGGCCCACCCCACGCGAGCACATTTTGAGCTTAGGCAAAAATACATTAACATCTTTTCCTGATCCATCCAGTGCCATCCTTTCTGTCATATGTTTTTTCACCCACATTTTTAACTGTCAGCCCGTGTGCGTATCGCCAACCCCTGATGGAAATCTCCTCATTTAGAGTCAGACAGAAAATAGTTTTCCTCAAAGAGGTTATCTGAGGTGCCTTTTCTCTTAAACGCCTATCTTAATAGCTGTTTCAGACAGGGGTTTCTTATACAGAATTGGGAGTTTGATGATTTACTCTCTGAGCTAGTCAGCAGACAGACATTTCTGTCTGCCATTTGCATTATATTTCCCTCTCCCTTTTTTTTTTTTTTTCATTTTGCATGCAGCATTTCAGGATAATCAGTTTTATTTGCTTATTTGTTTGGTTTTGCGCTGCTTTATGCAGAATTCTGTTAAGTCCCATTTCTGTGTTGGTGAAATATTGAGCAGGTGCAGATGTGGCCCATCTGTGAAATGTGTAGTTTATATTGGGCAGAGGGGGACAAAGAGAGGAAAAATAGTACTATTTGCCTTCTTTCTAGGAGGAGGAGATAGAGGGAGCATGGAAGGCGAAAGTTACTGCTGTAGCTGGGGCTGGAAGGCATGGGTTTGGGCACGCTTCATCCCGAACACGTGATAGTCATGTTTTGACATTTTCTGATTTTGACAAAAAATATCAAAACTTTGCTATTCTAAGTGATCCCACAGAGCGACAAAGAAAGGCTGTATTGAACATTGTATTGAAAATTAAGTTATTCTTAGTTGTCACAGAGAGTGGCAGAGGTCTGAGCTCCCACATAACCATGTGCGTTCAGAGGACTGCTCTGCCTTTCCTGTGAAAAGGTGATAGCAGGAATGCGCAGCAAAGGCATCTAAGGATAAAAGTGTCCATTAATGGTAAGAGGCCAAGTGTTCCTGCTGTGGCCCTTTTTGGGAAGCACATAGACAAAATTTGCAGCTCGTTGTTCCCAGCAAGATCGGATGTGTGTGTTTTGCACATTTTATCCCAGAACATGTATTGAAGTGGGCTCGGCGCTTTGCTCATCTGCAACTGACGCATCAGTTCATGATGTGAAGAAGCTCAACAGCACTCCAGCAGATGGGTCTAAGCATGCCCATGCCAGAAAATCAGCATGTGAAATAAGTTTGAATAAGACAAGTAGATAATTTGAAGGCCAATACAAACCTCTCGGTACGCCCTGCTCAATTAGCTTTGAAAGCAAAAGCTGGTGCATAAGATGTGCTCTGTCCTCAGGTAACTTAATGCAGTACAGCCAATTCCAGTGCTTTCAAGATTTTCTGTAGCACGGAAATATCCTGTTGATAAACTCCTCAGCTAAACTTTGTTTTTAACTTCAGTGAGTGTTCAGTTAATTCCCAGTCGCACAACATCCATGTAACTTAGGCAATTCAGTAAACTTTTAGCAAACGCTGGATGCTGTTTGGGTTTTTGACTTGGCTTTTTGTATCTGTCCCTGGTTGCCAGAATAAATGAACCTTAACGCAAAACACTCTTAAAAATTTACCTTACAAGAGAGTTTAAGTACTAGGTGGGCTCTTTGAAGAATCTAAAACCATCTGAAGGCTGTCACTTAGAAAGGAAAAAACAACTTACCCAGCTAAAAAAAATAATTTTTAGCTGTGACAAATTTTCTTGCTGCTTTTTTCAATAAGAAAGAAGTGTTTTTTAACAATTTTCTATGATAAAAATATTTTTTACCCCAAAAAGCCTTTAACTGTAGCTTTTGCCTGAAGAAACATGTATATAATTTCTGTTAACTATACTCAGATCTTAATTTCATAAAGATATTTTTTGTAATGTATCAGCACGTTAATTTCTTTAAGCTGAAAAAGGTTTCACAGAAGAAATCATTATATAGTCTTCTTTTAAAAAAAAATCATTTTTTATCTGGAAGAATAAAAAAGGGATGCGGGAACTACCCTCGGTTCCCTTCAGAAATGACAGTAAAACGTGCATTTGGAGACCGTAGCACTAGTCTGAAGGTTTCCAGGCGAAATGGTAAGAATATCCTCTTGGCATCGATGGCAATACATATAAATCATGTCTCATATCTGACTTTGATAAAAGAATTTCATTATCAATTAATTCTATCAAGGCACCATTCCATTTTTTGTCAGTGAATTACCTATAACTAAGTTGAAGTCATTACATTTTTCAGGGAAAATCTATTTATAAGTACTCACAAAGCAAACTAATTGAAAACATAATTAAATAGAGGCCAGAATCTTAAATAAATGACAGATGCCTACTCCCTAGATCAGGCACACTAAGCAAGCAACGCTTCTCACATAACTTTTCCAAATAGTCCCATATTATCATTTTGCCCTTGACACTGACTACTGAAATTGTGTCATCCTCTGATAAAGAGTGGTATTTCAGTCCTGCTCGGGGGCGAGAGGAGAGCCCACGGTCTGCTACGGCCGGCGCTGGCCACTGGCTGTCGCGGAGGATTTCTGCATCCCCTTGCCAGTCTCAGCCAGCGCCCCGCAGGCAGCGGGTGCATCCACCCCGGCACTGGCTCACACGAGGTGATGGACAATTCTGGCGTGCAGTGCCAAAAGCCTCCCTCCCTCTCTTTTCCTCTGGTTATCCTCTGCTGTGAGTTCCCCCACACTACAGAAGTCTCAATTTCATGTGCTTAAAATAATTTTAAATGGGAGGGTCCCTTGGGAGGGGCTGGGGATAACAAACCTCCTCCTCCGGCCCCGGGAACAGCCTCGCCACGGTGGCACAGGGTTTGCACCGGACTGCGTGCCGGGGCTGGCATGGCTCCGCAGGAGAGGCAGCGATTCAAGGAGATGATGGCTCGGAGTGATGGATTCGAGGAGATGATGGCTGGGAAAGTCATCACCCGCAGATACAGCCCTGGGGCGGTGCTGTGCAGGATCCTGCTCTCCCCGCGGAGGCTCCCCGGGCTGCGCAGCACTATCCTCTCCGCCGGCCCCTGCCATGCCGAGCTGGTTGGCCACAGCCTCGCCTGGGGCTGCCCGTCCGTCTCGCGGCTTTGGCAGTGTAAGAACTGGTATTTGGTATTTTCTAGAATAAATGCTAAAAAGAAAGTAGTATTTAGTAACAAATTTAATATTTTAAATAATTAATGTGTTAAATAATTAATATATTTATTTTAACGGATGAATATATTAACTAATAAATTTAGTATTTTCAGCCTTCCTTGTTATTTGCTGCATTTCTCAATATTTTCATCACCTGAACACTTAAGTAAATAACAAAGGCTATTTCTAATAGGGTTAACTTTTTCAAACCAGCTAGTGCTAAAGTCCATCATTAGCTTCCTAAATCTGCTGCCTTTCAGAAATGCTGAACCATGACAGCACCTATTAACTTCAGGCCTAAATGTGGCAGTATTGTCCAAAATGCCATACATATCTCTCAAATGTCTGTCGAGAAAAAACTTTTCCATAAATGACATAGTGATGCTGCCTAACCAGCTACTTGCTCCAGAGCTGGAAGTCAAGTCCATGGACACCACATCTGCTGTCGCTGCAGTGGCACCATCAGCCACGTCCCTGCAGAACATTTGTGCAGAGATGACACAGATGACTGTGCAGGAGCTTAACAGTGACATGGTCATAATGTCACTGCACTCCAGAGTAAGTGAATTTCTAAAAGATGACCCATCTAATGTTTGTATGTGTATAATCAAAGAGGCAGAAATAATTGCAGCATATGTTCAAAATGGCACTGCCATCTAGAATGCCCTGTAAGTTCAGCCGGTCTATTATTTTGTGCTCCATATAAATTTATGCTAAACAATTCTCTTCCTCTCCAGCTAATCCAACATGAATGGAGTTCATTGTCTCAGACTAGTGTTGAACAATATTGTGGCTTTCCTGTCCACCCCAGATTCTCTCTCCTTAGCACCATCCCCTACATACAGCTCACAGGATGGTGCTGCGTGTGCTGCATCCCCTCCCCAGCATGGAGCACAGTGCGCTCCTCACGGCACCCACTTCTGCTCCTGGCAGAGGCTACAAGCACGCAGTGAAATCAGAGTGAAGCCCACCACACACAACAGGGACAGTGGAGCCCAGATGAAGCCAGCTGAAAGTCTCCCGAAACACCTGTGCCCATTTCTTATTGATTGTCTCTAAACTTTGTGAGGTACCTAACAGACATGGCAAAAAAGGCTTAGACACCAAACCTGAGCCTGCATGTGTTCAGGATCACAGAATCACAGAATGATCCTCAAGTCTTTAGAAGAAAAGCAGTCTCTGATGTTATCGTACAGAGCTATTAGGGACAGAGCCCTATTTCAGAACCCCTATGGAAACAAGGCTGGAAGTTTCAAAGTAGTCTATTAATTCTCAGATGTGTCAGTATAGAAAGATGAGCAGGTAGACCCAACAATCTCCTCACTTTGCCGAAGCAATCTCTAATTTTCCGGTGATGTCTTGGGATTGCTTCACAGTGCAGACATCATCCCTAAAAATAATGCAAGCTGCCCTGCAGCCACTAGGCATCCTCCTGTTCCAAGAAGACCTGGTTCTGTACTTTACAGAAGCAAACATTTCAGTGGAATAAATGTTCAAGCAACGGATGGATTTGGGGATTAGAAGAAAGGTTTACTGGTGGTAGAAGTACCACTGTTTGAGCATTTCTAGTGCTCAGAGTGAATGTCAGCGCCATGTGTTCAGCTTCTGATTCTGAGCTTGTCCAGAGCACCCGGTAACTAAAAAATAAAATCTTCCACTGTGAAAAACGTACCCTTGCCATTGCCGAATTAGAAGCTGGCAATAACAACGCTAGCAGATGTTTGGGTTTTTTAAATGCCATTCTATCTTTTGTCTGATTAATTTGCTACCTGAAAAAATGTCAACATGAAATTTTCTGGATTAAAAAAAAATCAACCATTCCAATACTAAACGGTAGTGTTGACATATCTTCTTAAGTGGAATAACACTCCTTTTCAGATCATAGGCATAAATGTAATCGTAAAGGATTAACGAGGATGAGGACAAGCACATCAAAACCAAAATGTGCTTGAACCATTGGTTACTTAACAAATAGCAAATATGTAGATTTAGGCTGATACAACTCAATGGCTGCACTGAAGTAACTCTGAATTTATATTAATACAGACATGTTAGAGGTGAATTCTAAATTTTCTTTAGTCATCTATTTGGGCTTTTTTATCCTGATTTGTCTTCATTACACTAAATAAATCACAACCAGAATTCCATACATCAGTAGCATCGTGCAAAGATTACAAAAGCATAACCTTCATCTTTTTGTATCCAAATTGGTAGTGGCATTGGAATGACCACATAACATTAAAATATGCACGTTTACTTAATTCTTCCTTTTTTGGAGGAGTAGAAAAGCAAAACAGGATGATCTTTTGTGAAATGTAGTGATACCAGATGCTTACAAATCTGGAAGTCAAATGTAGAGAGAAACAAAGAAAACATGACGGTCTGAGTAAGGGTGGAAAGGATATTCCTGTCTAGATCATATTGATCCTATCAGCAATCACATGAATAGCTTCCTTCTCCCCTTGTTCCCTTTCTCCCATCATCTCATTTCTGCCCAGATGAGGTGTCTCCAGCTACCGCAATGACAGACTTTGCCCTAGGTGATCTTCTGTGCCATCAGTTAAGCTCCAGTGAGGTTTTCAAAGCCACAGATTTTGGATCACCACTGCCGAAGATCCACTGGCCTCTCTCTTTTTCTGTGAGCAAGCATTGCTTTTCCTAGCCCTGCACACCCAGGGAAGGACACTTCTCTGCAGCATGTAAAGGTGCTCTTGGCTATCTGATGCATCTTCTCCAACTGGGTTTTTCTTCCAGTCTTTTGCAACACTGATCATGCACACGGAGATCTTCACATCTGGCTTTTGCCTGACCTCAACAGCCTATGTTGTGCAAGAGGGATGTATGTGTAAAAAATATATTGTTTTTTTCCACTTGGGATTTATCATCTATGAGAAGACAGTGACGGTTAAGATAGATATTCTGTGGGATTTTTTTGTTTTTGCTTTAGCATAAGAGGCCAGCATGACATTTTGCCAGATGACTTATGCTGCTTGTTCATCTTTATTGGAAAATCACCTCACTCCATCAAATAAGGTAGTGTTCACTTATTCACGTTTTAAAATTCCATGCTGCAGAATGCCCAGTTAGGACTCTAAATGCCCTTGACAAGAATTTAGAAGCACAATGAAGAAACATTTAATCCAAACTAAACAGCAGCAGCGGAACTTTTTCATAGCTATTCAAACCTTCAGCTAGATTAGTTCCCCTCCCTTAGGTATGCTTTGGTCTTTCACTACATCAGCCCATTAGGAATGTAAAAAACAATAATTTCTGAGCACAAGGTTTGTTTTCTCCCTATCTTATCACGGAAATAATTTAGGATTCTTCAGGAAAAAGAGTGATCTTTGCTCTGCAAGGAAAGTATGAGCACATTCAGGCACCCAGTGACAGTGGCAGGGGATGCTATCGAGGCCTCAGGCATGTCTCAGTCTTTTGCATCACTGGTTAAATGAATCTTTTGGTTTTACAGCCTCCAAATTTCCTCCAGCTATTCAGACAATGATAATCATTTTGACACATGATTACGAGAACTTGTTTTTACCTTGAGCAAAAGAGCTCTCCAGTTTGAATGTGATCTTTTAGCTACTTAAATCTGTTTTCTAAACTGACATTGGAATATTTTTATCAAATCAAGGTAGGCTCTCTGGGTGGGATTCAGTTGCCGGAACGTGGATGTCTAGTGCCATTTTAGATGCTTTAAGGTGTTACCCCCGGCTATTGTTCTAGACAGTTAGGGTTTTGCTGTCATATCTGCTAGTCAGTATCTAAAACAACACTAGAAGTCTGTATTTAGATACCTGAATGATTCATTCTGTCCTTTCCCTTAACATCATTTTGAAAGACATTTAAACATCACTGTAAAGTTATTTTAACTCTGTATGTCTGTATTACTGTTCTTTTTCTTCTGCTCTGCATAGTATTGTTTCATTTTATTTTCAGCATGCCTCTCTGTGAAGGGTAAAAACCTGGTTAGAGTTCTCCAGTGGAACTCTAACTGGAGAATGGTTACAATTTCTCTCCCTTATAAAATATATTCTCCTTAACAACATCAAAACACAGGTATCCCTTCTTGAAAGAAATAATTTAATTTTAAACACCATAAAAATCCATTTTAAATAACTTTTTAAGTGTTCAAGAGGCTTGAAAGAATCATAGCTTACCATCTACCTAAATATATGCTGATTATTCCTGAAAATTTCTACAGAAAGTTATTTTCTGAACCCTCAATTATTTCTCCAAATTCTTGACATATCATGTGACACGCAATACTGAAAGAAGCATGGTCCAAAATGAAGAATTCAAGGACAGTGGGTTAATGTTATATTGAAGTTTTTTCCAGCCTGCAATTTTAGAAATAAAGTCCTGCAATTTATAAAGACTGAACACAACAGCAACGTGTCTTCAAACAATATTCAGATAACCTCATGGCCTCAAGATCAGCTTTACTTAGCAGCATTTTTCCACAATAGCAAATTAATTTATTCTCAGAAGTATGGATAGACACTACACAGAGTAGTCTGGTGGAGGAGTAGACTGGCAGAGGAGTAGACTGGCAGAGGAGAATGATGCGTCCACTTGGCTACCTCTACATTCTAGTTATTAAGCATTATTTGTAAAGTTAAATTCAGCAGCTGAAAGTAAGGCTATTTTCTCCAGTAACTGGCGTTAGAATGGACCCTGGAGAGAGAAGTTAAATCAAGCTGCTGGTTTGCCGCAGCCGAAGTTGCAAACAGCATGTATTGGAATGAGCAGGCATTTGGCATTACCTCCAGACTAGTAGAAAATGAAGTGTTTGCATTTCTAGAAATGCATAAATCATCCTTGCAAAACCTGCAGGAAAATGCATGCAGGCTTAAAATGAACAGCAATATTTATGATGCAACATTAGCTATAACAAACTACATTCATAACTCATACTTCCCAAGAATAATTTTCGACATTTTCTTACATATTCTTGCCCAAAACAAGCTGCAAGACGTGTGCATGTTTTCCATATATCCAGATTAAATCACCATTTGTCCGTATTTATAGAAAATTTCAGAACAAGCTTCGGTATGGCCTGGGAAGTAAGTTTTATGTGGTACTGGCCCATCAATACATATTCATAATTAAAAGCAGTTATTTTTAATTTTGTTTATAGGGAAAAAAAATCAAACACTAAAGATGTAAGCAGAAAAAATATCATTAAACAAAAATGTAATTTATGATATGAAAATGTATTTATTATGAAATGTAATTTCTAGGCCCACATCCAAAAGGCACCTTAAACACGTAAGTAGAGTGAGATTATATATATGCTGGCAGCTCTTCATATGTTTTAACACCTTGTCTAACTGGCAACCTCCATTGCTTAATGGTCACATCTCCAAAATTACATCTCCACATCTGCACACAAAATTCATGCGCTCATTTTTGTTGTAATAGCAAATAATGAAAATTTACAGTTGCACGTGACTCTGTGAGAGTACTGATCACTGTCCTTATTAGCTGCCTCTATGCTCTGCAGAATAAGGATCAAATATGAATGATGAATAAACTTAAATCTACAGAGCAAAGCAGTCAGGTCATTGCCCTCTTTCACCCATCCACCCACCCTACTTTTAGAGTGGGATGTGGACGATGAGGTGGATGAGGAATAAAAACCCTACACGTCTCCTGAGGAATTTACAGTCTCAACAGATGAATAACAGGCAGTGAGTAAGACACAAGTCCTTGGTCAATAAAATATATTCACTG
Organism: Anarhynchus alexandrinus; assembly: GCA_008711295.1. Taxonomy (NCBI): domain Eukaryota; kingdom Metazoa; phylum Chordata; class Aves; order Charadriiformes; family Charadriidae; genus Anarhynchus; species Anarhynchus alexandrinus. The sequence continues at coordinate 892,045 of VUYV01000115.1, forward strand.
CAAAGTTGTGAAACTACTATTTCTTATGCAGATTTCTAGATTCTAGAGGAACTGACACACACCCATTTCACCACTGAGCTTGTCCCTTACTCAAATCGATGCTTCATATGCTGGATCAAAATAAACTAAGTTCAGCAAAAACATCTGTCCTGTAGTGGTGGCTCAGAGAAATGAAAACATTCCTACTTCTCCACCATAAAGGCATATTCAACATATGAGGGAAGCATGGAAGAAGCAGAGAGGAGAGTTACAGGGAAAACCAATGAGATGTGAGGAAGAGAAGACAAGATATGAGAGAGAGAGAAACTGAAACCTCCTCCCTCCAGATCAGGCATAGGGGTTTTGGAGCCTTACTGACAAGGAAGCAGGTAGCATTTTTTAAATGAGATGATTGTTACAGTAATCCCACTGAAAATCAATGACAACTGCTCACTTAGAGTGGGATTAATCTAAACGCACACGTCTACAGTGAGAATGCCAGTGTGTGACAGAGCCAAAGTGAGCAACAATCTCAGCCAACAGAGTTTAGAGCACAATTCACCTCATCCAAAAGTAAATGTCTACATTTGGTCAGATGAATCTCATCTTAAACTCTGTTGGCTGTGTAGAATTGATCTTCCCAGTTACACTGGTAGCCAAGGCAGCTGGCTCAAATGTAGACATCTATGTTGCATAGCTCCACATTTAGTCAGACGAATGCCAAACCTGACTCCATTGGATCCACTTGAACAATTGCAACGAAACAGAGTACTTTTGATGTTGAGTGTTAGAGCAAGTCAGGGAAAAAGCCAAACTTAGAAATACATGATCAGAAATTTGGAACAGGCAAAAGAAGACAGTCTTAGCTGTCTGCACAGAATGAAGATACCCAAGGAGGGAGAAACTGGATCTGGAGAATCTGGAGACCACAGGAACATCTTGCACTAATCCATAGAATACATTTCATGGCTTTAAACACGCTAAATAGACACAATGTCATTTTCAAACTTGAATAATGTTAGGAATAAAATTAGATTTTCTCCTTAACACTTATTGTCTTGATGCTTGAAGTACATTTCCTAAATTTCGGCTTTGCCATAGATGTTGTACTTATTAAGTTATTTAAGTAGTGGTGTTAGTGCAGAGTAAAGAAGTAACTTCATAATAACCTAAATATCAGAGCCATATTTTTTTCTGCCCCAGCTTCCAGCCAATTTGGGAAGTGATTCACTTTAAGCCCAGATGTTGCCTCATGCAGCAATGTTAGCACCCTTTACTCGCATTGAATCAGTTAGCTCCCATTCCCAACGGGAGACATATGTTCCCTCCGCCTTTGGTTTCACACTTGCAGAGTTGCTGTTTGCTTGTTTCTCCTCCAGCACAAAAAGTGTATTATTTCTGTTTAACTGTGAGTTGTCTTTTTATTCTAAGTACTCAACCTCAATTAAAACATTAATAAAAGAATTATAAGAGAATCCATGTGAGGAAGGAAGAGGACAAGATAGATTTGTAGCAATGAATAAAACCACAGGACTTCATTCCAGGATCTAAAAACATCCTCTCAGATTGAAACTCATAATATAAGTTTCAGCAGACAAGAAGGATATGTGGATATACACGGATAAAGAAGTATATATCTGTTCTGAGATAAATTTAATAAAATCTTTCATAGTCACATGTATCCTTTGATTTCTCCTGTCATCCAAAAATTGGGATGTAAATGCTCTTGGTTTAAAAATATCACAAGAAAACCAGATGAAGAAGAAGATCAGTAGTTAAAAAGTGACACTATTTCTCAAAGATTGCAATGCAATGCAATTCAAATAGTCCTCACACACTTTCTACTTCAACACTTCAGAAGACAGGCAGAAAACTCAGTCTCCAGTGTAATCATTTGTTTTATTACCTTCTGATGCTCAGGTAGCAAAAGGGGTGATCACATTGTAAATGGACAGACAGCTAAACTCCTATATTATGTGCACCAGAACATCTCCTTGTTTCCTCCTCAAAGGTTATTCTTATTATTTGATTAGGTGGAAAGAATCCATCATTCAGAATACACACAAATTTTTCTTCATCTTCTGTCATTATCCTTTCTTGCTATCTCTGCTCAAAGAAAACAATTCTTTTAAAATAATAAAATTATTCCATAAAACTAGCTATAAATGTTTTAAATATTTGTTTCTCAGTCTGAATTTATTTTTATTAATCCATGGTAGATGCTCTTCATTAATCCTTTGGAAGGATAACCATGGGTATTTTTTCCCCTGCAGGATTATGCCTTTGAACATGAAGAAATTGTTGGTCTCTCCATTCATTTTTTATTTTCCACGTTAATTAAAAACTTGTCCAGATGGCACTGTACAAATGTCTTTCATGCAGATTTTTGGCTTTGAAATGCAGCTACCAACCTCAAAATACAGCATTTCCGCCTGCTTGGGAAAATAGCTCTCCATGGTTCATGTTATGTATGGTATTGTGAGGGGGATAGAGAGTGTCACTTGCAGTAAAAGGAGGGGAGGGAGATTAATCTCCAAACCATCCACTTTTCATGAAAATCTTCATGTAACTATTTGTGTGTGCATGTTTTGCGTGTATGTATATATATGTGTGTGTGTATGTATATATATGCGTGTGTGTATGCACATATAGATGCTTCAGAAGTAAGAATTACCGAAAAATTCATATTACCTTAATATGTCTACATATAATCCTCAGACAGTTGATTAATGAGAGCAGAAACCAGTAGCATCAATGTACTTCACATCTCTTGAGGCAAATGATTAAATCAAGTTTAAATCCCCGACGAAGAAGTGTCAGAAAATCACATGCCCTCGCTAGGTCCGATTTCCCCACTCAGGAGGACTCTGGGAAAGCATACAAGCAAATAAAGCTTTATTTGGGGAAAGACAAAATGGTGATACATTTAGCACACAGTAAGAGTAAATGCCCCTCCCCTGTTCACCCCCCTTAAGATGCCCCTCATCCAGGAGAAGCTATCTATCTGTGGGGATCCCTTGGCGCCCGCAAGCTGCCCGCTCAGCCTCACCAGGCGCTGGCTGCCCTGTCCCCACCAGCTCAGGGACTCCCCCATGGGCATTTGGATCACTGCAGTCCTCTCCTGGGCATGGTAGGTGTCCTGCCATCCTCCACACAAATATTCCTGTTTTGATTGCACTCAAGGAGGCCTCACACTAAGGCATTTCTCACCAAAGAGCCTGCTACGTGCCTTTGTCTCTTACACTGAGATCCCCATCGCAATGGAAAGAGCATTCAGGGCTGTGTAACGGAGACCTGCTGGCCCAGGAGCGAGGTCTTTGCCACAAGTTAAAATCACCTTCTCTTTTTCAAGAGCCAACCTTCCTGCAGAACCCAACCTGTCTGTGGTGGCTCCCTAGATGTTACCAGAGGAACTGTTGGTAATTAGTCAATGTAAACGAAGGCCTCTATGGTTTTGCTTTCTGCTTTTCACCAACAGTGGGATAGAGACCTCTTTGCTTTCTTGAATGAATAGATTGACATGTATATGTAGTTATTACAAAAAAATATTGATTTCCTATAAATAATGTATTATGAGCCCTTCAGCTGCTCAAGTAAGCAACTCCTTTTTTTCATAGTGTGCCCGCAGTCCTGTCTGCATGTCGCAGATTTTACTGTGATTGCAGTTCTGTTGCATGCATAACATAGTAACCAGATAAAAATGACTCTGATGTGTCAAGAGCAGAAAACCGTAAAACATTTTCTTTAGCAGCATGTGACTCTAAGATTTCTGTTTGTGAAAGAGTCAACACAGTGTGCAATCCCTGTTTGAATCTACGGCTTCAAACCACACTGCAATTACCAGCTATAGGAGAGCTGGTTTAACATAGAGGATGACATCATGTTTCCTTCCGTGCCTCCTAGCTAAAGAAAAACAAAACCATCAGGCCAGGTTTTATTTTCCTCTATTGATTGCAGACATCTCCATCAATCCCAGCCTTAAGAAGAGATGTTACTACCTCCTCCAAGGCTATCAAAGAAGGGCAGCAAATAGAAAGTCCTTTGGAATATGAACAGTGGCTATGTGACAAGAAGAAGGTTAACAGCCTTAACCGTATCTGATGAATTAAATGTTTACTGCTCTGTGGGTGTCTGGTCTGCAATGCCTGCCACTGATATCAATAGAGGTCTTGTTTAAAAACCTCAGGTTGCATTCTCAAAATTCAGGGATAGGCTGGACTTTAAAGGTTTGACTGTTGAAAAGGGTGAAATATTTTTCCTTCTAGTTTCACTCTGATCCCACCCCCTTGGAAAGCAAACAGGATCAAATCTTAGCATTGGGCTTCAGAAAGAAAAATGCCTAGATAGATGGTCTAGCTCATTTGCGTGGCCCTGCGAAGGATTACTCCTCGCAGTTTATTTTCTAGTACTTTCTTCAAACTGTTTTTCAATATTTGAACAAGAAATGTTGCTTTTGGAAGAGTTTGCCAGGTCTGTCAGGGCCTGCATTACTGTAATTACTCTTACGTTTCCCCTTTTGTTCATCTACCCCAGGTTTTAGGCTGTTGCATGTCACCAGTTTTTTTCCATTCCTTGCAGAAAACACTCGATAAGGAAACTCATTGCTGCCAGGAGATGTGGAAAGGCAATGAGGAATCCTGCTCTGTTTAAAGTTGATCGTAATGGGGCCAGGACTAGACACATGGGCAAGGCTTTGCTCCACACACAAATTCAGCATGATACTCAGCTTGAGGGACTGGGGGAGAGAGGAAGAGAAGGAGAAGGAAAGCACTGCCTTGTGCCCTCTTGAATCTGGGCTGTTCTGGCTGCTAATTTAGATACAAATGGCACCATCAGTAGTCTGCGTGGACCCTAGCACTGCTTTGAAACCCCACTGAGATACCTTCCTGGCATCTTTTATTCTGATGCTATGACTTATGAGCTTAATATAGCTCCATGGCTCTCTTCCCTCATGCCAATGGCTCTCCCCCAGTTGGGTATAAAGATTTTAGTTCCCTCGTAAGTCACCACTTGCCCATTTCAGTTGGCAAAAAGGGGTGGCATGAGGAACAAGGCTCAAGCCCCTATTCTTTCATCTTAATTTTGGTGCCTTGATTTTGGTGCTAACGTGTTGTCTGGCTTGTAACAAATTATACAAGCTCCCCATGTTCCAGCTTCTTCGCCTTTAAAATGGGAATAATGGTTTCAGCTTTTTGATGTACTTTGAAACATGTGGACATAAAGCACCACCAAGAGAAGGTTTTATTATTTTTTATATATTTTGTCTTTTTAATACAGGCTCAGTCCATAAATTATCAGCGTTACCTCTCCAATGTGAATACATCTTCATTGTTGTTGTTGAAGATACTCTTCAACACTTTGCTGATAATATAGAATCTCTGTCTACTATTCCTGATAATTTCTATAAAACCTCATTCTGTCACCAGCAATATATATTTTACTGAAGGCTGTGTGTCCTTGTCTTGTCAGAAACTGCAGCCTTCACTTTCTTCTTTCACCCACAGTTTTATGTGTACTGCAAGAGTCATGAGTAATTTTTGTTTCCAGATCCAGAAGAAAAATCACTAGTTTATGGGACAAGCTGTTATTTCCTCATATTATGTTGCACTCCCCTTTTTTCTGCACTTTCCTCTGCCCTTTGAATCCCTTGCTTAAAACCTCCTTGGTGATTTCTTTTTTTCTCCCCCAAGCAGCCTCTTATTTTCAGGTTGGTTTCCCTGCAGGGTAGTCTATCATCTCACTTTTCCTTTACATTCCTCCGTTCCATAATCAGTATTTTGCAGTCTGCACTGGACATCTGGTGGACTACAACTCCCAGATCTCATGTGTGATCACTGGAGGTGAATCACTATCTTTCCATGTAAGTGCGCAGGGAGGTGATGAGACTAACCAGCCAGGAAAGGGCCTAGAAAAGGCAACGACAGGAACCAGTCACGTGCATGACATCTGGCACTCAGCACCCACAGAGAACTCAAGAGCTGCAGCTGCCGGTCTGTGAGGTGCCACAGGGAGAAACATGTCCTTAATGTCTCAGGTGTGGCTGTGGTGGGAAACAAATGGAGACTTTGGCTCTCACAGGTGTGACAGCCAGCCCAGTGCTGGTATTTCCCCATCAGTGGGCAGATGCTTGTGGGAAAATGTGGTGGCCCCAGGCCCACGGCAGGGAGGAGGTGTTTGGGCTCGCACAGCTCCCTCAGAGGATGCCGCACAGCTCCGTGCTCAGCTTTACGGAGGCACGCAGGGAGGCAGGAGTCATCTCCACCACCCCAGCGTTCAACAGCTTGGGCACGTACAGTGGTGTCCAGGGGCCTGGCAATAGGCAGCCAGTCTGCTGCAGACACAGCAAGGACAGCTTGGGTATGTTCTGCTGTGCAACCTGAGCCCAGACTGCTGAGAAAGAGCTGTGAGAAAGTCAGTGGAATGCTAGAAAAATAAAAGTATAGTCAAGGGTAGGGGTATTGAGATGGGGCTGGTGAGGTGCACAAGGATTCAGGAGGGAAAATGGCTGAGTATGAGTTCCTGAAGGAGAAAAGCATGGAGGCTGGTCAGGATGAATGGCAAAGCCTCGGATAGTGCTGGTCAGGTCACCAGCTCCAGTCACTGGTGTGGGCAGAGTGGGTGGGAGATGGCAGCTCCGGGACACACAGTCCTGGCCCTTCCCATCTTGGTGCCCCTGATGACAGCAAAGGCTCTACGGGTGCTGCGCGGGGGGTAGACCTCAGCCTGGCAGCCCATTAAATCCCACTTGTCCTTCATGTCTGTCAGCTCATACACTTGATTTACACTTCTAAGGTGTGTTTCTACATAGCTAAAAATGTCCAAACAAGCTGACCCGAAAAACTGGCCTATAGCACCCATGTTCTTCAAGTGGTGAAGAGCCCACTCTTCCACCCCTGCTCCTCCAGGTGCCCCTTTGCTCTAAGACCAAGGAGTGACTTCTTTTGTTCTCGCTCAGGAGCTCTAGTTATCCAAACCATGATTTCACATACTCAGACATAGGAAGCAGAAGACTTTAGCAAGGATTTAATCGCCACTTGACAATTCTGGTACATCATATCACACATCTACAGTTTCTTCGTCTCTCTGTAAATTTATTTAGTTATTGTGTCTTTTATAAATGCACAATGGATGTGCATTAGTGAAACAACTAAAGTAGAATTAAATTGCTTTTCTATCTACTTTTGCTTTATAAATCAATAGATATGTGACAGTAATGTGTTTTAAACACACAGAAATGCTGGATACTTCTTTTCATAGTGAGTTGTCCAAATATTTGCTTGCTATCCTCAGAACACACATTCTCTAAGCAAAAAAAAATCATATCACTTTTTCCTTTTGCACTTTATATAAAAGCTTAGCTTAGCCTCTTCATTCACTTCTATTACCTTTGTTATTTTTCACCGACCTGTACACAGGTCCATATATTTCTTTAATAGGTTTTAAATTTTACTGCAGCCCCTTGTTATTGGCTCCCTAGCCAATTCACTCTGCTCAGCATATGATCTATTTGAGCGGAAATGGGAAGTTTATGCGATAGTCTCCCTAGACTTGTCTGAATATATCATGCTATGAGACACGCTGGCTGGAGTGCATCTTTATGTTAGAAGCTATGCAGTCTTGCAACACTCGCACAGGGACCACTGCAAACCCAAGGTCCCGTGACCACGTGGGGCAAGGAATTGAATTTTCTGCGAATGCAAGATCACTAAAGGACTCTGTGTACGTGTCATTAAGCTGAAAAGAATTAAAAGAATAAAAATATTTGGGGGAATGCTCCACTGAGGATCCCATCCAGCTGGAAAATTTCCTGGACTAGTAAGAGCAAGCAGAATATTTCTATACCCATTCTTCACTAGCCCATGATGGGATGCACTGTTCAGAAAACTGGTTCCAGTTTTGCCTGGTTTTCCTGATATCTTCAGGGCTGGCCAAGTCCTCAGCAAGTCTCCAAATGCAAGCAAGTATAGTTAGATAGTGTGAAACGACTTTTAGGTCACACAAGCCTCCTTCCAGTGTCATGCTGAACATAGCTTACTGAGAACAGAAAAGCCGTATACTTCTAGTTCATATAGTCATTTCCAGTTGAGTCAACTGGAAAAGAGCTTCCAAGCAGCTCTAGAGCATGGTTTAGATTTAATCCCATATATCCCAACTGGGACACCTTTATCAGTCTGCTGTCACATCCCATATTATGACTGTGTTGCTACTATAGCCCTGTTTAGTCTCTGAGAGGAATATATGACGGGGTAAGCTGCAGCAGAGAAAACAAGGCTCATCAGCCCTGACAGTCTACTCCAGTCTTTTATTCCTGTCCCATTGTGTGTCCATCACTCTGTTTTTAGCTCTACGTAGCCATTTTTTTGTGTGACAAATGTTCTTACTTCCTGCCCTTGCTTGATTAATCTTTTCACCAGCTGTATTTGTGTTTGCAGAGTATGTGTTGCTATGCATTCATTTCACCACCTCCACACCTCAGAGCATTGGCAACAATCCCTTACATTCTTTAAACAAAAATGCTGTTAACTCTTTGCATCCAAAGTAAGAAAATGTTATGGATTGTGACTGGATAGTGATTTCACTACAGGAGTCTGTGCACTGCAGGAGGCGAAGGAGGGACAGCATCACCTGTGAAGGCACACAAGAACAGACAACATTTGGCTTGACGGAGTCGTGAGTCCCTCTCTGTTTGCTCCGTACTTTGTGGAATTGTAATTATTACCAACAAATTAATATACGTGCCCAACACAAACTGGCACATAATGGGGAGGAGAGCGGGTGGCAGAGTGGCAAGATGTTTGTGTGTGGTTAAATAACAAGTAAGTAAGGTTCTAGCAAACGCTCAAGAGTACGGTACTGTAGCTCCTGGGTTTTGAAAGATCAATGAGATGGCCTTTTGTTGTGCACTGACAACAATTTCCTGCCTTTGTATCAGCTATCGGAAAGACACTGCCCACCCAAGGCCTTGGCAGATTGTGCTGGGGCCCAGGAGAGGCGCTTGCTTTCTTCCAGGCTGCATTGCTGGGGCTGAGCACCACATTGTGTCCTGTCAGTCACTTAATTAAGACTTGTCTATCAGATGTGGCAGGTGCAGCTTGCGGTGTCAACAGCCAATATCTGTATGTTCCTGTCCTGCTGCTTCCCAAATGGAAATGTGTAACAGTCTTTTAAAGAGAGTTAATTTCTGCCTTTGCTTTTGCTTTAAAGTATGTGAACAATTTACAGATAGGCTTTTTTTTTGTTGTTTCTTTGATTAGGTTTTATTTGCTCCTTTATATTTATTTCAAAGAGAGCATTGTTACAAAAAGCTCCAAGGACAGTCTGTGCTGTTTTCCCCGCTCCATAATTTTCTCCTTACAATTTTTCTTCAAAGAGTGAATAATACACCATTCAATGCATTGAAACTGCACTCTGCTAATGGAAACGCTGCCTGGAGCTGCTTTGAAACGGAGGTCCAAATCAGCCCACAGCACTGAGCAATCTGTGAGATGGGCACTGGGAGTCCCCTGGTATTGCCGCGTCCTGGCAAGACATTTTGGCATTCATGGGAGATATTGCCACAAAGATTTGAATCTTCTGTGCTGGGTATTTCAGGTCTCAGCAGGATTTGTCTTCAAAACTTTGACTTGTTTGCCTCATGCCATGTTTCAGAACTGGCGGAGAGTCCTTACACAGAATCGCCTTGGTCTCTGACGTCAGGACAACTCCTTCAGACAGTCTGTCCTTCTCTCTTCTGCCTCGTTTGGTTCCTTCCCAGCTCCTCTTCCCTCTTGTGCCCCTGCTTTCCTACCCGACAGCCATGCAGGCAGGCGCTGCTCACTTCTGCTTCCTGTGGGCACCCTCATTTCAGCTCCACACTCTTTGCGTCCCAGAGCCTGGTCTTGTCCCAGCAGCACAGTATCCATCTATTATAAATCTCCAGTTCTTCCTCCTCCACAATTTCTTTTCGCATCATCTTAAGTTTATCACTTCAGAGAAAGCACTGGCAAGAAAAGTCAGTGAAGGTTCCTACCAACTGGTCATTCATTTTATTATGTATTTTGGCAACAGTCTTTTCTTTAATAGTCATTTATGCCTGCCAGAGAAAGTGTGTGGAGAGTCTGCCAACGTGGAGTGAGCTCCTGAGATTTTGCTGTACGTCTCCTGCTGTGAGCACATTACTTGAAGTCTCAGCTCTGGGAACGCTGCGATCATTTGAGAATCCGAATTTATCTTTCTGTGGAGTAAGTCGTGAGCTCCTGTGACTATGGGGAAAAAAAAAAAAAGAAAAAGCCTGGGTGATGCTCGAGCTAGATACAGGCATCAAAGCAACCCCCACGAGGCACGCTTTATTGAAGCTCCTCTCCAAACCCATGTCAGGAACCCGGGGCCCGGAGGGGGCTGACCGGTAAGCTCCGAACCCTGGCAGCGAGACCCAGGATGCAGCGGCTGGGTCGCCGTGTCCCGTGTCGTGTCCCCCCCAAGCCCCCCGCAGGTCGCCAGCCGGGAGGCGCAGGCGGCGCGGTCAGGCGCGGCTGCTCGCCCTGCCGCAGCCCCGCGGCCGCCCGCCGNCCGCCCGGCTGTGCCCCGGGGCGGTGGCGGCGGAGGCGGGAGGGAGGTAGGTGTGCGGGGCGGGCGGGCGCACCAGCCGTGCCGGGCAGGTGAGAGCCCCGCGGGAGGAGGCGGAGGAGGAGGAGGAGGAGGAGGAGGAGGCGGAGGAGGCAGCGGCGTGGCGCTGCCTGGCGGGGTGTGCGTGTGTGTCTGTGCGTGTCTGCGCGCCCGTCACCTCTGTATCACTCGGGTCGCACAGTTGCGTGTGGGTCCAGCATCCCCCCGCGCCGGCGGGGACGGCGTTTCCTGGCGTGGCCGGTTGCCGCTGAGGTCCCGAGAAGAGCGTGAGTGAGCAGCGTCTGTTACCGATCACGTATATGCTATAGGCGCACGTGCGTTTTCTACGCAGGCGACACATTTGTCGGGCTGCAGGCTTTGCCTAATGACACCGGGCAGTCGGCCTCGAGGGGGGGTGGGGCGCAGAAGAAGGGGGTAATAACGAATTAATTGCAGATGAGAAGTAATATCCGCCTTTGAGTCATCAGTCTTTGAGGCATAATTTCATTCCGAAAGCTCTTAATCAAACTGGAGATCTGCTATAGGAAAGCACTGCTTTTCCCATAGGATTATCAGATTTCCACCGGAGAATACAGATCCTGGATTATCGAGCTACATGGGATTTGCGTGTTTCTTTCTAATTAGACTGAGAATCTGAGTTTAAAATTCTTTATTTGGAAGGGGGTGGGGGAGTTACTTGCTTCTAAAAGCCGAGACGTCTCTTTTCTCTGACATTTTATGCCGTTATTCTGGCTGTCCTGTGCTCTGTAGATGACTTACTGCCTTAATTGGATGTTGGTGTCAAAGGTTGATTAGACTCCCTAATAGATTTTGGATCTGCAAGAGGATTGCAGTTTTAAATGCGTGGTTAAAACAATCGTGTTTGCCATCTCCCCTCAAACAGTTGAGAGGAAGACTGATGTGTTACGTTTGTGTTATCTTCTCTTTGGTTTATTAATGTACCATCATGAGGTTGTCGGGTTTGGTTTTGTTGTTGTTGTGTTTTTTTTCCCCTCTGCTCTTTCATTTGCAGACCGAAAAGAAATGAATGTCAGAGAGGATTTGTTTAATCATTTAACAGCTGACACAAGCCATGTCCCTAACAAAACGTTGGTGAAAGAGTAGAAGAGCAGCTCCGGTACTGTGAAGCCGCTTCAGCGGGTCAAGGGCAGCGTTTGCCAAAGGATGCGGTAGCCCGGGAGTCAGGGCTGGCCGGGACGAGGCCGATGGCTTGCATGGAGCTTCTCTACCTGGCCGAGGAGAGCAGGCAGGCGCCCCTGGGCACCGCTGCCGGCTGGAGCCTGCATTCCTCTCCCTATGAGCAGCAGCAGCAGCAGCAGCAGCATGAGGGGGGTGAGGTGGACCCCAGAGCAGCCGCTGCCGTGGCAGCCCTGCGCTGCGAAAGGCATTGCAAGCCCTTGCAGAGGGGCCCTGTGGCTGAGCCCCCCCCGGCATCCCAGCCTTCCCCCCGCGACATCTCGCCCCAGGAACACCCTGCGCCCCCCGGCACCTCCCGGCCCTGCCACCTGCCTGAGCGCTTGCCCGGGGAAGGGGATGGAGGGAAGAAGAAAGCCTGCTGCTGTGCCCAGGAACTCGAGACGTCATTCACCTATGTGGATGAAAATGTGAACCTGGAGCATGCAAGAAGTCCCCCCAGTCCTACAGGCAGTCACTGCCAGGATGCCCCTCTGCAGCAGCATTCCTGCAGGGAGCTGCCACCCGAGTGGGTGCACGACTCTCCTTCCCTGGTCTCCGAGGAGGACGACGCTGCCTCAGAGGCGACGGCAGGGAAATCTGTGGACTACGGGTTCATTAGTGCCATTTTGTTCCTGGTTAGTGGCATTTTGCTGGTGATCATTTCCTACGTGGTACCCAGAGACGTGACTGTGGATCCCAACACCGTGGCTGCCCGGGAGATGGAGAGGCTGGAGAACGAGAGCGCTAGGATCGGGGCTCACTTGGACCGCTGTGTTATCGCCGGGCTGTGTCTCTTAACCCTGGGGGGAGTGGTGCTCTCCAGCCTGCTGATGATGTCCATGTGGAAAGGGGAGCTGTACCGGAGGAGCAGGTTTGCGTCCTCCAAGGAGTCTGCGAAGCTCTATGGGTCTTTCAATTTCAGAATGAAGTCTGGTGCAAATGATAATATGCTCGAGCTGTCGTTAGTTGAGGAAGATGTGCTTGCCATAGATAATTAGTGTGGTCGTGATTTTTAAGGCAGCGTTTCGACAGGAAAACGTTTCATTAAAGAAAACAGATGCGGCTAAAGATAGCTGGTGATGCAGTTTATTTGTCTTACAAGAACATTTTTTTCTTAAACTCTATAATCGAATGTTTGCAGTATATGAGCACTTGTTGTAAAGGGAAAACATGCCAGAGAAAATGCAACCGATATAAAGTAATGAAAACCACTGAATAAAAAGAGATTTGTGATAAGTAGGTTCCTCAGCTACTCCTTTATCCTAATATAAAACATTCCATTGGTGTCTTGCCTATATAATTTTCTTATTACTCCCATATAGAACAGGAATGACCTTGACACTTTGGAAGCTGTTAATTATTGCAGCCTGCAGGATTATTAACAGTCTACTTGGTAGACTGTTAAGAAGCAGGACCAATAATCAAATAGCAGGGCTAATATTTAATTAAGAGAGATGCTTTTTTATCCTTTAATTTTAAGCTGATCCCTTCTCTTCTGTCAAGTGAGAGCTAAAGTAAAAAAGAATGCCTCTTGGTCATGACTTGCCACAAACCTCCCATATTTTCAAACAGTTGTACAATTAGTGATGATTATTTAAAATATGAAATGAGAGGCAAAGGGCAGGGAACCATATGGCTCGTGGTATTGGTAGGAGACAAAAGGCTCTTTCAGCTTGAGGTCATTGGCTCCATTTCAGTTCAGATTAGCAATGACTGATAGTCATTAACTTCTGATAGCTATAGTGACCCATATAAAAGAAGTTTAGTTCCTGGTGGACAGATGTCTTTGTATGAAAACTGCCATAACTTGAATTAACTGACGTCTTGTTTGGAGTCTCAAAAGACCCACAGAGTGAAAAAGCATGGGGATGCTGAGACTGAACACTTCTCCTTCAGTATGGATGCCAGCAGAAAGTCAAGCTCAGCTGCAGGGCTTTGCTTATACTGGGGCTGTCTGCGTCTTACTCGTCCTTTTTGAAACTTTGGTTTTATGTCACTAGGCTGTCAGCCTTCTCATAACCAGCAAGGAAAGGTCAGGAAGGAGCTTTCTGGGCCTCGTTCAGTAAAAACTAATTTATTTGTAAAAAATAAATTGTCAGGAAATACAAAGGTTAAATATCAGGTGGTTTACTGGCTGACATGGGACTCAATGTAAGGGATGATCAAGTGTACATGTTGTTACTAATCACAGTTCTGTGGCACAGTAGCCAAAAACCTGTACCACTGATGCTATTTACTTTATTGTCAGCCAGTTTCTGTGGAACATTAAAGTTGTGTTCTTGCAGTGCTGAGAAAACCAGCCAAGACTGTTGTATGCACCACTGTCAGTTCTTACTGAACAGTGATTAATATCTATATCTCCTGTTAACATATATATGTATGTTAATATATATATATGTGTCCCTGCCAAAGCCAAACATGAGTGAAGAGCTCTGTCTGTACAGCCCCTGGCTGCAGAGTCTTAGTAGAAACACGTGAGTCACTGTCACAGCCTTGTCAGTCGTGAGCTAAGTCTCAAATATCAGGAATATCAAATATTTTTAACGTGATACTTTTTTTCCCACTGTGACATATCTGAGAAGAGTTCTCTTTGGAAGAGGGGAGGAGATCTTTATGTCCCCTTTACCCAGGAGTATGTGGCAGCACAAGGTTCAGAATAACAAGTGGCAGGTGGAAACATGGGGTCCTCATGTGGAGAGGCTGAATGCTATTTTGCCACTTGGTTCCTCATTCCCTCTTCTCTGGCTGTTCATGTCAGGAGACATGTCCAGCACCTGTGTCTGGCACTCACCTCATTCAATCCCTCCTGCTTACCAGCCATGAGTGCTGGCGCGGGCACCTTCAACCGAGGGCCCGCAGAGCTGCACTGCTCCAGGTTCATGCCTTGATCACTGTAAATAGCGTGGTGTGGTACCCAGGCTTTAACGTTGGCCCTGCAAAAGAGATGCTGCTTCAGATGTTATCTGCTCTAACCGCCGCTTTAGTTCAGTGTTACTTGGTAATTAAAGGACCAGCCTTATTAGGCGATGCTGCTGCCTAGTAGATGATTTTGCCAGTTTATGTCATGATGCGGAGAGTGTTTGCGGGCAGGAACTCAACAGTGGCCATCATCTCCATAGCCGTCTTTGGAGGGCTTACATCCCTCTGGATGTGTCATCAGGTATTCAGGATGGAATTTCTAGGGTAAATAAATGGAATAGCTTCCAGATGTAAGGAGAAGCCTTCAGCCTGTTGTGATTGGTGAGAGTGAGGAAGGAAATAGCCTGAGAAGCAGGACATGGAGGAGGAAGGCTCCTCTTTAGCAGGCCTTTGCCTGCTGGTGGGTACGAGGACACTGCCTGCAGGGCCTGCCACCTACTCGAGGTGGGGCAGTGGGGACAGCGCTGCCGCCGGTCCTGCACCGAGGATGGGAGAGGACTGGCCATGGCCTCCAGAGGTCCAGGAAAGCCCGTGCTTAGAGAGGGCAAATGGTGCTGAGCTGGGGGCAACAAGATGGTGTGGGGCAAGGGATGGATGTCGTGGCGGATGAAAACGCTTTCACCAGCCGGAGCCCCTACCGGGAATCGCTGTATTCACCTACACAGCAGAAGCTCTAAAACCGAGGGTGGTGGTCTTGAGAACCATTATTTTTATTTTTTAATGATACATATGCATAAAATTGGAGTACATTCCATTATTGCAGAAAGATGACAGCTAAAGCTGTAAGGATCACAGATTTCTTGTAGGAACCGTGGCATGCCTTAATGCTGATTATTAGCACTAGAAAAGGGAACGCTCCCCCGACTGTCAGTATGTTATTATCAAGTGAGAAGTTTTCTGGCACTTTGTAAAATGCCTGTCATAGATCATGAGCCTGCAATACTTAAATGAACCCTCAGATTTTCCCTGAGCATTTTAAGGAAACGTAAGTCAACCTAATAATCTAAATATACACTGCAGAAGTGTCAGGAGTAAGAAAACTTAAGTAACAGGACTAACACAGTTTCTTTATTTTGGTGTTAGTGTGCACTACGAAAGAGGTGAAGGAAGGCCTTCAGGGTGCAGGAGTTTAGCAGATAAAAGCTCTCAGGACATTTCTCTGATCACCCAACAAGATACCTTTACAAGTTACAGGACTGTGTGGGTTGGTGGTGCGATATAAAACCTCTGGACACTCAGGTTCTCATGCTGTGCGGTGTGACCGAGACCAAAACGCTTGCTGTCTGGTGGAAAATGAATGTATTAGCCCGCTGCCAGGTGAACGAGCCGTCGCATCGTTCACCTCGCACGAGGCGGTACCAAAGGCTGAGGCCAAGGGAAATTAATTGCCCTCTCGTGCACCCTCGCAATTTGATTTCCCCTGCTCCAAATTTAAATGCTTTAAGGGCACAAGTGTGAGAAAAATTGGGTGTTTTTTTTTTTTCGTTGCCTGGGCTAAAGTTGTTGCATGGATCATTGGGAGAGCTTTCTTCTTTGGGGATCTAAATTTTGGGGCGTACCAGGTGGGTTTTTGGTCCCCCCTTTGGAGTACCCTGGAAATGTATCGGTATTTGTGCCGTCAGTCAGTTTATTTCTGACCGACCCTAACACAGAAACGTGACACTTTCCCATTTTCTACCTCATGACGTGTCCCGCGGGCCGGGCCCTGCCCTGCCCTCAGCCTTCCCGCCGGAGGGACCCGGAGGCCTGCAGCCATGCCGCGGCCAGGCGCCGGCAGCCGGCGGCTGCCTCCCCGCTGCTCAAACAGCTCCCCGCTGAACGGTTTGCTCAGTTCCTTTTTCTTGGTTAGGTGTTTTTTTGGCCGAGGCCGGCCATTCGGGAACTGCCTGGCGCCTGCCGGGGACTCTCACCGAAAAGGCGGCCCGTTGCCACGAGCTGCCGGCCCCGGCGCGGCCCCCCGGCACAGCCGGCCTCGCCTCCTCACTGCCAGCCTGACACCGGCCCGGATGCCGAAATGCCTGAGACTTCTCGCCTAGGAAGCTACGCTGGGTTGTTGCTGGTTTTGATATGTTTACAGTTTTTTAATCTTTGTAATTCTTTTAAGAATCTGTAACGAATATAAAGTTTACCGCCTTGGGAAAGAGACCGATTTAAGCTTGTAAAACTCCTTTTCGACCCACGACAGGGCAAAACGTCACAGTCCATCATGAGCTTTTCAACAGTGCGTTTGATGCCTTATTATAATAGCAACAGCGTTCTGTACGGATTGAAAAATAAAAGGCTGTAAAGCTGAGCGCTGGCGTCCTGGTCCTCTTTCCTCCCCGCTGGGTGGCCGGTGGCAGTGCTTGGCTCTTCCCCTCCATGCTGTGGGCACAGCCCCTCGTCCTCAGCCGCCGGGAGTGGCGGCAGGGCCCACACCGGCGGCAGGGCCCACACCGGCGGCAGGGCCCATGCTGGCAGCAGGGCCGCCTGGCGAGAAGCAGCCCCGGATCCAGCTGCACCGGCACACCAAGCTTGTCCCCAGCTCACCCAGCCGCCATGTCCTTACCGACCAGTCCTTCCCAGTCAGAAACTGCCAGACAACACAGGCTTTAAAGCTCTGCTACACCAGCGTCCCGCCTAACTCTGTATAACCAAAAAATTGAAGAGAAAAGAAGGAGGGTGAGACCAGTTGGGGCTGCGTGAGGCCAGGGAGGTGCTGTGGCAGGAGGTGGGTGTCGGGCCCCTGCCCGCCATAACCACGTGTGTACCCACCTCGGTTCCACGTCCTTGCCCCAGCCTGGGCTGGACGGCAGCTGGAGCTGGGCCCAGCGCTGGCCACCATGGCAATGGGTGGACACGGGGTGCCCGGGAAGCAGCGGTGGCAGTGGGTGGTGCAGGGAGAGGCAGGAGCAGTGCTCCTGGGGGGCTGGAGGCCGGGCATGGCCACCTCGGCTTGGCCCGGGGAAGAAGTGGCGGATTCACCTCCCCCTTCCAGAAGGGACATGAGGATGCCATGGCTGTACCAGAGTGGGGCAGCGATGGGGGTTGCTGAGCAGGACCTCCAGGGAGGCCGGGTTTGCTCCTGGGTCGCGTTTTTTTGTTTCTCCCAGATGCCTGGTGCATGTGAGTTAAGCACCTTACCCACCTCTGACAACCCCTGCTCCCCCCCAGATGTGATATAAAGGTATGCCATGCAGGTTATGCCTTGTAATGTCACTTTTCATTCCAGTGTGACAGGATCAGACCCTTTCCTGCCGCTATCACGTGAATCAAAGCGTGGGTGGGAGTGCCGCGGTGGGTGTGGATCCAGGCTGGGGCAGGGGCTGTCTGCTCTTATTACCAGTTTCCACCATACCGGGTACAGCAGGGCCCTGATTTGCAATTCAGGTTTCAGGCTGTTACTGCTATAGCAGTAATAAATGTGTCCCTGAGGTGACCGAATTGGCTGCAGTAACATTGCACTGGTGCCAGATGTAGCCTATAGTGTGCAACCGATGGTTAGTAAGAGGTTAAGAGAGTAGGTGTATTTATAGATATGACAATCCATCAGCTTAAAGATCTGGGAAGCTTTCTAACTGAAAGCCAACACTAAATTCATTGTTTCTCTTTTTTACAGGATTCTTCTTAATCTTATCTTTTTAAATTTTGAAGGATTTATTGTTATGTACTACATTCACAGGGACTTTTTACCCCCATATTTATAAGTCCAGGCAAGGTCAAGAGTCCTGTAGACTGCAGGGAGGTGAGACTTCTCTGATTTTCTTAGCAGTCTAAATTAAATTCTGGCTGTTATAAATTTGCATAAAACCAGACAAGACAAGAACCTCTTCTTTGAAATTAACCTGGTTAGTATTTGTTTGTGTAAATGTAAATGCCTGCTGTAGAAACTGAACCAAATAAAGCACGTTTTTATTAGATTTTAAATACAAGTCCACAGTTAAAATACTTCTGCAGACTTGCTGTATTAAAGACTTGTAAAGAGTGTTCTGCTCATTTATGTGCAGATTTGTCCACCTTTAGGTATGGTAAAAATACTGAGGTATTAACCATTAACTGAGTTGCACTTCACAGGCATTTGGTCGTCACTGTGAACAAGGGCATTGCAGTCTAACACACACATGTATTTTTTATTCACCTGCACCCAGAGTATAACCCGCAGACCAGCATTGAAAGTGCTTTCATCGACATCTATGTAACTGCCTGAGAAGTGAGGTTATCATGTGAGAAGTGAGGTATCATGGGTATGATTGTGAGGTATCATGATGCATGATGTTTACAAAAAACTTCCTGCACAACCAAAGGGCTGTTTAGAACATGTACTGCCGCCATTTTACAAATGAAGTGACTCACCTCCTTTGCCGAGAGAGACGGTTGGAGGGCTGAGGACAGAAACCAGGGCCTCTTACGTCACAGTCCAGCACTGCAGAAAGAGCTTAATTATTACAAAACATCTAGAATAAATGAATACAAAAGGGATGGCAAATATATTTTTTTCTAAAGAATACCATCAAAGTTTAATTTCAAGTACAAAATAATAGCAAAGTCAACCCAAACTAAATTTTGCTAATATTTGCAGGATTTTAGGGAAGGTTTTGCATATTTAAGTAATTTGTATTTCAGTAAGCTTTTTTTTTAAGATTTCAAAAAAATCAATAGACTTCTGTTGAAATAATAAAACAGATATCTTTATATCAGCACAAAAGGCTTCTCTTTTCCAATAATAACCTCTGCTTTGACAGATGTGTACGCAGGGAAATTTAGCTATTGTTGAATAAAACATTTTCAGAAGCAAAATTGATTAAGTCCCTTTTGTAGAGGAAAAAATCAATTCTTCCCATTAGAAGTATCTAAAAGATGTTGATCAGCTAGAAATGTAAATAAAGTCCTTTAATCACTATTCTCCGACTGCACTGTATCCATCTACAGGAGATTGTCTTTTGTTTCTTTATAGCTTAAAATTAATTTGGTTCAACTCTAACATGAAGCAGCTTCTGACAAACTAGCCAGGGTAACTGTGCTTGAATGTAAATAATATCAAGTAGTTATCCTGACATTTTATTATTGCTTTTTTCAAGGATTAGCTGTTCATGAAATGAATGTATACTTGATAGCAATATATGCAAGCTGGGAACAAAAAAATATTCACTGAAAAGGCAGAGTAGTAGAAAGTCCGTGACTATTTTCAGTTTCTATATATTATCTTCTGATTTCAAGTAATAAAGACAGTATTTTGAAAATCTCTTGATTAGTAATTGTTAAGGGATATTAAGGGTCACGGAGGGCTATTAACAGAAAGATGCAAAGTCTCTAGCTCTGTAACTCTCTAAGCTTCTGATTGCTAGGAGTGGAGACAGTATGCTAGTGTGCGCTTGCCCTACGCTTTGTTTTAGATACAGCAGTATCTGCTGCAGGCTACTTTCTGAGACAATTTTGTGATAGAAGGACCTTTGATTTGACCCCATGTTCTCAAAACTTTATGCTTTGCCTATAGTGAGAATACCAAGTAGGTGCTTTGCTGCTGTGGCTTCCCAAAGAAGGAACTGTGGATCAATAAGTCACGGTCTTACTTTGGTTTTCCCTCCTTACAGGAATGGTAACCATGGCTGGAAGAGCTCTTGAGAGGTCATTTTCCAGTCTTCTGAACTTCATTCACCCTCCATCAGTCCTCAAAGATAATTGCTCATGGCTGTGAAATTGCTTTACTCAATTCCCTGAGTACTCTGGGGTGAATTTTATAAGGCTCACATGATTTGAAAATATATAACGTAGCCTCTTTTTCTACTCTCTACCAGCCTACGTTCTTAATGTGTTCTAAAGTCAATGGATAGTCTGAATTGTTTTAGTTTTTTTTAATGAGGTACAGAAAAAATAATAGACTGAAGCACTTCAGCCTTCTCAGCATCATTTTCAATTGTGCTCCTCTCTCCCGCCCCACAAAGCAGAAAACCCGTTCTTTCTTTGTCTTTTTTCTTTCTGGTATAAATATAGAGCACTTCCTCATGACCTTTTTTTTCTCTTCCAGCAGGATCTCACTTTCTGTCCTTGCCTGTTGTCCCCACCAAAAAAAAAAAAAAATTAAATATATGTCCCAGTGGGGATATTTCTTGAATTTTAGATCACTTTCATGATTAACAAAACCAATGTTTACAATGCTTCTTTTTCTTCCATATTTTCACATTTCACATATGCTTGTTTCCTTAATTTTGGTTAAGAATTTGCTAAATTTCCTGAATGTCTTTTTCCTTTAAACTTCTGTTTTGTGGGAGCACACCAGTTAGTCCTTTGAATTTACTAAAGGTTCTTGTTCCTTGGCACCCCTTGTCTGGAGGCAGAAATTATCAGCTCTATACTGTGTTGGGGTTTTATTGTGGTACAGGTTTAGTTCGGTGAGCAGCCTGGTGACTGGGTTCCCCACTCCAGCCCACTTCCATTCAGTCCTCACTCAGCCTTTCTTGCATGTGGGCAGCAACGGTCCAGGGTGGAGATTTTGTGGCTCTTTGAGACAAACCATGTTCCTAAGGAAAACACTACTGGCTTATCTATGGTATCCAATGTCAATGCACGGCTATTGAGATGGGAAATATCTTCACTTAAACTTCACAGGATATTGAATCCAGTCTTAGCAAAGAGGCAAGTTAGAGGCAAAAATCAATATCGGACAGTGCTGAAATGCCTCTGTTCAGCTGCTGTTTTAAGTGGCTTGTACAGACCTTTCAAATCATGTTGCCAACAAATGGAGGAAATACAGCTTTTAAAAAGTCAGAGAATTATTAATAGTGTGTTTGACCTCCAGCTCTGCACAGTCTACAAACAGAGTATCATTTGTCATATGCTGCTGCTTTATGCCTAATTCTGCAGCCCCTGTTGGGAAGCAGTTGCGCATAGGAGAAGTACATTGCAGAGAGTGAGGGTCAAAGCTTTAGATCCATGATGGACTGCGGGAAGGGAGGAGAGAGGGAACAGCTCGCGGTCAACCCCTGAACAAAAAGGGTACAGGAACCGTTCACCTCATACATCATTCACACACTAATGGTATTTCTTGTCCTGGTGTGTGAGAGAAGAACATTGACTATGCTGAGCTTACACTTTCATCTCTCCAGCAGGGATAGAGAAGTACGGAGAGAAGCAAATGTCAGATGTCTTCACGAGCAAATAAATGCTGCAGCCACCATCCTGGCGTCCAAGGAGTGATTTGGGGCCTGGCACCTCCCACTGGGCTCCTCAGCAGGCTGGTGTGTTGCGCAGCATTTGCAGCACAAAGAAGCAGCCTGAACCTTTATTAACTTTAGCCACTGTCTGAGTAACCTAAAGTGACAATCCATCTCTCTTATTGCTGTTATTAAGTCAGTTTTGGACAATACCTTATCATCTGCAGTAAAAAAGAAGAAGAGCTGTAATGCAGGCAGCAAGTTTCTAGGTAAAATTAGTCTGTCTGTGAAGGGGAGAAAAATGCCACATATTGGGCTGAACAAATCTTTGCATTGATTTCTGGAACCAGAGTCCTTCTAGGAGCACCGCAAATGCACGTCTTTATTTAGTGCTCAGATTCAAAGATCTGTCAGTCTTTCTCTATCCAGACAACTCCCATTTATGTTCGCGTCTGGGGTGGTTCAGGGTCATACATTATTTGTGCTTGTGCTATTCTTGCTTTACACTTTGATGCCAGCTCCACAGCCCTTCATAAGCCTCACGTACACACGCACGCATACAGAACCAGTTGAACACCACTGCCTTGGTGGTAGCAGGCAGTGTCCGTCTGACACATCGCACCACCGCAGCTCCAGGAGTGCACGCGTGAGCCTGGATAATGGAATATATTTCTGTTCTCACAGAGAGTCTAAAATATCCTGTTAAATGTCCATAGACATCTCATTTATACATTTTCATCTGAGAGCCCAAATCTTGTCTATCAATGGACATGCCTGTGGTATGTGCTCTGCAGCCCAGCAAAGAACTGGTTCCTCCTCTTTGGCTGTCCTACATATTATCTGGTTCTGGGTCCAGTGCGTAGGAATTAAAAGGCAATTATTTTATATGTCCCCTCCAATTCAGATGGGATTAAGCCTACATTTCAGCTGGGTGGCTGAGGTAGCCTGAGATAAAATTTGAGGCCAGTAATAAGTTACTGCTCCTGCACAGAGCCAAGATGAAAGGAAAGAAATTGTGACTCAGAGAGATAAACAGCTCCTGGGGATGCTCCGCAGCACAGCGGTAATAGCTCAAGGCTGTGGCTCAAAATCACAGTCTTAACCACAGTAAACAGAACAGTTTTTAGTGGCTTTTTTTTTACAGGAGTGAAGGATAGAATCCAGGCCATGGAGGACTGACATGGAAATTTTGTACGATATTTAAGAATCCTTCACTGGAAATGCCCCATGTCACATTTAAACGTGCTACAACATACAATAACAAACTTACATAAAAAATTGTAGTCATTTATTTACACACAAAATTAGCCAATGCGTTGTGAGTAAGGAGGTCTGTATCCAAACACCACAGGATGTGAATCTGTCACGGTTCCAAGGGAGAGAACATCGCTCTTTACCTTGAGATGAAGCCTCTGTCATGGGATCCCAAAGCTAATTGCTATGTTCATCCAAGATGTTTATTGTCATTTATATAGGACAATGATTGGATTACTTCCTGTTTTAACGAAAGTATTTTAAGCATACGCAGTTACCTGTGCATGTTACTATTTTATCTTGGTGAACAGAAGGAGAAAAAATAAGAAAAATAATTTTCATTCTTCTTTTGTCAGAGAAAGTATATGGAACTAAAAAGAAGAAGATGGGAGGGAGAGTGAAGGTCTTGTCAGCAAGCAGGTAGGAATATGGATTTCATAATGCAAATAGCTACAATCAATAGTTATTGGGGGAAATAGATTTCACATTTCATACTGAATTGAATTTAGTCAGCTAATTGATGCTGTTGTAATACAGAAGGCTAATCAGGAATGTATCTGTTTACTAAAATCATGGATTAGTCGTTCTTTATATTAGTAAACCAATAAAATCAATAATAAAAAGTCCTGATTTTGAAAGTGATGTCTCCTTTTCATAAAATATGTCCTCTAATTACGTTCAGTGTGTTCAAAGGACCCTATCCATTTCTATTTTAATGGAGGGGACAGTCAATTGCCAGGAGTTTCTTACGCTACACTATATAAGACCAATTATGTTTCTAGTGACGGTAATGGCAAAGACTTCTTTGAATTTAATTGCTTTGGACAGACCTTAAATTCTCTCTCACATCATTTTGTCATCTTTCAGAATAAAAGTTGATTTTGCAATTAATTTGAGGACACTCTATGTTCTCTAAGTTTCCCTAAGGGCACAAATCACCCCAAAACCTTAGGCAGTGGCTTCATGAGTGGCTGAACAAATCCAGCAGTTTTCTGATACTCTAAAGGGGGATCTTGTTTCTCCTCCATTCTTTCCCTCTCCTTCACTTCTCCCCCACCTCTCCCAGCCATGCAGTCCCTCTCTGCCTTGTGTACCAGCTCTGATGGTTGTCGGTCCCCTTTGTAAGCTGATGCCAGGCTTGGAAGAAGACTATTTCATGATTAATAGAACAATTTTCGTCTCTCCTTTCCATTTTCCTGTGTTTCACTTGCTTCCCACCTTGGGAAGAAACTAAGATGCTCCTGGGAATTTGCTCCTTGGGACATACCTGTGTGGGTGGGGACAGACAGACCCTTGCCTGAGCTATGCAAGCTTTTGAGATAACTGGACACAGAGCCAACTCTGGTTCCAAGCAGTGTAGAGCTGCCATAGCATGGCAAAGCACCCAAGCAAGATATTGTGCCTCTCAGCATATTAACACAGCTGTGTGGTTTGTGGAGTGGAAGTGCCTCATGCATTGTTCATCTAGGTTTGGGCAAAGGGAGTGTGAGCTCAGTGCGTCTTACCTCCTTAACGGTTGTGGCGATTGTCCTTGCTGCCCTGCCAGGTCCGCCTGTATCCTCACCCCTCTCCTCCTTCAGCGTCTCCTCTCCTGTTAATTCTGTATCTCTTGTGTTACTCACAGTCTCTTTGCTGTCATGAGCTGCATGCAAATCCTGTGCTTATTGTTCAAGATAATGCATTTCTGCTATCTCGATGAAATATATGTATTCCATTGGGTTTATTAGCTAATTAAACTAATCTCTAGAAGACCTTCAAAATGTCTTCTGCTCTTCTGCAGTGAAGCTAATTTATCTATTCGGTGTTGGCAGCAGGAAAATGATCTAAATGCCCTGCAGAAAAGTTTGATTTTCATGTTTTTATCCAAAGTGTTTCAAAATAATGATCTAAAAGTCAGATTCAGATATTCAGAAATTTTTTGCTGAATGGTCTGCAGCAAAAGAAACATGGAATTTTCTGATCTGATCTCTCAAGCTGACAGGCAAGTAATTTGCCAAAACAGAGATTGCTTAGAAGTTAAGAAATCCTTTTCTTTGCTCAGAAACATGTCCCAATGACTGTTCATCTCCTTTGAGCTGATCACTGGATGACACTCAGCGTGTCAGTCTTCTTTCAGAGTTTCATAAAAACTACTGGTAGATAAGAAGCCATTTCATAGATCATGGTGGAGGCTGGTGATCACCTCTGGAACTCATCAAGTCCAGCCCCTGCTCAAGCAGGGTCAGCGAGAGCAGGTTGGCCACAGCTTGTCCAGTTCAGTTTTGAATATCTCCACAGACGGAGACTCCACAGCCTCTCTGGGCAATGTGTTTCAGTGTTTGACCACCTGCCCAGTAAAAAAGGCCTTTCTGATCATTAAACACAATTTCCTGTGTTTCAGTTTGTGCCCATTGCTTCTTGCCCTGTCAGTGCACACTACTGGGAAGAGTCCAGCTTCATCTTCTTTATTCCCCCCTTCAGGTACTTATACACCCAGATAAGACCCCCTGAGCCTTCTCTTCTCCAAGCTGAGCAGTTGACTATGATAAAGCCAGAGCATTGTACTTTAAAGCCATCATGCACTGAGGACCACAGACTTTCCAGCAATTATAACTTGTAGCACCTTCCAGCTGGGTCCGGAGATCTCTGCCTCTGGACAGATGAAAAGGAAAACACTGTTCCAAGAGAAATGTCTCCTAAAGGAAAAAAGTATTTTTCCTCAGCATGAGCAAGTGCTGCAAGGTACTCTAGAAGGAATTTCATTTTTTTGCCTCCCCACAACAAAACCAAAATATTTTGCTTATCTTTTGAAATTAAAATAAGTTAAATGAGAAGATGAAGCCTTTTGCACAAGCATGTTGAAATTAAATTTTATCATTTTGTGAATTCCCCCCATCTTTAATTCATCTAAAACTGGTCATGAACTGCAGTCTTTGACAATTTTACTTCTCATCACAACACTATTAATCATCCCCATCTCAGTTCTACATCTATCTGGTGCATTTTGATCTCCTCATTTTTTTTGTGTGGGTTTGATTCATGAACACCAGAAATAAAACACAGACACGGGGCATTTTAACATTTTTTTTCAGCTGAAGAAAGCAACTTCTAAATTAACAGAGTCAGATATCTGAGGCATATATCAGTTCATGCTTCCCATCAGCAAAGGCATTTCATTATTTTGCCACTTGCTTAGCTCATAAATGATGTCATGCACTTTCTTACTTACTTTTTACAGTGCAGGAGGTGACTGCATGATAAAATCTCTCTCTCCTCTGGAGTTTTAAGTGTCATGGCTTTTTTTTCTTTCTTTCTTTTTTTGCCAGAGGAGATGTTCAGACACTTTTGGATTAATACCAGTTTTCCTGACCTGAGATTAAAAAAAATGAAGTAAATAGTAAAAAACTATATCCTCCAGCTGGATTTTTAGCATGAGTTAAAAATGCAAACAGCTTGTAATTAACTGCAGTGTGTGAAGAGGCTTCTTCTCTGGCCCTGAATCAATGGGAGCTTTGCCAATGGCTGTGGCCCACGTTTTGCAAAATTCTCCGAAAGGAAGAAGTGTTTCTTCCATAGCAGTGAAAACAGATATAGCACTAATGAAATTTGAGGTTACAATCGCGATTGATCTTACTGATATGGAGACCCAACTTGTGCTTGCTTAGTACGCCAGCGTCTCCACTGCAGCGTGATTTCTGTGAGCACCTTCTGTTTCCTGCCCCTCTGGCAAAACCCCAGGGATGCGCTGCGCTAAGCAGTCCTCTGAACACCAGGATGAAGCAAGTGCTGCTCCCAGCAGATTTATGTCTCATCGTTAATTGAGGCTTTTCCAAAGATGCGGTCGCTGTTTCTGCTTCTTTGTATTGTCTGGTGTCTAATAAGGTGTGAGCTGTCGCTACACTTTTCCCTCAGCTGGAGCACTTAAAAGGTCCCTGTCTCCTATTCAATTGCTAATGTTCACTGAATGTAACAATATATACGGCATTTATCCCCCCGTCAAATTAGATTGGAATTGGTTAATGAGATCAAAATTTATGGAAGAAAGGTTGACAATAGACATGTACATGTGAACATATATATACAGGGTAAGTGCGGGAGCCTCATGTCACTGTGTGGAAGTGGCCCACTGAAAAGACACTATCATTATGACAAACCAGGATGGGGTTTTTTTAATGTTTTTTTTTTAATTTGATTATATTCACACAGTTCTAACAATTCTGGGTTTCAAAAACATTTTAGTAACAATTTTTGGTTGCTGAATGTGATTGAAATATATAAGAACTTGAATTTTTATGTGCATGCTTTCAGCATTTCCCATTCTGATAGGGTATTTGATTTGTTAATAAATCTTGTACAGAGGTGAAGGAATATCTTCCTATAGTAATTACCCATTAAAATTATATCGGTGCAGGCAGGAAGAAAGTACAGATTAAACAAGGTCTAAAACAAAGGCACTTTGAAGACCGAGTTTCTTACATTAGTCCCTCCTGGGAAATTTATAGGCACATTAATTACTGCTTTTTGCCTCTAAGTTCTTCTGCACTCTAATGGTATATAACCATGTACAAAGAGACAGAGAGGATCTCTGTATTATCCTGTACCAAATGTGGAAAGCAGGGCATACTGCTATCCACAATTCAACAGAAAATGATACATTCATCTTTGACAAGTGAAGGACAAAAGGAGTTATGATCTGGCATTTTCAAGCAGCACCAGTAAAGCAAAACCTTATGAACAGCACCGTATCAGCTCAAACCCTTTGTCATGACAGAATGAACACTTTCGCTCTTTATTGTTTAACCACAGGTACACAGACAAAAGTACAGGATGTTCTCGCCTCAGTCTATATATACTTACTGAAGACCAGAAATTGATAGTAGAGGGCTCCTGGATTTAGCAGAGGGATTTATAGCCTGACCAGCACTGGTAGTTGAAGCAAGTTGGAGTAATGTACCACGTGAACACTTTAGCGAGGATTTTGCATCCCTGGAAGTTTTAAAAACCAGATGGATGATTTTCCTAAAATAATAGTAATAATAATTATAATAATGATTATAATTATAATAGAAATCCTATGTGCCGTGTAATACAGGAGATCAGAGAGATAATTATGGTCTCTCGTGACCTTAGATGCAGTAATTGATTGTAACTACTCTTCTTTGAAGCCTTAGCATGCTTTACTGTCCTGAATTAGAGCCAATGGGTCATCTTGTGCAGGTCACGTACCATAACCACTTTGCTTCAATTCTCCACACATATTGTTTCCTTCACCTTATATCCCTGCCTCACAGTGCGAGGCTGCAGAAGGAGCAGTCTGAGCATCTCTTCTCTGCTCCTGTGCACCAGCCCAAGGAGCTTGTGGGCACAAGGAGTGGAGTAAGCCCTTCCCTCTGCAGGGAGAAGTACAATATGCACTCCCTTGTTTCCCAGAGGAAAAGGGGAGAAGAGGATATTCCCCAAGGAGCTGCCTCTGGATAACAGTGTCCCCAGGTTAACTTGGAGCATCACGCTTACTTGGGCCTATGGCTAAGGAGGCATATTAGCCCTACATGAATAAAATATCTGTCAGGCAAAACAGAGCCGTGTACATTCCCCCTGAAATGCTCTCATGTGTGTGTGCCAAGAAAGGCAATCTGCTGGTACTGAGCATGCACAGAGTGGCCATACAAAAGGCCGATTCTTTGCATGAGCAGGGCAGGAGGGTGCCATGTCCCATAAAACAAATTGCTAGTGTTTGAAGCCCTGAGAACAGGCAGAAGGAGAGGCTGCTATTGAGTGCTCCAACTATCTTGCACTCTCTCAGGATAAATGGCTGTTATAGAAAAGGCTGCTTCAGTATTTCTGGAATGCAGCAACATAGTACATCAGGTTAGTGGGAACAGGTAAATGAATCTTATTTACTTATATCAGAAAGACTCTGTATTGTTAGATTTTGTTTTTCTTCCAGTGGGTGATCAGATTTTTACAAGGTCAAGTGGCATTTGACTCCAAGCATTCAATCTATTAGGAATGGACAGGAGCAAATTAGCCTAATGTCAGCTCAGGAAAAAATGCTTTCAATAGAGACATCTTTTTCTACAGAAAGAAAACTTCTGTACTGCCTCTGCTACAGTCTCATATTAGTTATTTCTTAACTTCTTGGAAAATGCAGAGCTTGAACTGACAGATGTCTCTCATTTTATTAAGCACAGCTATTATGTAACATTACTTACTTATTGCTTCTTAGTTCACTTCAGTGATTAGCATTTTCTGCACCTCTTGAAGCAATGCAATAGAAATGAGAGCCAAAGGCAGCAGAGAACCTCTTACAACCTCCTTCATTCTTCTTCACAAACATTCGCTTGCAAATGCCAAACACAAACTGGGTGTTTTCTCCTTGTGCCTAGTGTGAGATGCAGAAAGGATGAACCTTGGAACCTTGGATTCCTCTTTTCCTTGATAAACAGATGATCTAGTTTCACATCTAAAGTTAAAACCCATGCTGGGTTCTTCCAAGCAAGCACAGAGAGGCAGAGGCTTCTGCTGAGACTCTCACAGCTTTTTCTATGAGAGTTGTCCTGCTATAGCCCCTTTCTCCCATGCTGCAAGTGTATCTACACCAAACCTAGACCTAAGCTGACACCCACTGCACTGCCCACCTTACCTGCTTCCAAGTAACGCTGGTGTCTCTGTACAGGATCATGAACAGACATCAAAAGTGGCCTCTGAGATTCCTTTCTCTGAGCGGTAGGCTGGTTCCTAGCCTTATGAGTACCTCTGATGAATTTCCTTGGAGAAATGAAAAGCTGAAAGGTACTGCTTAGAGTAGCCTGAGAGACAAATTAGGAGTTGGGGATGGAAATTAGTGTAAAAGAATTCTCAGTAGACCGCTGCAGAGTCATGAGATGCAGATGTCTTTTAGATGAGGAACAGTCCCGCAAGGCAATTACCAAGAGCGTCAGCACTTAAGCCACATGATATTAGATAAGAGACTTAAGGGAACTATTTTTCACCGGCAGGAGGGAGAAACATAATCAAATTCATCTTTTCCACTCAAGTGGATCTAATGCTATACATCATCTATATGTCCAGGGAACTAGTTTCACTTAGTTAGGATACCAAACTGGCCAACTACACGACAAAGCCCTTATAAACCCTGCTACACTGCAAGATGCAAGTAGACAGAGAGCCACAGAAAGCCCTAAGATAAACACTGCCAGAAGAAAAAAAAAGAAAAAAAAAGCACACACTCTTGCTAAAAGAAAATACCTGTGTGATGGAAGGAGGTGACAGTGGCAAGTAGGGAGTTAGGTGTTAAATCATCTCCTGTTAAATTGTTTATTCTATGTCTAACTCACACTGGGTTGTTAGGGTTTTTTTAATGTCCCCAATTAATTATAATCCAGTCCCAGCACTATGACTCTAAGAGAATTGACTAAAGAAACATGCCAATCAAATGTTAATAGACATGAAAAATTAAATCTCACTGCTAGATTCATTGCTCTTGCCTTTGTATAAAGTAAGGAAGAAGTCAGGTACATAATGAACTACAGTTTTTCACTTTGAACATTGAGAATGAAGCAAAATAGTGTTTTTGAAGTGCTACAAAGGGATATCACTTAATCATGTATTCAGAAAGCAGTGATCCTGGCAATGAGAAGGTGAACAAGAAAGGAAGAAAAAAGTATAAAGTAACTTGTAAAAGAGAATACTCCGTGTCAACAGTGTAATTTTCCCAACCTTAGTTTTTCCTTATGGCTTATGTTAATTCAGAGAATGCAGTTCATAATTGGTGAGATGCACATATGTGCTCACACATTTCTGAAGGCTGTTCTTTAGCTTCCAAAGTTCACTTTTTGCTCTAATAATAGAGCAAACATCCTAGATCGTCCACTATACCTCCTCAAAATGTAAAGTGTATCTATTCAATACTTTTGCTGATGTCACATCCAGTCCATTTTTAGTGATATTCTCAGTTGCCTCACAAACCTCCTGTCAGAGAGGGTTTCCTGGTCTTTCCTATCATCCAAACCTTATCTTCATCTTACAGTTGTTAGTCTTGTCTCCAGAAATAATTCAGAACAAATACTTTCATCAGCTACTTTCATCAACATATGCAGGCAGTATCTTCTGTTTGAATCATATGCAGAGGTATCACACAAGAATTTATGATCCTTAGCTTGAGGTTTTATTTTGAATGTATTCCCCCCTGAGCCATGTTTCATTTCAGGAACCCAATGTCTTTCTTCTGTCCCTCCACCAATGTTACTGTAATAAAATCAGCTCAATGTTTGAAGCCATCCTTTGTCATAATTTGTGATTACTGTGGTCAGTAAGTATTTTCACTGCTGTAGAATGTCTTATGCTGAAGCCAGTTCCCAATTTCTTCATTTCTGAGTAGTCAATGAAGAATGTTTCATAACCCAAGTCATGTCTGTGTTGTTTCCTTCATCTTCCACTTTAATCTGATCTTTCCTCCTTACTTTTACCTGTAATCGATAGATTATGTAAAGGTATTGCAGAGTGGATGCCTGGGTTATGTAGGATATACGACAGAATTGCAGAATTACAGAATGATTTGTGTTAGTGGGGACCTCTTGAGGTTATTTTGGCCAAGATCTTCCTGAAAGAAGGGCTGACTTCAAAATTAGTTTAGGCTGCTCAGGATCATGTCTGGCTGGGTTTTGAAGATAGACATTCCCTAACCTCTCTGGGCAGCTGATTCCAGTGTTTGACCACTGGACCACATATGAAGAATTTTTTTTCTTTATATATAACCAGAATTTCCCATGTTGCAAGTTGTGACAGCTACCTCTGTCCCTTTGTCTGCCTCTTCTCTAACCACCCCACTAGGTAGCTGCAGACAGCAATTAGGTCCCCTTCTTTTCCGCAGAGCACCTCCCTGGGTCTAGGAGCCAAAGCATTTACAAGAAGCAGCTAGAAGATATACAGCTCACGCCTCCTCTTCTGAGCTTGGCAGGAGCTGCTGCATCTCACAGGGGAAAAGGAGTGTCAGAAAAGTGATCAGTATCATGTTGCCCTCTCTAAGGGGTGTCATCTCCCACCTCCACTGTGAGGCTTAACTTCTAATTTGGAGCAGAAAAATGCAGTCTGAATAATATATAACTTACTAATAGTTTCTGATGTTGAATGACAAGGTCTAGCTGTTCAGTGGTGGAACCCAAAACATATCAAAAACATTAATAAAACCGTCAGCACAGCCATGTCATCCCATTGTCTAAAATCCTACTAAAACACAGAAGCAGCAACCTTACCTCAATAAAAGTGCTTTATTGTAACACTTCAGAAGGTGCTGTCCTATAGCACCGCCTCTAACCTTTCAGTTCTTGAACATTTAATACTGACTGGAGCTTGTGAGCTCTCTCTTCTCCCTAGTGAGAACATTCATCCTGGACCCTCACAATTTCCATGCCAACCCACTGCACTTCAAAAAAAACCCCTATTTCTCTTGTACTTGGTTTTAATTTTTTTTATTTTGCTGTGTTTTAATTACCACAAATGAAACAGGAAACAGTTCAGGCTGAGTGACATTGATGTCATATTAATAACTATCTATGAAACATATATCCCTCCATAAAGATTTTTGGGTGTAATTTTATTTAACAGTGAGGATTTAACATTTTACTTGATGTTTTATCCTGTAAAGTTGATTAAAGCTGAAATGATTCTTCTGTAAAAATTTTAATTAAATGGCAAGTGAAAAAAAAGGAAAAAGCAGAAAATACTCACCCCTTCTTGCTTATATTCTGTCTTTATTTCTATTTGAGTTAGTCAGTAATCACTTTCTACCTTTCCACCAATAATAAGCATTTACCTAAAAAAGATGCTGCTGCACACTAAGAAGGATGAAGATAAAAATGCTCAGATGCCACAGTGAGGGGAGTTACACTAAAGACAAAACCCCAAATAAAAGCAGACAGAGACATTAAACACATAATATAATTGCTTTCCAGATGCAGAAATCTTATGTATTCCATAGACATTGCTCCCTCTAATGGGAAGTTAGTGTTAAAGTTACAGGTAGAGCCTGCCTAATATAATCCATAAATATTTGTGGATATGGTTCACATCACTTTCTGGAGGATTTCTGGTCACACTTGGAAAAGAAGTTACCAAAGTTACACAGGAAATGAGAAGATGAATTCCAGAGCAGGGGAAAAGAGCTTTGATAGAGCAGCATTGACTGGGCAATGGGTAAGAGAAGAGAAATTATACAAGTTGCATTGAACAGGAGAGACAACTACGAACAGCACCCACAGATAATAGGAGCATAGTGAAGAGGACACAGAAGACGCAAATGGTTACAGAAGTGGTTGCACAGGGGTAAAGCTAAGTTTCAGAGAGAACCAAGACATGGAAGGTGAAAGAGAGAAAGAAGTGCAATATGCTTACAGAATCATAGAATCACAGAATGGTAGGGGTTGGAAGGGACCTCTAGAGGTCATCTAGTCCAACCCCTCTGCCAGAGCAGGGTCACCTACAGCAGGTTGCACAGGATGGTGTCCAGGCAGGTTTCGAATGTCTCCAGAGTGGGAGACTCCACAACCTCTCTGGGCAGCCTGTTCCAGTGCTCTGCCACCCTCAAAGGAAAGAAGTTCCTCCTCATGTTAAGATGGAACTTCCTATATTTAGGTTTGTGCCCATTACCTCTTGTTCTATCACTGGGCACCACTGAAAAAAAGACTGTTCCCATCTACCTGGCACCCTCCCTTTAAGTATTTATAAGTATTGATAAGATCCCCCATCCGTCTTCTTTTTTCTAGACTGAAAAGACTCAAGTGCCTCAACCTTTCCTCATAAGAAAGATGCTCCAATCCCCTAATTATCTTTGTAGCCCTGGCGTGGTGTTTTGTAGTTTCAGTATACAATATCACAATGATGCACCTACTTCTCTTTATTTTCTGTTTCAAGTTGCAGATCAGTTGGGAGCCTGATGTATTCATGTGAAGTCCTTGGTTTTTCTTGGACTTCAGGAAAGAACATTAACTGAGGGGATTTGGTTTTGCTTGTTCCTCTAATTCTGTTTTTGCTGGGAAAGCTCTTAATGCATCATTGGATCTCACCTCTGATTCATCCTTTCCAGCCTGACCTCAGAGGAACCAGGGACTGAGACCCAACTCAGGAACTATAACTCTGGCCTGAAATTAACAACAATTACCACAATTACCATCTGCTTCCCGCAAAACTGGAAAAACAGAACCTCAGCTTTCTTCCATATTGCCTTGGCCACCTCCCCTTCAATGTGGTATGTCTTCTCCAGGTTTTGTTGCGGGAACTGACAAGACAAGGCTCGCAGTTGGGAACATATTGGCTTCCATGCTGATATTCCATGACTTAAGGAAAGGGTTAAGAAATGAAACTAGTCTTGTAATTCACAGAGGAAGTGTGTTCCAAAGTCCTCTGAAGTCAGTGGAATGAAGCCCACCAACGTCACCAAGTATTGGCTTAAGGCCTTGGTAAATACAGTATTTATAAAGGAATCATTGTACGTAGTGGGTGCAAAAAAAGATGTCTCAGTAATTCAGAAACCACAACTGAGGAAGGAGTAGCGGCAAAGATGGAGGCAATGATTGTTAGAGGTGAAGGCTGAAAACGCATGGATGTTAGACCAAAGTGAGATATGGAAGGAAAGTTGAAAGACATGAAAGCTAGACTGAAGCTGGTTCAGTATCACCTACTGTTAGAAGAAGGCAAGCGTGTTGTCATACTCTGATGTGCCTTTTATTCCTTGAAACACTGTTGCCTCTGCAAATTTCTTTATCCTTAGCTGATATTTACCTCTTCTTTTCCTGACTGCAGCTGCACTATACACACTGTTAAATTAACACCTTAATTCACATAATCTGCCCAAGAACAGTTCTCCCAGTCTTTTCAGTTCTTCATAGGTATAGACACACCTAAGCACACTGGCACCACAGCCCTTGTCTTGTGCAGAGAAACAGCATATGAAGAGATGAGACAGGAGTACAGTGAGTGCTGGGATGTAACATCCCCCAGATCTGAGGGCTCCTAAACTCAGTTTAATAAGGATTTGTCTGTGCTTTGTGAAAGTATCTTAGTACACTGTATCTTCCCATGAGGGGCTAGAGGGTACTGTTCCCATCACCTTATGTGAAGTATAGTCAAGTGGGTTGGAACAGATTATCAGGATTTGGCTTAATCCAGCATTTGAATGTATTTTCTGCTTAAATTAACCCACATAAAATGGGTTTGTATGACAGCTTGTCAAGCTAGCTCACCTCTTGTAAATCAGATCTATGATCTTCTTGTGGCCTGGTCTCCTCCCAGTGAGATCCACCACATGGCCTTCAGATATCAATGGACATGCTTCAAATATCATAACATGAGGGTCCAAGTTCATAATTGCTGGCAACATTTGTCGGTCACAGAAGAAACACTTCCTCTTTGCCTGCTTCTCTGCACTTAGATGCTTGATATAAGATGGACAGTAAAGAGCTCATTTGTTGGCTAGATAACGTGGCTCTTTACGCAGTAAGTCAATAGGAACAGCTCTGTGTTTGTAGGCATGCAGACACGTTGGATTTCACCTGAGGTACAAGAGCAGCTACCAGGTGGTCTCTGTACGGCTTCTCTGTGCTGCCAAGTCCTGGTAGAGAGGGTGCCCCAGCACTTGTGTGGTTACCTTTCCAGTGTTGCAGAAGAGCAGCCCTGTAGAACAGGAGGGGCACTACCAGATGTGGCAGCACTGCACTAACATTGATTCATACAGAGTTTGCTCCCTGGGGGACTGCACTTGTCTGATTTTTTAATAGATATCCGCACTTTGCATCACCTTCTTTTCATAAGGAAAGTGTCAGCAGACTGCTACGTACTGCGAGTTTCCAGCAGGGAGCAGCATTTATTCATTTGTGAAAGAGAAGACGCTCCAGCCTGAAAAGACCAGGCACCAGAAGATGAAAT
This sequence comes from Anarhynchus alexandrinus, assembly GCA_008711295.1. NCBI lineage: Eukaryota > Metazoa > Chordata > Aves > Charadriiformes > Charadriidae > Anarhynchus > Anarhynchus alexandrinus. Next base: position 928,008 of record VUYV01000115.1, read on the forward strand.
ACAGACGCAGAAACCCCTCGCTTAAGAAAAAATGTTTGCAGATAGCTAGATAGCCAGCAGTGTGAGGGGTGTAGGAGGGAAGGCAGGTTAAACAGTTGGCACTAGGCATCTCTTGTCCTCTTGGTCCGTGTAATGCCTCTGCGAGCACAGCTTGGTATTTGGGACTAGAGAGGTTGGGTGCTCAGAGGCAGTGCCCACAGATGAGCTGGATCAAAACATTCCTAATTAGGAAAACATTTTCATCAAAAAGTTCACAGTGTTCTCCCTGGTTCAGAATTATTACCTCAGATATTGGAAATCCAGATTAAGCTCTCCCTAATGATGTGTGCATAATATTACCACGACCCTAATAATATAGCAGATTTTGCTCTTAGAAGACTAAAACGGTTCTTCGTCCATCTAGGCTACTGTCTGTTTTGAAAGCTCTCAATTTAAAAAATACCTTTCTAAAGAACTGTTTCTTACCATGAAATTTTAACAATTTGAAATCTACAGTCTTGAAATGCCACAGGTTTGAAATCAGCATTCACGCGGGCAGAAGTAGTCATGCTGTGACTGTGCAAAGGTGAATATGTCAGTATTTGGAAACTACAGTAAAAAACCCTCTTCTCTAGATAAGCAACTTTCTGTGAAAAGCAATTTTGTAAAACTCATATACCTCATTGACAGCATTTGTGGTTCAGTCGCAATGCTTCCTGCCTATCCTTGCGCCACTCGACCCACCGGGGCTCTGCACAGCAAACTCCTGTTGCTGCCCCCTGACAAGTGGCTGCATCCCTGCGGTGGAGCCTCAGAGTGGGTGAATCAGTCCCATGCGGAGCTGGGTAATTACTACAGTCTGTGTAGACATACCCAAATTGGCTTTAAACCCTCAGGCTTGATCACAAGAACAGTGAAGCTGAACCAGCATGGGCTTGTGTGATCCTCTGCAGGATCTGGGACTCTCAGTGGGTGCTGAACGGGTAAAACCTGTGGCACTGACACCTCGGGCTTTCAATCACCAAGGTAAGAAGATGAAAGCAAGTTCCATCCTACCTCTAACTGAAATGTTATATTACCTTCTAGCACCTCGGCCTTCCCTGCAGTCAGAAATGTGCATAGTCGCAAATTAAATTAAACTGACTTTTACAGGCATGCTTTACTTTCATCATATTTTTTTCTTTTCATGTTGGGGCTAAAGGATTGTTTTAGTAAGATCATTCAGTAGTCTTAAATATGTATTCCCACATCTTCATTTGCCTAGATTTATTTTTTAAGTATAAACTTACTTTGTGTAAACTTAACTTTTCAGGGCCTGAATTCATAAGGTTTAGTTCTGAGATAATAGCAACATTCCTGTAGTATTTTTTTACTCCTCAAATTACTATATTCTTGTAGCGGTAACTTCAGATTAATGTAGCTTTGTTTCCTGGTATCTCTTACGTGTTTTTAAATAATTAAAACTGCATATGTGTTCTCTGTATGAGAAGACCAAAGCCAGTACCAACAGCGTGTTTTTACTAGTTTGAAAACTGGTAGACTTAGTATTAAATTGCTTTTAAAATTTCAGCCTTGAGGAGTAAATCTGTTGGTACAGAACAGTCTCCATGAAGCATCAGCCAACACGACTCAAATGGCAGCAACTTTTCAACACTGGTGTTATGCCAGGACCAATGTACCTTGGTAAATCTCTCTCTTAATTTGCAATTTCAGGACGCGTACCTGAATTAACTAAGAGGCTTGTGAACAATAAAGTTAACATGTGGCTCGAAAGTGGGTAGGAGCAAGGGGCACATCCGCAACAAATAGGGGAATAATCATTCTGGGTGGGCAGAGAGTCTAGCCCAGTCCCTTGTCTCCATCAGTCACAGATGGAGATTTTGCAGATTTCTGGGGAAGAGCACAGGAGCAGCACAAGGATCTAGTGTTACAAGCCCAAGCACTTTCATAGCCTCCAGCATCTTATTGCTTGGGAACTTTCTGAGGGACAGTCACTGTCTTTAGAGCTTCAGCAATTTTTTTTCTTAAATAATGGATCCAGCTTCTCCTTGAACTCATGGGAACCACGTTCCTACAGTCTCCTGTGGCAAGGAGTCCCACAACTCTCTCACACCCTGAGCAATGAGCTGCCTCCTTTCATCTGCCTGAACCCATCACACACTAGCTTTAATTGATACCCTCAATTATTGCACTAGGAAAGGTGACAAAAAGTATCCACCTGCTCCATTCCACCCCACCACTCTCCACCACCCACCTCAGTAGTCTCCTTGCTGTGCTGAAGACGCTTAGCTGTTCCTTCATGGGAGTGACTCCCTGCAGTGACCAGCCACTAAGAGAAGGATGGCCAAGGACATTGACTTCACTTAGGGCTACCAAAGTCATCAGGGCTACTACCATGAACAGCCCCTAAAGTTCTACCCCGTGTGTAAAGTGGAGTCAAGCCAACAACTCTCGAGGAACCCATCAAGCCCCACTGCCCAAGATGCATGAAACCCCGCGTTTCTTTGTCTGCAGCATATGCTGCAGTGCGGTGCGGTAATAGCTGAACTCGATTTAAATGAACCACAGCCTAGCCACAGCGGCACGGAGCTCAGCAGAGGGTAATTTACTCTGCCTCTTAGCAGGGATCCTTAAAGAGTCATGACAGGTCCAAGTAATCTGTCAGAGAGCAGCCTGAGGAGCCAGCAGTCTCTGGATGCTAATCCCTTACAAACAATAGACTCATTATATGCAAATTAACAGGAGAAGTGGTGATTGGCCACTACATCTACCGAGACAACTGCTCCATTTACAAGGAACTTTAACTACCCTGAAATCTGTAAGTTTAAAAAATTAAGTGACCACAGTCTGCATCTTTGTTTAAAAACAACCTGATTTCCTCAGACAGCCTGCGCACGGATGCCGTGAATGCTGCCGACACGGCAACCTGGGAGTAGCGCTCAGTGACGGAAATCCACGGGAGAAAAAACAATAACAAATCAATGCAGACACTGAATTTCTTAGACAGTCCTGTTTTTAATTAATTTTCATTCACTACTCCATTACAGATTTACTTGTTAAATGTCAGAAAACCCGTCTGAATCCAGGGAGTGAGTTGTGTATTTGTGGAACGGATACACGGGCGGTTTTTATACATTACTGTTTTCTTACAGAGGAGTCAAAGCTGAACCTGGGGAGCAGGACAGCAGCTAGACACTGTCTGACAAACTGGAGCAGGTTCCCACCTTGGTTTGAAGTTAAACAACAGCTCTGTAGTCAACTGCTTACTGCTTTCTCCAGCTGATATTTGATTGTGGGAAGGTTATGAGTTTTCCAATGCCAGTGTGCAAAGCTGATCTTAATTAAAATATTCCATTGAAAATGTTTCATAAGATAGGAATACAAGACTGACGCCAGTCTGTCACAATTCACTAGACCACTTGAAATCTGGAATTGGCCTGGCCGGTCAGGAGCTGCTGTTGCTGTACTGCGGCCAAATGGAGTCCCGGACAGAAGGTTTGGCTTCTAGATGGGTGGTTTTTTCTGGGTTTGGTTTGGTTTTTTGTTATGTTTGGTTTTGTTTTGTTTTTTTTTAATTTATATTAAAGCACACCATGTCAAATGTGTTTATGGTGCTTTTAGGTAGGTAAGAAGCCTGTAGGGTCTTTATGACCCTGTTTTGCTCATGGTAACAGTGTGTAGGCTAAATAAATATTAACTTCCATAGATGCAGTGAAAGATAAAACATTTTTAAAAATTAGGCTTATAGGGATGGAGCTAGTTACCCAAATATACACATCTGTTTCTGAAAATCTCAGCCAGAGTTTGACAGAAGTTGACTCCCCAACTCATCTCTCCCCTATATAGCTCAACATCCCGTTCCCACTTTCAGCTTCAGTTGGAAGAAACAATCAGTCTGACACGCTGGAGTCCACTAAAGCGTAGCTAATTTCCTGTGGCAGTTGATGGATAAAGCCCAAGGAGCCAGAGTTCATGTGATGCTGTGGCTGTTGCAGTTATAGTGGGCTTCAGGAGTGATAGGGAGCCACTATGTGGCTGCTCATTTTAGCCCTTTGTCTTACATCAAATGTTTTCATAATCAGTACCTTTTTATAATATGTCACGAATTTAAACAAAGCAAAACAAACAAACAAATCACATCCTGCTTCCCTGTGAAAAAAATCTACATAATTGGCAGGCTCAAGGCATCTGCAGCAGATGTACGCATTGGTAAATATGGGCTTCACCTGTGTTCCTGTTCTGTTCCCATTTTTGAGGGTTTTTTCATAAGAAAGTACTCAGCACACAGGATCTCAAGCACCAGTGCTGTTGCATCAGTGATGATCATACCATACAGCACACAGAACACTTTGCAGGCTTTTCCTAATTAGGGCTAATACTAAACAGCTATTTCAGCTGTACACATAGGATAGGGGAATGTGACTCAGCCTACATAAAAAAATACTTCGCGCTTACATTGTCCTCTCCTTCCAAGGATTTTAGTATGCTTTCCAAAAGAACTCCTTTAGCCTCACAGTATCCCTGGGTGCTTATTGAAGGAACAAATTCCCCACACTTCCTGATGGAAACATTGGCAAAGAGGTCGTAGGCCCAATTTTCAGATGTTTTCAGTGCAGAAATATGCATGCACAATGAAGGCATATCTCTGAAAACAATTCTTAATCTCACTAACTACACGTGCAGATGACCAGCCAAACACAAGAATGGTCACTTTAATCCACATCCAGTATTGTTTGGCCAAAATAAACATTAAAAAAATGTACATATGTTTGTAACCCCTAATCTACTGAACTTCAGGCTTTAAGGTCGTGAAGAAAACCTGTAGGTTTATTTGATGCAGCCCAGCAGAGAGCTTCAGTGACCCTGCCTGTTTTACTACTACCAAAATATGCTTCTTTTTTCACCAAAGCCATGTGTGCTCTTGAATCTACGGAAGTAAACCTTTAACAGAGATCTTTGGTGATGCCATTACTGATGAGTGCAGCGAGGATGTTTGTGATAAGCAGGAAGCACACACACTGAGAGGTCCCACACTCTGGCGGACCCACCTCAAATTCAGGGGAAAGTACGAGCTGGAAAGACAGCTATCTTTTTATTTTGCAAAGTTTTGCTGATGAAAATATTTTCCCATAATGCAAAGCGTTCTCTTTTTTTCTTTTTGCCCTTCTCACTTTTATGATTTTCTGAGTAATTTCCCATTTAAAATTCTTTTTCTTCCCTCCACAGGCCACCATCCCCAAAAGTATCATATTCATCCTTCTTCTGACTGGATTTTTGAATGATTGTTTTGGAGTCTGACTTTATATCCCTTGAGTCTCATATCTAGGGATCAGCAAACTGGCTCATATAACTTACAAACCGACCTGAACCATAATTCAGAACTAAGGAAATGTTTTGAGGTTAAAAAAAAGCAGTGTACTTTTCACATTCACACACCTCTCTGCTCCCACCTCCTAGAACCAGCTGGAATGCCAAATGATGCCGGGTTACCTGCTGCCTCAGGAGTTTGGGTACAGTTTTGAAAGCCTTATGGATTTACAAAGCATCTGATTTCATGAGCCCTTGTTTCCTCACCAAATAGCTGATTGTTAGTGACTGTCACGGAGGACTTTTTTCCCTTTTCTCTTTTTCTTTCATTCAGTTGTGCAATAATGTCTAATTCCTTTTGTCTTTGGAACTGCATGGGGGGAGGGCAGTTGGAAGAAGAAATACAAAGAAATGAATGGAAAGAAGAACTCTGTATTTGTTCTTGACTTCCAAATCCACCCGCCAAAAAAAACACCTAACCCCCCAATACTCTTGCAGTGTTCACTATGGCATTTGCCCCAGATGAGAAATTTTGTGTGGTTTTCTGCTCTGTCCCCCTATTGCAAACATGTAAAGAAATGCAGTCCACTATGCAATCCAATCTTTTATTGAGATAGTACCTATAAATAAATCTAATCCAAAGTTTTTCTATATCTGCTTTCTATCTTCACCCTCACATTAGGGGGATCTAAGCTCACGCAGCTCCATGCCTCTGAGAAGACACAGATGCTTCATGGAATCAATGGCTGGGTTTTGCCACACTGCCATTTGTTTTGCCTGATTTACTTGGCATCTAACCTATGTTGCTCACTTCTTTAGAGTAAGACTGTAAACATGCAGGAACCTTCTCTAAAGGTGAAGAGAGGTAGTGGAGAATCAGCAGCGTAGTTTTGTAGGGATTATTTGTTCAGAAAATATGAGGTGGCCTTTCATTCTTATTACTTATATTCCAGTGACCAATGACAGCACTGAAATTCTCTCCTTACACCATGTGTAAGTTCTTTTCATGATACAGAGTGTTGTTTCTTAAACAAAGCACATTTGTAGACATAGTTTCATCAAAACAAAAAGACGTACTTGATATCGTGAGTTCCTGGCATAGAACTTATTTCTGCTTTCACTGAAAGGGACAGGAGTTTTGCCATTGTTTTTAAGGGAATTAGTCTCGGGTCATCATCTACCACAGCAGTTTTAATGTCTGCTAGCATTACTTTTTTTTTTTTAACAGAAGTGCATCTGTTTTCATGTCAGATTTTGTACACCAAGTTAAAAAGGCTTATTTGGAATGTATAGCCAGGTGGATGTGATATTGTTGACATAAAAGATGTTCCAGTAGTTGAACTAAGCATCCAAAGTGAGAAAATCAAAACTCGCTTGTCAACTGGAACTCGTTTCAAACATAATGGTCTGATAAAACATTACCCTGCTGCCTGTCTTTCTCTGGCCCTGGCTTTACAATCATATTAAGATGTAAGAAAAAAAAATAATCAATTAATGTCCAGTGTCTACAAATTGTTCTTTAAGATATCCCTCCTGCTTTAGCTATTCATCTAACTTAACACGCCTGCTGTTGTACCCATCAGCTCTGTTAAAGTACTTTCCTTTCTATATCATCTGCCCCTAGAGTAACTACTCAGAGAAGACACTTAGCAACACTTTAAAATTTACAGACATAGGTCAGAACTATTGAGCATGACCTTGCCAGCAGATATATGGCTAATACCAGAAGACTGCTCACCTAGATGGAGGTACTCATATTGGCAACTTTTTTAAAGGGTTGCAGGTCCAGGGTCAGGACCTACTGAATATTCATTTGACAATTGAATTCATGTGACAATTTTGGCATTTTAGCTTCACCATTTCTAAGTGAAGCATCTTTTTTTATGTACTAAAATGAACTCTTGGGTTTTGGATTTGATATTTGAGGAAAAATAGGGACATTCACAGATTTAATGTTTAACTGTAAGACTGAAGTGTTTTTCAGGGGAACTCACCCACGGATATTCCTACATTTCAGCAGTGTTAATTCAATTAGTCTGAACCTAATTCAAATAGAGCATTATGGTCCACAATAGTGGAAGTTCTAGGATCTTCCTTTGAAAGCACTTTTATCCCCATGAAAACTGAATGCCAAATCTAACTTAAATTTTCCTGCAGCAGTTTACAGAGCCTGATCCAATTCCCACTGAAGCTAACAGAGCCCTTTCATTACTCCTCCAGTAAGAACAATTTATTATGACAGTTTCATTCTTCATTGACCCCTGTTCAATTTATCTTCAGCAATAATCCCCCCACTCCCAACCTCTGTGTTAAACTACTACTGAACCAATTTCCTTCTTTTCACCTATTCTTATCTATTTCATTATTTCTTCTCCTTCAAACCACTTCATATTGGCCTTTGCTGGATCCTGTTGACTGATTTCAGCTCAGTTTGTCACGATGTAATTCTAAAGTTGATTGGATTTTCAGTCCTCCCAGATCTCCTTCACCCACAAGTTGAAGTCTGCTATTGTCAGCAAGGCAAATATTGGGATTTTAAGTTGCTGGCAAATGAAGTAGAAAAATGTATGCAGTCTGGGATTACTGGAATATTGGGAGCTTTTTTTTCATGCATCTTTGCTTTATGGATGGCAGGAATAATGTAAGAAGAAACTCAGAGCCACTTTGTCGTTTTCACCTTTGACAGTTCATTCTTTTGGAAAAGCAGCTGCTACTGCTAAACTTTTTTAGTGCTGGAGAGTATCACTAAGAGAATTACTGGAGGTGCAGGATGTAGGGGAAGAATAGGTACTATATTTCTTGACTGACAAATGGTATCATTCTATTTGCAACTAACCAAGGACTACCAAAGAAAATATCTTGTCATGATGATTTAGTAATCGCTTAAACACCCTCCTGAATTGGGTGTCACAAATGACACTCAGCATTAACTCAGCTATAAACCGGAGGGAGTTTTAACGACTAGAAGCCTATTACAACCAGTATTAAAAAATAATTTTAGATCCTCAAAGTCCCGGGCAAACAATTGATAGTCTTAGAGTTGCCCATAGATCTGTTTCAACACAGTTTCATGGATATCACTGTCAGTCTAATGATCTGCTGTGCACAAGTACTGTGCTCACTTTGAGAATACTGTAGATTCACACTCGTAATTAGGGTGTTCCAGTTGAAGACATTTATAGAGGCCACAGCGACAGGCCTAATAGTGCTGCCGGTCTCTGTGTGGTGGTGTAAGAACAGCTGTTGGGAGTCAAACAAAAGATCTGGTGGCCAAACTCTGTCAACAGCCAGTAAGAGAGGCCAAGAGAAGAGTCCAAGGGCAGGTCAAGCATATAGTGATGATTCCCCAGCCTCCCCTTCCAGCCTACAGCAGTCTGCAGCTCAGCAACCTCCTTTCCAGAAGAGGGATCTATGTATTCAATAGCCCTTGAGGGATTTCTTTCTTTTTCTCTTCCCACAAATTCAGCTACTCAAGTTGGAAGCTACATAAACCTTTTGGCATCCACCACTAACCATACAACTGTGTGTTCTACAGCTTCACTAGCAATGGATGAAAAATGCCTTCTTCTCTTTAATCAAAACTATCAGTCATTTAATTATACGTTCTTTACTTCTAATGTAGAGAGAGTGAACAGCCATTTCCTACTTACATTATTCATTGTTTTATAGACATGTGTCCTATCTACCCTTATTTATCTCTTTTCCAAGATGAAGAGTCCTAGACCATTTCTTCCTGATGTTACAGCTCTTTATTTTTACTATCACATCCTCTTGAGACAGAGCATCTGAACTGCCTGAATTCCTCTGTAGATGTACCATGCACTTACACTGTAGAAAAATGATGATTTTTTTCTTGTTCTTCGTTTCCTGACTTTTCATTTGGTTTTGGCATCACTCAGGCAATGGATCTCTTGCTTTTAGTTGGAGCCTTGATACACTGAAAGATGACGGATTTTAAATAATTGCAATTATTTTGACTAGCTGACATTAAAATAACAGTGAGAATAAGGTTTCAGTTCCTACTGACATCTTGAGATTGCCCTCTAGCTTCTCTGTTGTCTCCAAGTCAAGTATCTGACATAAATTGCCCTTAATTCATTCTCGTTTTAACCTAAGAAAGCCAAGAGTTTGCCACTCCACATAAAGAATGTGCTTCTCACCACGTGTCTTCCACCGAGCTCAAACATTTTTGTTTTCTCACTTCAAAAGCTCACGATAGCAATACTGAACAGAAACCTTTTTAAAATAAAGCCTTTTAAATCGACAGTTGAAACAAGGCATTGGAGGCATAAAGATGTTAAAAGAACAAGCAGTTGACGCACCTAATTAGTCTCATTATATTGTGCTTCACAATGTAAATTGTGTTCTACATTCCAAAGATTTTAGCTAGAAGGAACATTTTTTTCAGCAGGGTTTGGTTGGTAGAGACCTACCATAGACTGTTAATCTATGCAGTCTTTGAATAAATTATTCAAACTATTTCAAGGCAGGATTAAATTATAGCAAAGTAAGCATTTTTATGTATTCTTGCACACTTACACTCTAACTGAGAGGCCTTTTGTTTCAGCTAAACCATACTAATCTCTCAGATCAAAACCAAATGCAAATTCTATGGATCAAAGAGCGTGAGTATAATGGCCTCTGAATAAGATGTGTCACTAACCAAATGAAAACAACATCTGACAACAGCTGTGGATTATGAATGATGCTCAGGTGAGCCCCAGTAGAGTTCAAACCTGGATATCATCTGTAGGTTAAAGACAACACAGCCTAATTGCCTCACTGTATTTCTCACCAGCCTGACCATGAGAAGGGACTGAGGGAACAAAGTGTTGATGCACAGCAGTGAACCTTTGAAGCTGACGATGAATTTTACAATAGTACCATCTGGTCATCTGTGTAAGGAAAGAATGCAATCATTCTGCTTCTCCCTCACTGACAGAGAAATGTAGGCTTTGATTTAAAAATGACTGATGGCAGGCAGAAAGGTGAGGAGATGCATAACCATCAGCCTTTCTTGGTACCATCTGAAAGGGGAATTTCTGTATTTAGACTATGACATTTCCAAGTTCAGTTTTGTTAGTTAGATTTTCAGCTACTGTTGTGAAGCTCCCAAAGGATATGGGACATCCAGGGATAGCACAGGCCCATCTCATGTTGTCTTTGTCATCCACAAAGGACTTAGCCAATGCTCCAAATTTGAAAGATGTTCACATCAATTTAAAATGAATACTTCCTTCTGGCAACAAATATTCAGATCTTCTTCCACATATTGAAGCATTATAAATACTAATGGTGAAGATAGGACATGAAAGTAGAACAACCCTTTTATAAAGATTTCTAACACAACTGCCATTTCCGTGTCTGATATCAGGCAGCTCTAAGCAGCTATCAGTCTTGATGGCAGACATCTGCACTGATCAACCAAACGGCCACTGATTTTTCAATAAGCTGGAAGCAAAAGCCAACATCTCTCCAGTGCTGGCTGTTCTCTGGGGAAATCTCTTCATGCTCAGACTTGGCGTTGGTTTTCTGTTCCTCTACTATAAGAATTACAAGAGTGAAATAGAGTGGAAAACATCAGATCACCAGGGTCATGTGATGAATGAGGCTATTAGAGCAATTAGATGAACAGTTACTGAGTTTTATCTGTTTTGCTTGGTAAAATAAAATTTTAAGTAGGCTCATCTATCTCACCACAGCTGATTACTCTGCAGGTCAAACTTGCAGAAAACATTTAGAATGGTAACGGCATGAAAACTGCACATATGGGCATCAGATTACTTGTAAACACATTTTGCCTAGCCTGTACAGGAAAGACTGCAAAAACCTTGCAGCAAGGGTAAGATTCACTTGACGTAAGAAAATCTTTCAAATGATTAGGAGTTTAATTTAAGCCAACTCTCCAAGCATATTCTGTAACCAAGGAAAAGAGCCAGACCCCTCCAATAAGACATCATTCCCTCATAAAAAAAAGGCTCTAAAATAGGTGAGAAGAGTCGCTCTGCAGATTTCTCTCTCTCCATTGCCCGTAGAGCAACCACAGATGTTTAGCTCAGACACAACACCTAACATTTTCATGGCTGAAATTGTCCTACTTCCACTTAGCATTTCATGTTGATTCACATCAACCGATTCACACTGGAAGACACAACTGGAATTATATCAAATGAGCTCTGCAGTCACCGCACCCACCCTGAAAAGGACCCAGGCTTCATATCGCGCAGCTCTGGGAACGCTTTGCTTACAGTGAAGCTCTTGCACTCAGGAAAGCCAAGCCCCTATGGGGCTGTATTAGCAAAAGTGTAGCCAGCAGGTTGAGGGAAGTGTTTCGTCACTTTGGTTCCAGAGGGGAAGCTCATCTCAAGTGCCGTGTCCAGCTCTGGACTCCTCTGTACAAGCAACGCCAACAAACTGGAGGAACTCCAGCAGAGGGCTATGAAGGTGATTAAGGGGCTAGAGCAAGGAGGGATGTACAAGGAGAGGCTGAGGGAACTGGGATTTTTTCAGTCTTAGGAAGGCTAACAGAAGACCTTATTGCTGTTTACAACCATCTAATGAGAGGATATAGAGAAGTCGAGCCAGACTCTTCTCAGTGGTGCACAGTGGAAGAATGAGACACAAGGGACATAAATAAGAGCAAGGGAAATATAAAATTGTTATAAGGGAAATATCTTCATAATGAGAGTGGTCAAGCACTGGAGCAGGCTGTCTAGAGAGGCTGAGGAGTATCCATCCTTGGAGATATTCAAAATTCAAGTGAGCAAGGCTCTGAGCAACCTGACCTAAGTTCTAAGTTGGCTCAGCTTTGAGTAGAAGGTTATGCTAGATGATCTCCAGACATCCCATCTAATCTAAATCATTCCATGACTCTATGCAATGGCTGTCAAAAAAAGAAAAATTACATTTTTTAAAGAATGGTATGGAATGTGATACTGAAAAGATTGGGTGATATACAAATCCATGATAGTGATTCAGGCTTGGTCATGTGTGTAGGATCGATCTCACCTAACTTTAGCTGTCCAAAATGTCAGTGTACAGTCTCATAATGGAGACTACACTTCCCCCTGTAATTAAAAGACAGACAGACAGACCTTGAAGATGGGAATTGTCTGAGCTATTTCAAACACTCATCTTACAATTCAGAGAGATTCTCCCTGGATATCAGTCTTCCTATCGAGAGATCCTACGTGACTATCTTGGACTAGACACTACCTTTCAGGTAGATATTGGGGAGGATAAAACCTATTCTTGTGTCAAAGAACAGAAATATAAATATATTTGAAGAAATATAGAAAAGACCAACCGGAGTTATTAAAAGAAAAAGTCATTTTAGGAGAGAGGAGAGTCAAAGTAATAAATATGAAGGGAGACAAATATTCCAGGTCCTTTCACATTTTACGGTGGACTTTCAACAAATCCAAAGAGCAAGATTCAAACTGTTAAGAGATACGTCATCTTCCCACAGTGCATAACAGAGTGGAACTCACTGCCAACAGGCACCATCAAGCCAAAGAGAAGACAAATTAAAAATTAACAATCTTTTCTTTTCTGAGATTATATGTTCTTAAAATAAACCCAAACAAAATTACTTTGGCAATGCTGAAGTTAAGATAAAACCAGCAACCAATCAAATGCATATTAATATAATAAACTATCCAAAGTTACTTTACCAGACAGCAGCACAAAATAATCAGTTTAAGATAATGTGCTTTAGCTAATAAATAAAACTAGAAGAGACCCCCAGACTAGGTGCAGGAACATACACTCCGCCTCTTCTCAGTAGTCATATCGAATAAACAGCAGACTGGCAGTTACATTAAATTAAAACCAAAAAGCAACACCTCAGCCATCTCAGTACAAGTGACTAATTGATATGAGCTAGGAAATTGCTTGCATATTATCCCATAGATGGTCTGCTCTCCAACCTATCTGCTACTGACCACTCCGTTCTTAAAGCTAAATACTAAAATAAATGGACTAAAATTTAAAGGTGTGATCTAGTATGGAAATTGTTATGTTTCTGTGTGTAAATACAGTTAAAAAATAACTCAGTATTTTAATCTCTTCCTTTTCACTAAGAATGTCATTCAGTCATATCCCTTTCCAAATTTTTAGAACAATCTTTTTCATATATACTTTGTATTTTGTAAATTGTATAGACAGGTCAAATCAGCTAGGCCATTACAATAACCTAATCCTTCAACCACAGAAAAATCTACACCAATTCTTGCATCTAGTCAAAATTTGTCCTTCAGAAAGACATTGGTCAAGATGGACGTATTCTAGTTTGCCAGATTTTTCTACCCAGCGATCTGATTCCTGTTTGCAACTTCCCTGTGGTTCCTCAGATGTAGTTAAGGGCCCAGAGCAGCTCATGGCCCACTGTCTGCTGCCTTCTTTTAACACATGTGGGGGTTCCTCTTCTGTCATATGGCTCCTCTTCTGTCAAAAGCACATTCAGGTGAAATTCAGTGAATAGAACCAGGTACATCAATAGAGTACTCTATCCTGCTAAACAGTGGGGGAATATTGATTTTTTTCAGTGACACACCAGATGCAAGTCCTCCATAAGGTGAGAACTGTGAGCAGCCTTCAGCTGCATGGCACACACGTCCTCCGCATGGCTGCAAATACTCATAGCACCATGGAGGACACCTGGATTTTGTTTATGTGAGGAGTACCAGTCCTGTCACAAAACGAAAAGTGGCTCATTTAAATACTTCAGGCTGGAAATAGGTTGTTATAAATTTGTGAAACTCTTTCTAGGATTAAAATCCTCACCATTAATATGGCCTTACTACCCGGTTGCACTCTGCTCACTTCAGCTTCCTGGCACTGGGTCTGTTAAAGATCTCCATCTGCTATCAACAGTTTCTACCAACAGGATAATTTACAAAAAAATCATTTGATTGACCCTAAACTTTCTCTCTTAGTAAATTAAATACATGCAGCTCTTTTAGGGATCCAATTTTAATTATTTATTTTTTTTTTTTAGCCCAGCGTCCTCTTTGCAGTTCTTCAAACTGTTTCCAGTTTTTCAATGCCCTTTCCAAAGTGTGGATGCTGAAACAGTGCCCACTCTATCTGTATGGGTGCAGTGGGTTGACCCTGGCTGGACCCCAGGTGCCCACCAAAGCCTCTCTGTCACTCCCCTCCTCAGCCAGACAGGGGAGAGAAAATACAACGAAAGGCTCATGGGTCAAGATAAGGACAGGGAGAGATCGCTCACCAATTACCATCATGGGCAAAACAGACTCGACTCGGGGAAATTAATTTAATTTATTGACAATCAAATGAGAGTAGGGTAATGAGAAATAAACCCAAATCTTAAAGCACCTTCCCCCCACCCCTCCCTTCTTCCTGGGCTCAGCTTCACTCCTGATTTCTCTACCTCCTCCCCTCCAAGCAGCGCAGGGGGATGGGGAAAAGGGGTTGCAGTCTGTGCATCACATGTTGTCTCTGCTGCTCCTTCCTCCTCACTCTCTTCCCCTGCTCCAGCATGGGGTCCTTCCCACAGGAGACAGTCTTCCATGAACTTCTCCAATGTGAGTCCTTCCCATGGGCTGCAGTTCTTCATGAACTGCTCCAGCGTGGGTCCTTTCCACGGGTTGTAGTCCTTCAAGAACAGACTGCTCCAGCATGGGTCCCCCATGGGGTCACAGATCCTGCCAGCAAACCTGGTAGAGGGGGACTGCAGGGGTGGCTTCCATGAGAGGAGATCAGCGGCTGCCATGCCAGACACAGACGTTTCCAAACAGCTCCAAAACAGACCCACTGTTGGCCAAAGCTGCCCAACACAGGTGGCGCCTCTGTGGGTGGGTTCTCCACAGAGGAGCGTGGTGGAGCAGATATCCACCCTGCAGCCTGTGGAGAACCCCATGCTGGAGCAGATGGATGTGCCCTGAAGAAATCTGCAGCCTCTGGAGAGCCCATACCAGAGGAGGCTCCTGGCAGGAGCTGCAGACCGTGGAGAGGAGCCCATGAAGGAGCAGGTTTGTGAAGGACTGTGTCCCTTGGGATAGACCCCACACTGGAGCAGGGGAGCAGCATGAGGAGAAAGCAGTGACAGAGATGAAGCGTTATGAACTGACCATAAACCCCATTTGCCACCCCCTGTGCCTTTTGCAGGGAGGAGGAAGAAGAGTCAGGACTGAAGCTGAGCCTGGGAAGAAAGGGGGATGGGAGGAAGTTGGTTTTAGTTTTGCCTGTTTTCTCACCATCCTGCTCTATTTTTAATTGGCAATACATTAAATTAGTCTTCCCCAAGTTGAGTCTGTTTTGCCTCAGACAGTATTTGGTAAGTGATCTCCCTGTCTTTATCTCAGCCCATGAGCTTTTTCATTGTATTGTCTCCTCTTGTCCCATTGAGGGGGAGTGAGAGAGCAGCTGGGTGGGTGTCTGGCAGACAGCCAAGGGCAACCCCCCCCCATGATGTCATTTCGAGTCTGGTTGTGTTTCTTGATAATCTCCCTTTCCTAGTCCTGTCCGTCTGTTCAGTTTTGCCATGAACTTGTCCAACTATTATACCACCTCTCTTTGTCACAAGGTCACCCTGGGAATACAGGGTAAATGTCCCTTCAGGACTACTTTGCAAAACATTGCTTTCCTGGATGCAGCCTCCCACCCTCTGAGTATGAGATCCCTTTTCCTAAGGCGCCTGTGTCCTTTTCTTAAAGCGCAGTAGCTGGACTGTATCTAGTTCACAACATGAACCACAATGTCCTATAAACAGCAGTTGGCCTCAACATTATTTTTCCCCTAAGCATCTTTTTTCTGCCTGTAGAATTTCTTTTAGCAATCATTTGACGACTTCTAAACTACTGATAAATACCTTAAGCAATATTGATTTGAAACAAGTTCCTGCAGGAATTCAGTAAAAGCAGCCCTGTGTTGGGATGACCTTGGCTGGATGTCAGGTGCCCACCAAGCTGCTCTGTCACTCGCCTCCTCAGCAGAACCAGGGTGTGGGAGAAAATAAGACAGAAAAAAATCGTGGGTGAAGATAAAGACAGTTTAATAAAGCAAAAGCAAAGGCCACACACAGAAACAAAGGAAAACAAAAGTTTTATTGTCTACTTCCCATCAGCAGGTGATGTCCAACCACTTCCCGGGAAGCAGGCCTTCAGTACGTGTAGTGGTTGCTCTGGAAGACAAACATCGTAACAACAAATGCCCTCTCGTCACATGGTATGGAATATCCCTTTGGTCAGTTTGCGTCATCTGTCCTGGCTATGTCCCCTCCTTGATTTTGCTCACCCCCAGCCTGGTGGTGAGGTTGGAATATCGGAGAGACAGCAATGATACTGCGCGAGCACTGCTCAGCAGTAGCCAAACCACTGATGTGTTATCAACACCTTTCTAGCTACCAATATAAAGCACAGCACTATGAGGGCCGCTACGGGGAAAAACAACTCCATCTCAGCCAGACCCCATACAAGCCCAAATTAACATTTTTATTAATAATACTGTGTTTCTGCAGGTTTTCCATACTCTAGATTAAAATAACTATGCTGCTGCTTTTTGACATCAGTTGCTGCCTTCCACTGTCTTCCCAGATTACAAATGCAGATTTTAGTTCCCGTGCAGAAGTGACACCCAAGAGCACCAACATGAAGATGCAGCCCTCAGGAAGTGGAGGTCAGTGAGCGACAGCTGCCCCCAGGTTAAAAACAGCATTCCGGCAACACTGTGAAAGAAGAGAGGTGAAAACTGCGCTGTGCACATTAGAAATCCAGCTAAGGTGCAGTTCATGTGAGTAGCAGCCTGCATGTCCTACATAGTCCATAGAGGATGTTGGGCAACTCTAGAGATGAGTAGGACAGCTATGGGATGAGGACACCTCATATGTGACCAAAACAAGGTACAACGCAGACTTCTGCATTGCCTACTTCTGCTTGATTTCTGTCTATTGTCTCCCAGGCTCTCCTAGGCACTTAGTATGAAGCTCAGCGTTGCTCAGTAACATGTCATTGTGCTTTGGAACCTTTCACTGTAAGAAATTATTTCAAAGTTAGAAAAATCAAAACAACGTAAAGTTTCAAGAACAATCTGCTGAATAAAACAAGCTTAAGGGGGTGGAAGAAAAATTTACTAATCACCCTTGACTATAAACCCTGTGACAAACCCTTCTGGATATAAGACTATTCCTATCTTTTTTTATATCTAGGTAACACTAATAATTGGGGCAGCCTTCTCGCTCATCACAGCCTTGAAGACCCTCTGTAGCTTATTCTTTGTAGTCTGTTATTTCCTCCTGTTTTGTGGCAAAATTTGAAGAGGCAGCAATGAGTAAGAAATAATTTATAACTGGGATAATAACTAGTCTGACATGATATTTATCTAAGTGTAATTTTATTTTAATAAAAATTGTAATAAATCAAATGTGGTGTCTACTATACATCAGAGAAGATAAGAGAGCTGCTTATAAAGAACCCAAATATTCCCTAATTCTAGCAGTTGCTGCAATTCACGCAATAGGTTGACTGCTCTGTGATCTCTTTGGATCCTTTTAAACACATTGATGTCTGTGAGTTTATGAAGTCTTTCATGCATGTCACAGGAATTTTGCAAAGCCAAATTGGCAGGCTGGAATACGTTGAATATAGTCTATCTGGCGTATAATTCGCAAGTCCAATTCTTTTCATCAGCCAACAGGTATGTAAAAAATTTGTATTTTGCAACTTATTTTGACTAATAAAGCATCCATAGTGTGTGGAATCTTAAAACTCCAGACAAGAGTCACTTTCATTCAGTTTTTTAATGTCCTGCACCAAATGCAGGTGCTCAGATGTTGCTGATCCCCACTATAGACAATGCTGTACAAGAATATTCTCCACACTCATCATATTTGTCAACATTTAACCATTTCAAGGAGTATTTTTTGCCTGTGGTTCTTAAAATGTTGATGAAAATTAAAATTATTAAAAATAAACTGAATAAAGGGTTGAAAAATCCACAAAACTTCATGCATTTTCTATTTAATTTATTGAAAGATTTCCAATAACAAAATTTGCTATTTCAAATTTTGAAAATTTAGGTGAATTCCTACTAACATTTGAAAAAAAAAGAAATGCAAACATTAACTTTGCATAGTGATAATTGACAATAGATGACTAGGACCATTAAACGTTTGCAATCCAGAAAACGAGAGGTATGACTGCAGGATGTATAGTATCCAAATGGAACAGAAAAACACTGATGTCATTATACCCATATGAGACCTTAGCCAAAACAATCAGCCGTATTCTATCCTTCCTGTTCAGAAAAGATCAATCCGAGCTGTAGCAGACTATGAGTATATCTCAGATGTATGGGTTAGTGAGGAAAATGGCGTATCTACCTTCCAAGAAAAACATACGAATTTGCTTTAGCAGAATAAATGAAAAAATAATAAGCTTATTTATGAGGACATGATTGTTGTTTAGAAGTTCTTTAGGAGAGGAAAGGAAAGACAAGGGAAAATATTTAAGGTACCAGGCAGCACTCACATCAAAACTAGAAAAGTAAGCTTTCCATGAATACATTCTGATGAAAATTAGGAGAAGGTTTTTGACCATCAGAGGAAAGAAATACTGACTCAATTCCTATTAGGAAGCCTGGGAACAAAACCTACCTGCTTTTAAGTTGCAAGTTCAGCAGTTCAGAATACATACAATCTTTGACATTAAAGAATTGTGCAAAATGTCCTGAGGATGTACAATCATCTGTAGTCCTACGAAATTGTTTGTACTCAGAAAACTGCATTGATTCTGCAGTATATTGAAAACTAAATCTTTCAACCATTTCTTATTGCTTTTGCTACAGAAGACATCATTTAATGGGAAAAATATGGTACGAGAACAGGACTACCTTGATAGCAGAGTCAATCTTGAACAAAATGTGGTTACTGCAACCATTTGTGCTGCCATCATTCACCCAGTGTTACTCGGAAAACTCACGTCTCTAAGTTTTTGGCTTGGGACTCTCCACACATATAAGTTTATCTGCCTATAGGGGAAAAGTCTCATGGACTTTGCATTACTGCAGAAGAGATTATCATTAGATATAATTGCAGTTTCAGAGAACAACTACTCAAAATCAGCCAGTAAGATACTGATACTATTATTAATAATTCTTGCATATGAATGTATTCAAACTATTGTTCTGCAATTCCATGTTAGTGCAACGTGAGCATCATTTTTCACTGAACCGAGTATTATAAAATTCCTTATGAGAGTTATATTCCTAATGTGGAACAGTGAGAAACTGTCAATAGGGAATTCATATGGTTCTCCTGGAAAAGACCAGTATTTCAAATTATGTGCAGGTAGATCCATTAGGTGCAGTTAAAAGGTCTAGCCAGTTTGACTAGGATCCCTGGGCACTAGTATAAGCACGTTCAACTCAAGTTATCTGGGAATACTTTGTGGGAAGTCCCATGCCTGACTGCTGTGTCCGTAAATGTGAGAGTCACAGGCTGCAGATGCCATAGCACTGTTTCCCACCTGAGATGGGGATACTCCTTGAGCAGACAGCTCTGGACTTATGACTCCAAATGGTAAAAGAAGAGATCCAAAAGACAATCAAATTACACTTACAGCAAGCAGAGAAAAACCCCAGAAATCTCCTTTTGTGACTATTTGAGAAATGATAAAAAACTCTTGATAGGGCTGGGGCAAGGTAATGTCTGTGGGTAGAGAGAATACCATTGCTAGGCCGCCAGATGTGTCTGGACAAAATGGAGAGGCTTCATCACATCTGAAACAGAAGAGTAAACTTCAAGTTCAGTATTGGCCGAGGACCTGACAGGACAAGCAGACTCATGTCCACTAATAGTAAGACTTCAAAAACAAAGCACATGCACATAGTCATATTTCTGGCAAACAAACAAAGGGACCAGCCTTTCAACAGCAGTATCTAGTGGAGGCTGAGCCATTGGGGAATATGGTTTTAAATCATTTATTTAAACAAGACAAGGTTCTGATCTCATTAGACTGGTGAAAACCCAAAGTAATTCCAAAACCTTCTAGACTGGGGTTCAAAAACCTTAATATCAGGAAAAAAAAAAAAAAAAAAGAGAAAAGAGATCTCCTTTTTCAATAATATTGATGTAAGAATTCTGTTTGATCTTTGTGGGCATACGCTTCAAACATTGTTTCCTTTTATTAAGTAGGAAGCTTTTTCATTTTTTCTATTTTTTTAAAGGACCATGTTTATTACTTCTTCACTTTGCTGTCTCACTATTCCAAGTTATTTGGAGTTTTTTATTTTCTGGTTCCGCACTTGCCAATAGATTTGTAACAAATTTTGCTGTATACGAAGATCAAAGCACTCATCCTTAAT
Source organism: Anarhynchus alexandrinus (assembly GCA_008711295.1). Lineage (NCBI taxonomy): Eukaryota > Metazoa > Chordata > Aves > Charadriiformes > Charadriidae > Anarhynchus > Anarhynchus alexandrinus. Next base: position 948,618 of record VUYV01000115.1, read on the forward strand.
CTAGCACAATTATCAGACGTGAAAAACAAAAAACAAAGGTTTCTTAAAAAGCAGGGTGGGTGGGAAAGATGAAGACCAATTTTGCAGTTTGAAGTAGGTCACAGACTGGAGCTGCCTTTGCACTAGGGAATACCAGTTACGTAAAGCACATGTTCTTCCAGAACCTCTGAAGATCACGGAATCACAGAATTTTCAGAGTTGGAAGGGACCTCTAGAGATCATCTAGTCCAACTCCCCTGCTAAAGCAGGATCGCCTAGAGCACATTACTCAGGACTGCCTCCAGGCGGGTCTTGAAAATCTCCAGAGAAGGGGACTCCACAGCCTCCCTGGGCAGCTCTGTCACCCTAATTGTAAAGAAGTTTTTCCGTGTATTTGAACGGAACTTCCTATGTTCCAACTTGTGCCCATTGCCCCTCGTCCTGTCACTGGGAACCACCGAGAAGAGTCTGGCTCCATCCTCCTTCAACCCACCCTTTAGATATTCTTAAGCAGTAATAAGGTCTCCCCTCAGCCTTCTCTTCTCCAGGCTAAAGAGTCCCAGCTCTCTCACCCTTTCCTCATAAGGGAGATGCTCCAATCCCTCAATCAAGATGTCATGAACAATTCTTCAGGACCCTTCTACGACTCCGTAGCCACACCAGTTGCCTCCTTCCAGACCTGCTTTAAAAGCCCTGAGCTTGTAAAATTTCTGCCTGGAAGTGATTGCATTGACCTCACTGAAATTTTCCACGTGTGTGTCTGTGGGTGCTCAACAAGGTGTACCTGCAAGGCTGGACCCAAACCCCATTTCCTGCAAGTGCTTTGCCCGCATAAGACAGATGAGGCGCAGGTACGCCCACGGGAGCTGGGGAACAGAGTGTCCGCAGTAGGCCACGTGCCCTGAGGCAAGGCGAGGGGCTCCCCGGCACTGACCTGGCAGCACTGACCAGCGGCAAGCTCTGCCGCTCCAGCACGTCCCACTCCTCCTCCCCAGTCTCTCTGCCCAGCCCCAAAAGCGAAGGCCGGCCTGTAGGCACCAAGTCTGCTCTGCAGGCAGGAGTCCCACTTGTATCTCTGACGAGCTACTTGAAAATGAGACAGCCGTCTCTACAAACTCGTCCTCAATTTCTAATGAATGATTGATTGTTTTTAAACTAGTGCATTGTGTATTTTGGGAAAGAATTTATGATTTACCAAAAAATTTCCTAGTGAAATACAGCCAAATGGAGACTCGTCTGGGCCAAGTTGCTCAACGTTCATGAACAAGAACATGTTTTTCTTTTTCTTCCTTTCTTGTTTTATGCATGTTTCTGGACTCATTTCATCAGCTGTCAGTAGTTAAATACCATTTCAGAAAAGGGTTTATTATTGTAATTTCCTCAATTATTCTGTTTGTTTCTGCTATGGTCTCTTGAAACAAAATCAGTCTGCTAAAGTACCAATAAAATATTTTCCCCTGCTGCTCCTTGCGAAGGGCCCAAGCCTTCAAGGTGCCGGATTTCCTGAGCCGGTTTTCACCTTGGAGATCATGACCTTAAATGAGGGCTTTTTTCGGCGTGCTGCATTACTGCCTTCCGAGAGATGTCACTGACTTCGGTTCACAGTCGGCTCGTGTCCCCAGATCATACCCGAGGGCATGGCAGTGCACGACAAGCAGGAAAGGAAACCGATGAGAAATAAAACTGAAAGCAAGAGCCCTTTTTCATCACATCAACAAAGAAGAAAAGCAGAGCACGTATGGTAAGTGATGAAAACAATACAGCTTAAATATATAGCTAGATAATGCATTAACTTAGGCAAATGTAGGTGCTCATCTAACAGCACGTCCTTTGAAGTGTTAAATTAAATGTACATTAAAATATTTGGAAATTTCTGTTTTTAAAGCTATATTCTTTATAGGAGAGAAAAGCAGTTATTTTCCATGTAAGGGCTAAGCAGAGCAGAACCCAGCGTGGAGTGAACGGGACATGCTGGGCACACAGGGCCTGATGTGACACCACAGAGGTCAGTGGAAGGTTCTTGCTGGACCTCACAGGGCATTGGATGAGGAACCTGGCCATAAATGACAGTGGAACATGACAACATGCAGCGACATCAGGCAGCCCTGGTGCTCCCTTGCTGCTCCCCCCAAAGCGAGACTGGAACACAATGCGTGACAAAGGCACAGAACAAGGCAGCCAAAAATTCATGAGCCTCAGATGTTTAGAGCGTGACATCTGCTTCTGGCTCAAGCAATTCTTGTGTTGAATTCAGTTGCCTTTCCTCCAAGACACCCAACAGGAGATAACCTCAATTTATCGGTTCCCATTTCCAATACGGTTTATCTTAAATACAAGCAGAGATTATTTGGCACACAGTGGAAATGCAACTATTTAAAAATCAAAACTAAGCAAAATCTATTTACAGCTTTATAATTTCCCTGTGAATCATGAGTAACCAGGCCAATGCTTCCAGTGTCAGACATTCAAAATCATGAATCAAGCCTTGAAAACAACCATTTGGCTTTAAGAACTCAGATTTTTTAAAATAATAAAAGATAGATTTTTTTTTATTAATTTCTCTACATTTTGGCATTCATACCTCTGCAGTCATTAGAACTGGAAACTTACATCTTTAAAACGCAGCTGAGAGTCTCCCTTGTTCACTTGGTGCCAGGGGATGGGGCTTTAAAGGAGCAACCAACAATTCTGAGCCCAGCAATAAATTCCTGAGACTGGTTTGTGTTTTCACTGTTCCACATGGGCAGGTTAAACAGGTATCAAGCATAGATTCTCATGTTAGAAACAGGTTGCACTGAAACAGATCAGTGTTTTGGCGTTTCAGCATATGTGTTTCACATACATAACTTTGCTGTCATCCGAAGATGGGATAATGAAGTGTCTGTTGATCGGGAATCGGATCAGGAATCTTTCACTGTGTCTCAGAGCTTTGCATCATCCATGCCTCCTGCTTGAATTTAATATTTAAAAATCAAGCAAAACCAATAAATAAATTTTGCACTTTACTGCAAAAGTAGAGAAGCGCAGAACTTGCAGGACATTTGTAAATCAACGCCTATCTCCACTCCGCGCGATGCAGCCCTCCCTCCTTTCCTTTGGAGGTGGTGAATTCCCCGAGGCGGGCAAAGCCCTCTGTGCCTCTCTGTTTGTACAGCGTCCAGCACAGAGGAGACGGGCGCTGTGTTTGCTCCGCTACTTTCAATTTGCTCTCACCCCTGTACGTCAAGGCTGCAGCGAGCAATAAAAGCACAAGTGCCAAAATACTGCAAGTGTGCGTAGTCTCACTTCATCTCCAGCCTACCTGGAAGCAGAGGTACCAGGGACTTCGTGAACTCCTGTAAGGCTTCCAACAGCCCTAAGCCATCCAGATTAGATAAGCTGCAGATAAGCACCCGAACGCTGTGATGTTTATCTACGTGAAATCAAACCTTTTGAAGTTCATCTACTCCTTTCTCTAACGACTGTTATCTGTTGCTTTGAGATCCTGCATCCATCCCTATCGCAGTTATGTAAGCTCCCTGTGATGCCCATAAACAGTCCCTCTATCATTTGCAGAAACGCGGTCTCTCATTAAATGTGTTTGTGGCTTCAGCACTTGATGCATACAGTATTTTATTGGCTTTTTCTCAGAAATACACATTTATTTTGTCATCTGATACTTAAAATAACTATTGCAAATAAATAAAGAAAAAATGTGTGTACCAGAGAAAAAAAATATAATACCATACAAAAGCTTTAGCTATGCCAAGATTGCTTAATTCTGATTAGCAATGACCATTAAGCAATCATTTATGGATTTACTGTGAGTGTTCATAGATACTAATGGGTTTTAGAATTCCTTGGGAATCCTCAAAGGTCAAAGGAAGAAAATGAACTATGAAGTGATAAAAAATGTATTAGGTGACTAATGGACAGGTTGTATATAGAACGGTTCCAGCAGAAAACGTTGAATTTTACCGCTCAGATTTAAGCAAAAGTAAATCTTGGGAGCAGTGGCCCTTCCCCACTGAAGTAACTAATGAAGAGAAAATTAAAATGCTTCACGGGGAGGCATTACATGGTGTGCGTTTCCCTGTCACTAAGAATACATAGGATATGGCAAGGTCACTGACGTGAAGTTAAAACTTATTAGGTTTTTCTTTAGAGAGGTAGCTTCTTGCTCTTTATGGAGCTTCAAGTTTTTAACCATACATTTACATTTTTGAATGTTTCTGCACTATTGCATGCTATGCAACTCAAGACTCAAAGCTCTTCCCAATTTAATGAATTTGTCTTTATACCACTTAGGTTGGCCCCCATAGCGGGAAAGGGAGTAGGAAAAGCTGGAAGGGACTTGCATGCCTCACTGTAGGCAGAGCCTCAGGATGTCAGCGCAGGATCGTGCGCCTGCCCCAGCGCCGCCACCCTGCCGTGGGCACCCCAGGGCAGCCCCGCACCTCCACGGCAAACCCAGCCTCCCCCGCGCCCTCCCACGAGGCTAAAACCGTGGAGGGCACACGAGTCCGAGCGTTCAACCGGCACAAACTCATTTTGCGCGGTCAGAACTTTCTGACGGGGGTGAATTCGTCTCGGCAGACCTCGGGCCAGATCAGATAGCGTGTGCCGGGGCTGCCGGGAGCCGGTGCCAGCTCCAGCGCTGCTTTGTCTTCCCGCGGCTGGCGGGAAGCCAGAGGCCGGCACGCAGCCTGCGTAAACACCACAGCCCCTGCTCCGGCTAATTTGACAGAAAGGCAGTCCTGGTCCGCGGCAGATTTATACGGGTGGGTGAGTCAGCCGTGCAGAGATATGTTATTAATGACTGCGGAGCCGTGTGCGGAGCGAACATCCAGCTTGCGAGCGGCCCGCAGAGTTTACTCAGCCCTCCTCCTGGCTGAAGTCATCTCGACCATGAAGTATTCTTCCCGGTACCATCACTCAAAGAGTGATGACAAATCCAAAGGGGTTTTTTTTGGAGGCGATTTCAGTGTATTTTTGCATAGTGAACGGCAGTTTCACTGTGCAGGGAAATAGATTTGGATTCCTGTTAGAAATACTTTCATTCGGAGCAGAAGAAAGCAATCAGAAGTAAATACAACCTGCAATGTGATATACGCCTGTTACCCACATGAATTCTGAGGATCGATACCACACTGCATACCTTTAAAGTTATGTTATTAAAATGAGGTAATTCCATTCCAGTTTTTAAAGAACTGATTCAATCAGGTGGATAAATACAGGCCTGACTTTTAGCTTGTCAGCAAAGTTACTAATCTAAATAAGATTGTCCACTTATAAGGATAATTAGTTTGGGGATTTTTGTTCATGATTGGTCATTTTCTGCAAAAAAAACACTGTTTTGCTGGGTCTGACTAATTTTTAAATGTAAATTACATACACGTATGCAGGGAAAGCAAGGCGAGAGAGGAGAGGAGAGGAGAGGAGAGGAGAGGAGAGGAGAGGAGAG